>CABPRJ010002393.1:0-566707 GCA_902439185.1 Cinara cedri
GAAGAAACGAATGAAACGGTGTGTGGCGAGGGGAGGGGAGTATATTGAAGGGGAGCATTTGAATTTAGAATAACTTTTATAATAAAACATTTTTTCGTAATCAGTCTCGTTATTTAATAGCCATACCTCGTATACATATAGATTATAGATAATATAGTATAGGACGTAGTTACCCGAATTAAATTTTAACAATATATCACTGATTTAAGCATAATAGGTGTACTCTAGTTCTAACATTCTTCCTGGTCAGTGAACACTTAATACGAAACACGAGTATAAGTAAGTATACATTGTTGCCTATACTTTATTGTATAGGACACTCCGAATTATTGCTAGTATATAGTGTTAATAGAAAATAATATTGGTCAAATACGACAATATATTACGAACTATCTAATTATCTATTACCCATTATCTTCCAATTTATAATATACTTGGGTATCGATGTTTTAGCGATATTTAATAATATTATAGGTACGACTACGATATAATTAGTTACTATTAATTATATATATAGGATGTTCTACGGTATTATCAAAATGCTAATAGCTCTATTGAAATTCATTTTTTTTTCAATCGGGTTTTGTGCAAGGGAGACACAAACGTAGAGAAATATTAAATTTGTATTTTCATCCCTTAATCACTGAAAAAAAAAATTCAAAGGTAACAAAATATTACGTACGAGTATCGATATCATCACTTAATTTACTTGGACGAAAAAGCTTACTTTACAATAATTGTAAGCAATCATATTATTTAATTTGGTTTTTCTGTTTCAATATTTTAAAACTTATACATTTCAATTTAATAAATTATTACTATTTGTAATTTATGTATTCAATCACATATAGTGTTAATTCTACAAGACCAATTATGAAAATCATATAAATATATAAATGATGAATAATAAATGTAAAATTTGACTTAAACATTTTATTACATTTTTCCAGATTAACAGCGACAATATAAGTATATTTCAATAATTGTCTACTGTGGCTATCGCAATAGCTCGACGAAGAGGACGCAATGGATTGTGTGCTATTGGTACCGCCTTGGTTAGACACTGGCTGACTAGTTTTTTACTAGGGTCGTTAATCACGTCGTTAGTGATATATTACACGGTGTTAAACCAAAAAAGTAACAAAAATAATATTCGAAAATTGCCGTTTATATAGTATAGTAACTTAAAGCGCATTTGTATAGTTCCTTTGACATACGAGGATACCAGCAATTATGGTGTTATCAAAGTACGAGAACATGAATCAACGTCAGAAGCAATGGAAAAAGAACTAAGGTTACTACGAAGACAGCTTAGTATGACTCAAAATCATTTACTAGCCGCAATGAAGACATCTCTATTTCCCGTATCACCAACCGAAGCACCACAAGTAACACCAGAGAGTCTCGCACCTTGTTCGTCACAAAAAGTATGTCAATTTTAGGTTCTGAGTGTAGTGAAAAAGCTGTTAAAACTTAGTAAACTATTGTTTTACATAAATGTGTTTTTTTCTTGGAAAACATTTTTTCAATCAGCAAAAAATTTCCGATTTTTTCAAGTTATACCTAAAAAAATAAGCATTTTTAATAATATTTCAAAAAAATTGTTTTTTTCCAATTTTCCAATTTTTTCACGCAGTAGATACACCAAATTATGCGGAATTTCTACTTTATTTAAAACATTTATTGATATTTTTTAACAGTTAATCTCTTGTCCTTTTTTTGGGGGTTTTTTCTTCGGAAAAATACTTGTTCGGTTAATAAGAAGACTCCTAAGAATTATTCAGATTGTACTTTAAAAAATGCGGATTTATCGCCGATTAGTACTTTATTTGGAAAAAAAATCTTGACTTCTGCAATGATTTATTAACTATAGCTAAATTAACCTTTGTAATATATCTTACCCCTACATGCAATAGTGGCCTACTCGGAAGCAGTAAAAACTTTTTAATTACAACATGCATTTCGATAAAACTTAATTCACATTGAAATTACTGGTTTCAGACATTAGACACTGTGAACAAGTGTGAAGTAATCGAAATAGGAATCGTGTGTGCTGGGTACAACTCTACGCGTTCAGTAGTCACACTAATAAAATCGATATTGTTTTATCGAAAAAATCCATTAAGATTTCATTTCGTCGTAGATGTCATTTCCAGAAAAATTTTAAAAACTTTGTTTGATACTTGGAGTATACCTCAATGTAAGTTTGTATAGCAAAAATCACTATATTATAAAGATTTGTATAATATTGAATTCGAACAAACGTTTGTTTCTGCAGTGGAAATCGAATTCTATTCAGCTGAAAAAATAATAGCCGATGTTTCATGGATAAATAATAAACATTATTCGGGAGTTTACGGTTTGATGAAATTGTGTTTGACACAAGTGTTTCCAGACACATTGAAACAGGTCCTAGTTTTAGATACGGATATTACTTTTGCAACAGATATTGCTCAGTTATGGTCGATGTTAAAACGCTTCAAAAAAGAACAAGTAAGTTTATACATTTTAACCATTTAAAAATATGTATATAAAAAATAAACGTCCATCATAATTCAATAACAAACATTTTGTACAGAGTATATTTATAAATATGTATAATGTAATAACATATTATAAAGTAGTGAAAAATTAGTGCCTCATCCAAATAGTGGTTGATGGATGCGCCATAGCCCCAGGCGTTGACCTGCAGTTTTATTATTCGTTTAAAATTGAAATATCGACTAATACCGATAAATACGTTTTTATTATTTATGACTGCCCGGTAATTTTGCACGAAATATAAGTCCGTTTCACATGATTCGTGTAGGTAATCAACTAATATCTGACAATTAAAGATTTTAAGTGCCGCCAGCTAGGTATTTATTCAAATTCATGACATGGGCCTATCACAGGTTTGTCTAACCTATAGAAATCACAGGTAGGGACACATTTAAACCTAGGATAGATACTATATAGCCACAAGGCCTAGATTTTAGTGCCACCTGGTCAAAATTTCTTAAAATATGTACCGATTCTCTAAGGGCATCGTGAACACTTTCCAGGGGCACCGTGACTCATAAAAATTATTTATAATTTATTGTATAATTTTTTTTTAAATTTTTGTTGATTTCAAATTGGACTTTATAAAAAATTGTATTAAGTTAGTTGAGAATGCTTATATTGTATTATATTCAGTAGAATTATAAAAACTGATTATCAATAAGAATTAGTGCTGATTTTTTTTATGTATATTCCTCGTGATATTCACGGAAAGGCACCGTGGTTGAATTTAATCCATAAAAATGCAACGCCAGAAAAAAAATTTGGAAACTGCTTCAGTGTATTATAATACCTATAGTTTATTTATTAAAAATGTATGAAATTTATTTTTATTTTACTGCGCGTACTAAATGATTAACAAATAAATTGTTTTTATGCACATATTGACGTAGATATTATGTTAATATGTTAGTTATTATGTCTTGAAAATACGTGATTGCATTATATCTACGCGTTATGCAAAAAAACAAAAACCAATTGATTTTTGTCCATACAGGCGTTGGGACTCGTTGAAAACCAAAGCGATTGGTATCTCGGCAAACTGTGGAAAAAACATAAACCGTGGCCTGCACTGGGTCGAGGGTAAGCTATTAAACGTGAAAAATATACAACTGTACCTAATATATAATAATAATACAACAAAAATACAATAGTAATATATAAAACTAAACATAACACGCATGCACGCGCATTTGTATACATAGCTATAACACGGGCGTGATACTGATGGACTTACGGAAATTACGTTTAATCGGTTGGAACGGATTATGGAGATCGGTGGCAGTAAAAACGTTAGTGACACACTACTGGACTAGTCTGGCCGATCAGGACATTTTTAACACGATTATCAAAGAACGACCGGAACTCCTGTACGCTATGCCGTGTCAGTGGAACGTGCAGCTCAGCGATAACACTAGGAGCGAACTGTGTTACGCCGAAGTTGTAGAGTTAAAAGTATGTGCATCCAAATGTCGATGGACAATAATATTGTTCGACATAATATTAGTTTTCTATAATATTAAATTGTGTAAACAAATTTACGCAGCTGGCCATAGAAAAATAATATAAAAATTTTCAAAAATAACGTAATAATGTTATAGTGATTTATGTTATGTACGAGTATTGTGAGTAAACCTTAACAAATAATAATAATAATTCGAAGAGAATTAATAATAGAACCCTTACTCTAAACCTACTAACGTAATCGTATTTTAAATTACAAATAAAATATAAATTAATCATAATTATAATACATAATTCAGAGGCGTCATTTCACATTTTTTCATGCAATGCAAAATCAATAAGCAGAGAAAAAAATCGAGGCTCTATGTAATCATTTTTGCGAAGTCTCAATAAGCTTCTTTTTTTTGTTTGCCTTTTTATCTTCTAATACCAAGCACTGATAAATTTTTACAATAAAATTATTCTAAATTCATTAATTTTTATTTTTATTTCCTAAATAATATCATGTGGAATTACTATCTAGCTATGATAACGACTAGACGTTGGACCTTTAAAAGCGCGGGGCTCTGTGCGCGTATACAACTTACAACGTCTTCAAGCCGACCCTGCCTCATAAGCATACTAAGCACGAAATCAATAATTTCCATATTTAACTTTATCTTTCAATCATCACATATCTACAAGTATTTTAAACAATCGCAATTCAATTACGAGTAGGTACCTTCATTTCTTGAAATTTAAACAAAAAAAAACTTTTCAGTATCAGAAGATACTGACATACTGTTAAAATTATAAGTGATAATAAAACCACTAAAAACATTTTTGTAATTTTACAAAATGAGAGTTTTAGTACTTAAATTATATGAAATTAACTACATTTACACATTTTAGGTGTCCTAAATAAATTTATGGAATGCATTTACATACCCTTACACCCCGCAAATGACGCCCCTGACACATAGGTAATTCTATTCATCCAGATCGCTTAAGTTTAAAACTTCAAATTTTAAAACATAATAATAATACATTAAAAAAAGTTTAAGAAGCTTACAAATGTATTGATTATAATTCATAATAATTGTTATTTTGATCAACTATAAATTAAAAATAAAATCCTTAATTTTCAGATAATTCATTGGAATTCACCAAAGAAGCTCAAAGTGAAAAATAAACACGTAGAATTTTTCCGTAATTTATATCTCACATTCTTGGAGTATGATGGAAATTTACTCCAAAGAGAACTGTTTGGTTGTAATTATTCATCTATTGTTCAAAATGTTCCTGAAGTAAGTGGAATTTTTATCTAACACTTTCTCGATTATACAAAATATATTTAAATACATAAAGCTTATATAGATACCTACGTACTATATAATAAATGTATAATATCTAAAATATATTAAACTCTAAAATGTATAGACTTATAACATAATTTAATAGATAATTAAATATTATAATTTAATTACAAATTTGAATATTAAAATATGATTCATACAATTTTTTTTTGGTAAACTAAAATTATTTCAATAATTTTTTAGATTAACGAAGACGATATGTGTTATGAATTCAGAAGAGCAGGCATGACCAGTTTAAGAACTCATTTATATTTTTTGGAATTCGAGTACGAAGCATCTCCGGACGAATGTGACATCACACTTGTTGCTCAATTATCTATGGATAGACTCCAAATGGTGGAAATGCTATGCGAGTACTGGGACGGTAAAATTTTATTTTGAAGCATAAGTTAAAAACAATCTATATTAATAACATTTTATTGTCGATTGCAGGCCCGATTAGTTTGAGTCTTTACATGTCCGATGCTGAGGCTCAACAATTTTTGAGTTACGCCCAGAATTCCGAAGTTCTGAAAAATCGTAGAAATATTGGATACCATGTAGTTTATAAAGAAGGGGTAGGATAAATATAATATTTAATGTCCTAATTTATTTGAATTTTTGAACAAATTGTACATTTGTTTTCTTTTTTAAAAAAATATATCAATTAATAATTAATAAACTTTTTAGGATTTTTACCCTATAAATTTATTACGAAATGTCGCACTTGAAAATGTCGTAACGCCATATGTGTTTTTATCCGACATCGATTTCTTACCAATGAGTGGTCTATACTCGTATTTAAAAAAATACATTTTTATAAAGAACATTAAGTCTTCCGATAAGGTATATATAATTTTAGTAAATCTATCAAGTGGTCCAATATTATCCGAGATTTAAATTATTCTAGGCGTTAGTTGTGCCTGCTTTTGAAACGCAAAGATATCGAACGGCTTTCCCACAAACGAAAGCTGATATATTGAGAATGTTGGATGACGGAGCTTTATTCTCGTTTAGATACCACGTATGGCCAAAAGGACACGCCGCCACAAATTATGCTAAATGGAAAGGATCAACTGTTCCATACAAAGTAAATAATTTTATAATTACAAAATAACTGTAGCTTTTTTAACACAGATTTTACGACTTTACGACATAAAATACGAGTATTATATCTACCTATTAAGCGATTTTATATAAATATATTTACTGTAGATGATATAATATAATCTGCAGTATATAATTTGATTTTCCAAATTTCGTACATGCATGGAAAATTTTAGATGTAACATTTCATTTATTTAATCTTGAAACCAATTTCTAAAGAACATTTTATAGAACAAATAACCAGCATTACGTAGTGCGTATATACAAGCAAATACGTAAATGATAATTAGGCGTCCTGTTAATTATAGTTATTGTTAATTATAATTATTTTTAGGTATCATGGGAACCAGATTATGAACCGTACGTGGTGGTGCGCAGTGATGTACCAAAATATGATACCAGATTTGTTGGTTTTGGATGGAACAAAGTGTCACATATCATGGAACTCGAGGCTCGAGGATACACTTTTATCGTACTTCCGAATGCGTTTATAATTCATATGCCACATGCGCCAAGTTTCGACATTGCAAAATTTCGTGGATCTTCTCAATATAGAAGGTCAGTGATTTTATTATTTTTAATTATTAACGTTAATCAATATTTACTTAAACCGGAATTACCGGTCGATTTTAATTTTATCAGAATTTTTGTTGATTTATTTACTATTCAAGAAAAGGAAGGACAAACTGTTCATTAACGATAGTCGAAATTGTTTAATATATTGTTACAGATGTTTGAAGATACTAAAAAATGAGTTTATCGAAGACTTGCGCATTAGATATTCAAAACGATTGAATCATACTGAGAGTTAATTAAAATTAAAAAAATTCTAATACAGTAGATACCGTTTATACTTTATAATGACACAGGTTGACGGTTGAATCCAAACAAAGTATAATCTAAGATAACAGATTACTTTTAATACAATGTAAGTTTAATTTTAAAATAATAAAAAACCTTTTTTTTAATTTTAATTTTTTCTGTATGTGTTGAAGTCACAATTTATTGATTAAATCATGGCACATTGATTGTAATACAATATTATGTTCATATAAATACCTATACATAATCAATTTTTTAAATAGTATTTTATTATTTTGGTTATAATGGCAATCGGTGTTATTATGACTACATTTAAGTAGTCCTTTGAATGTCATTATAAAAGGTTTCTACTGTATTACCTATGCAATATTTTACTGTTATGTTATATGAGTTTATAAATGAATGTGTTGTTTTTTTAATTTTATTTTTTATTAGAAATATGTGTTGGTTTCTAGCTCAATAGATTGTAAATTATCCATAGTATAATTTATTAATAAAAAATTGTAATTTTTAAATGTATTTATTATCGTTATATTATGTAAAATGTTCCTCTTTTGGTTTTTGACATTATAATTATATAGCTATATTTATGCAATTGGTCTGGATTAAAATAAATTAAGTAGTTCTTTTTTTTTTCTTACAAAGTGTTTTTATTTCTTATATGATTATAACTTTTTGTTTCACGGCATATGTCTATGATATTCTATGTAGTCCCTTGTCAGCAGGTGTGTTTTATCTACGGTCCTCTACGGGACAGTTGTTTTCAATTTTGGGATGTTCCAGCTGTAGAATGCATCTGGCACGAGCCAAGCAGCTGCATAATATCGCGTTTACCTATAATTTTAAAAATATCAACAGCTTGCAATCGCTTTAAGACCCCCGGTTCGAAATTCGAGAAGATTTTTATATTAAATTTCGGTGCCAAGTTAAATTTAATACACATTATATATTATATTATGTTCTATTGGATATACACTCGTTTTCAATCTGTTCGTAATGCAATCTGTAAGTAAAATATTTACGTATATTTGCACAAATTTAAAATATCTAATTTTTAATTTTAGTTTTAAGAAGCTGTCTTCGCTGAAATCAATAAAAATTAATAATTTTCATCCTGTAATTCCCAATTGGCACTAGTGATGTTTTACCACAATTTATAATTTTTATAATTTTATATTATCTTAATATATAAAACATATATTATTATAAAATCAATGCTACAACGGAATTTTAATACGGCAAAACTTATTTCCACAAAAAAAAAAAACGAGTTCCGGAAGATGACTGAGATATTATCGTATGTATAATTTTGAGAAATAATTTATCATGGTCGCACGCAACAGCAGCTACTTAACTATATTAACATTTTCACAGTGACCGAGTAGACGTCACGGTACAAATAACGTATGCAAATCTTAAATAATATAACCGTTTTATGCGTACCTATGTATGTATGCTTGGTCACAGGTATTTGTCGGACTTAATGTTATTACGACCATCATTACCGAAAAAGTAAAAGGTGAAACAAATATATTTATACAATATGTATAGCGAAAAATTATTCCAAATAGAAAAAAAATATAACAATTAAACTGTCGTGGTAATAATATAATATGATACGTTGAATTTGTTTTATGAATGTTATTATTTATTTTTTTTACTGCATGATCAAATTATATATGTATATATACAATTTATAAGCTAAAAATTGAACAATAATGATAAAATTCAAATTTCACTGCGGTTCATATGCATCATATTCCTTGTTCAATACATGGCAATTTAAATTTTTCATTATTTGAATTATTGAAATTGTTAGTATTTTAAATTTTAATACTCGGTTTACCGGTTTACGCCATCAATTCATAATAAATCGTCGAGTAGAAATATCCTCGGAATATACGGGGTTTGTATATTTTTATGATATACAACGTCAACGCAAAATTATAGTTCTTTTTATTTTTAAACAAAAATACTCTTTGTAATTCTCATTTTGTATGCGGTTCAAAATTTAAAAATAAACAAATATATTTATTTATTTTTTTGAAATTAATACGTATGATTAGTGAATATAAACGAATAAGTAAAAAATAAAATAAATAGCGCCGTGATTACTAAAGTTCTATAAAACAACGAATACAATATATTATACCTAAAAGTAATGACTAGCAAAGTAATGAGACTATAGGTTTATTTACATTTATTGAAGTAGAGGATTTATACTTCGAAGTATGTTTGAAATACTTTATGAATGGATTTATTTATATCTGTATTTATATACAATTTTAAAATTTTTTCTTACAAGGCTGAGTAGAGTGTGCGAAAAATCACACTTTAAATTAGATTTTCAAAACTAGGAAAGATAATAAATCGCGTACAACTTAAATACAGATAGTAAAACTCATAATTCATACAAATTATTTATACGGGTGCTATGTTTTTTTTTTAACACCGATGAATTTAAATCAGATTCACATTAATATTTATTGATAAAAGAACTTAAATTAAATTAAATTATAGTTACTCGAATAGACAAATGAATATGGTTTATATAGCAATGAAATATAATTATTTATTTTACTATACAGTGTCAAAAGTTTGGAAGCCGTCAGAAGAGAGCTAACCATAAATTAAGGAAATGGGAATATGAATGGAAAATTATGTTTTAAGCAAATAGGTAATTTTAACACGATATCTATGCAGCTCAAGTAAAATTGTAAAAACCGTATCGAATTTTTATTTCTTTAAAAAAATATACCATGTACAGTAAAACTTTAGCGCTTATATATAAATTTAATCGCATAAAATATCCATGTACCAACAAAAAACCATTTTTAACGAAAAATTATTCTAAGCGAAGATCAGTTAAGCATAATGTCTAGGAATGCCGTAGTTCTGTGATTTGTAGGTTTTATAAAACTTTAAACCAATACATACAAAAAAAAAATCATGATTACAGATTTTCAATATTTATATTATAGTCCCTTATGAATAATTTATGATAAACTTGTGTCAAATTATTATTTATTAACAAGAAGCAAAAAAAAAAAAAAAAATGCGACTATTTCAAACGTAAAATTATCTCTTGTCTAATAAGTGCTAATGCATGTGTTTTGTAAAATTTTCAGAGCTCTATGATTGCTTTTAATCGAATAAGAAAAAAAGCCGTAATTTTTACGATTTTCGTCAAAAATTTGATCTTAAAACAACGCTTATGAAGAAAAACCGATGAATTAAACTCAAATTTGTTTTTTAGTACAAATTATAATGTACCTTATGTTATATTTTCAAAAAATTTTCTTAAGTCATATAATTTTAATAACAGGTCCCTATCAAATAAAAATAAAAATACACAGTAAAACACACAAATATCAAATACCTATAAATAGCATAAAAATAGTTGGAATGTTTTGAAAATTTGACCACATCTACAAAAGGCTTATCTTTACAATATAAATAATACATAATAGTAACCGTTTATAATGGCATTCAAGGGACTAGAAAAAATTGGTGATAATAACCAAAATAATAAAATAAAACTTTAAAAACTTGATTATATATATGTATGATAACCACTTGATGTTGAATAGCAGTCGTATTTTTCGTCTTTTTTGATTTTTTTCAAATATCATGAAAACTACTTTAGATATGACTACCTCTGTCAGTGGCTAGAATGACCAAAATCGATCATTTTTTAATTGGAGCAAGATTTCTGGTAGAAAACACAGTTTGCAAAAATTAAAAACAATGGAATCGGTAACACCGTGCCGTAAATAATTGCCGTTTTACCAATTAAAATTTTCTTTCCGATTTTCCCCAATTATTTAAAAAAAAAAACCCTGGAAAATCAAAAAATGATTTCAAATGCATCAACTAGACAAAATATCCTCACAAAAAAGGTGCTAAACTCTATTCTTCTTGGCTATATGTCTAGTAGAAAAGTTGTTTCGGACAGAAAAAAAAAATACACATCATAGTAAAACCAATAGATCCCTCTCTACGTTCCGAATCTAAAACAAGTCGAAAATGATGGAAACCGTCATTGAGTACATTTTTCCGTTTTTCCCGATGAGGTTTCGTCGTTATTAAGAAAATCAAAAAAATATCTTTCCGATGCATCAATTGGATAATATTACTATAAAAAAATTATATTGTATTTTTTTTTTTTAAACTTGAGTAATATTCCTTGTAGAAAAGTTGTAAATAGCTAGACACAAAAAAGTAAAAAAAAAAAAATAAGACGTAACAATCGGCAAAAAACCATCTAACTACTGTCACGCGTTCAATAACAAAGCATTATTGTGACGATTGAAGTGATCACTCACCAGCACTACGGGTATAATAATGGGCTTTAATAAAAATATATTTTCAACGAATGAAAAATAAAGTGAAAAAAAAAATACGTTTACTATACGCACCGAACTTATAAATGGCAATATCGTTATATTGTATTAATATTAAACAGTTATACGATATACATATATAAGTATAACGATTATTATATAGAAGTAGCGATTAAAAAATTCAAACACGATCATAGTATTATTATATACAGGTATCGATAGTATTTAAAGACTGTATTTAACTCCGACGATAAATAATTAGCGAGTGTATATGCGGCGTCCGGTTAATTCCAGAGAATCAACTTTACTGATCCACGTGCCTATGAGCTTGTTGAACACCTGCATAACTGGATTTTCGTATTGATCAAACGCTGATATAATAGAGTAGCCGAATAAATAACCACTTTAGACAATATTTTTTTTTCTTCCTCGCGTTAATTCCATTTTTATTACACCACACGCTCGTGTTTCTGCAATGTTTTTATAAGAATATGTTTAAGTAGAAAAAAACCGGATTCGATATACGCATGCGCAAGCTGATCACGAGCCATGCACCATCTGCTCCTGACCCGGTGTACAGGGACGGACTTAAACTGGCTGCTGGCGCGTGAATGTGCATTCAGTTTGAATTTAGGTGTTCGACTAAGAAGACAAACGATGTTTCTGTTCGTGATAATCGTGTCTGCGTTGACGTCCATGAGTCCCATCGGGGCCCGTGCGGATCTCGATCAAGAAGACTTGAGAACGATCAAAAATCAATTGAATTTGCTAATGGAAAAAAGACAACAGGATTACCAGCAGTTGGAAAAATCACTCCACGAATCTTTTAAAGGAAACACGGACCTGGATTCGTTGAAAGAAGAAATTCAATTGCTCAGGTAAATAATTAAAAACGTGTTTTTTTTATATTTTTAACTCAATTAATTAATTGAACAGTCGTTTTTATTTAGAAGAGGTAAATTAAACGTAAGACCGATTATAGTATTTATGTATGTATTTATTATGGACCTAGATCCAATAACAATAGGATTGCAGTATTACATTTAAAAACCTATGACTAAGGGACACACATTAAAAAAATGAAAAAGATTGAGCATAACATAGGGATTAATAAAAATATATTAACAAGAAAAATAACAATAGGAATAAGAGGAATAAAAATAAAATATAAAAGATAGTTAATTGATATTATCTCTCTTAAAACAACAATAAGGTTTATGAATACAAATCAAAATCAATAAGGACGGAGTTACCATTACGTAAAAAATTATTCATTGAGAAATTAAGTATATAGCTGAGGGATGAATGAGTAATACTATGTAAACAGGAATCTCTTGTATTATGGACATTGACTTTTAATTTTATAAGACTATAAATATATATATATACTTATAGTTTATTACATATTTTATTTGGTTGTTACCGTAATGTGTCTAATATGTATTATATACTTTTTTTTTTGGAATTTTAATTAGAATTCTTACAACGCAAAATTTGCATTAATGATTTTCAAAATACCTTGAATAATTATTAACTATTATGAAATAAATATTTAATGAAGTGTGCTTAAACAAATATTTAGATAAAATTGCAAATTTAATACGCATAATACATATTATGATGCGTATTGAATTTTTTACAATAAAATTAATTTTAATCATATAATGTATTGATAATTATTCTGTCTACAGTAAACGATAAAACTTCCACGTTATAATCCTCGATCCTCTTATAAGACTACCCATTAATATATATTTCAATAACTCATAAATAAATGAATTGATTAATTGATCGAAAATTGCATTTGTTCAGTGTACACATAGTCCTTAATGATAAAGTAAACACGGATCCTTTTTTAGGACAGAATATTATAATATACCAGCTACGTATATGAAAACGCATCATACATTTGAATTATAACTCGCATCTAGTTTTCTATAAAACGTTTTCGTTACTAACTTTTTATTTAAAAAACTTTAAAATAAAAAACATACCTACCCATTTTAGGGTATATAGTAATAATCTATACATAGTGTTAATAATATTCAAATTAATATGGTCGTATAAGCTGCCAAAATTATAATAACTTACAAATTATAATTAAAACTTAAAAAGAGTTTAAAAAAAATAAATATAATAATTGTTACCTGCAATCAATCGGAGTAATATGGTGTTTATTTACAGCCGTTATAAATTTCGTCAGTCTTGGTTGTACAGTTGTTCACCGATTGAAGTGTTTAGTTATCCTGATTGTCTGGATTTAATTAGAATTACAAAAAGACAAATAGCGTGAAATTAAATGTTAAACCAAGCCGTTAAAATCGTTAAAAAAATTCCACTTGCCTGGAGTATTAGTATTTTTAGAAATGGTTTATTGGCAGACGTGAGAGTTATTTACAATGTGTCACGTTGTTGGTTCTTAAAATGAAAATTAAATGATTATATTATTAAAACGTAAATAAACACAACTTTAATATTTTATTTTAAACAAAATTATATTCTGTATAGATCTGAATTTAAAAAAAAAAATAAACGATTTTGCCGTAAAAAAAACCTCGAAGTTTTTTGTCGATATTTACCTATCCATAAAATATAAATTATATTTTAATATTATCGGTTGTTCTCATATATAATATCTGTCGAATTTTAAATATATTATTTAAACACTGCTATAATTGAATATTTAAAAAATAAATTGCATTGCATCTAGTAAATAATTTGTCATGTCACAATATTAATACACTATTATAAATCGTGCCTAATATTTTTATCACACAGTATAATGTTAACTAGTGCTAGAATAGAAGGAACAAAGTAAAAATTATTTTTTATAGTTAATATTTTTAATTTTTAACGTATACTCCGTCTAATTTCTCATTATGGACACAGAACCGTCGTTAAGAAAAATAAATAGATAATCTGGTGTGATTAAAAATTTGATTACTTTAAATAAGTACCAAATTTACGAACTTCAAAAAATGTTTTTACTCGTTTTTTTGTTTATTGATAAGTAATGCATCTGACGGTAATAATACAACGGTAATCACGTAATAAAATACAAATTAAATAATAACTAAGAAACGATTAGTTTTGCCGAATTTAAAATTTAAATATCGTTGAATTGCCTACTCAGTGTTCTATAATTCCAAATTTGGAGTTGGTATCACTTACCCTACCTATTTTCGGTCCTGAATGTATAATTAAGAAAATTAAATCGTATAAGGTTCACACCCACGTGCATGCAGTTGTGCATCTCTCTTATATTTTTTTTTTCTAATTCAAATATTGAATTATTAGGTAATTTAATTTGTAGACTATATATTGTGTAAGTTCAATTTAATATAGGTAGGTAGTAAACATTAACCAGTACGACCAAAGTACATTTAAAATGTATAAAAACACATACCCGGTTCAAATCAAATTACATAGAGTACACCATAGATAAAACTTATTAAACAGTTGTTTGAAAAAAAAAAAAAAATCAAATTGCATTACGTTCTGCACCAACTATTTTTACTATACGTAAATACGGGTAGATGTTACACTATTATATAGTGACTTTACGGTCCGTTTGTTTTTAAATCTCGTTTGTTTTTTCATTGATTCAATTTGAAACGATTTGTCCACCTATAACAGAATAATGGTTCGAAAATTGACAATATTTGTATGCCAGCTCATTACGAGTTCGTTTAATGATTAATGATAATATACCTAGGCGCTCATGTGGCGGATATAAGTATATAACTGATATTACTATAAATACATTAATCCTAATCGTATGTATTTAATTCGATTTCTTCGCACTTAACATTTAATTCTGACATTCTGACATAATTGTCCCTTTTTTTTTTTTTTTTTTTCCATAACCGAATAAAAACCTATTCGAATCGTTTCAGTAGTTCAACTATTCGATGGCGACCAACTCCATTTAATACGCAAGTCCGATATAGTTACTGTTCGGTTGCACGGCCGTCCCAAAAAATAATAATTATCGTACCTATTGTGTTTATACACCTAGCCGCCTTCGTTTTGAATAATACGAGATTGTATTATATTTTATTCATAATTCGCGTTATACTATTGTTTTTTTGTAAAGGCGCAGTTTAACGTATAGGTAACATTTTAATATTTACATATAGAATGCGTATATTATTAGATCGTGCGTATTACATTATACACCTATAATGCAGTATACACGGTGTCCGGATGTTCACACATTCGCGTGTTTATTTTTAATTGTTAGACGAGTTACACATGCGGATTCGTTTTGGGGTTATGGTCGGTAAAAAAAAAAAAAAATTAAAAAAAATAAATACACACGATATTATTATTGTACCATTATAATATTATATCGTGTTATTCACAATGATTAAAACGAATAATGTATGCATAGGCTTTTCGGTATAATATGTAATTACGTTAAGATTATTTCGGAAACGCGACTTCGGGTGTAGGTATACGTTTTAGAAGTATATAATGCCTCATTAAGAACGCCCATACGTAAGATGTATATACCTACATGTGGGCTGTTGCGCGTAATAACATAATGTAATAATTTAAAAATTACAATTAAATTATACACAGTATAAACAATAGAGTAACTCGTATTGAACATAATATACAATTGTTTTTGTTTATACTATATATATATATATATATATATAGGGAAGAGAATACGAGGATGTCCCATTCCGGCAGCGACGGAATTCGCGACAAAGTGGCCGTGGGATGGCTGAAAGAGGTGATCGAAAGCCTGCGATCGGAAATGCAAGCGGTGTGGTCGGCCATCAACGAAACGGCGCAAATACACAAGACCGTGGCCATACAAAACGATCTGCAAGCGCTGCGGAAGGACTTGGATTCCGATCGGAAAGACTTGCAAACAATGCAAGGAGAATTGTTGTCGGTCAGAAAGAATTTCGAAGACATGGCGACCAAACATTTCGAATTGGAGAAAAAAATCAACACCGTGGCTAAACATCAAAACGTATTCGAAAAAGTAAGTAGACAAGTAGTACCTATTATATTATACCCGCAAACAAAAGCATAAAGCGAAAAAATCTTAGTATATAATATGCATACGAATAAATTTTCCATCGGCTATTTTAATTGGTACTTTGGTGAGAGTAAATATATAGTTGGTTATAAATATTTTTCAACCATCGACTTTATTAATCGTTCGGCCGCCTATAATTATACAATTAATATAGTTATTGTTGCACGTATTATTTTTTATAATAATATAGTGATGAGATGTAAATCCGAGGTTTATCCGAAAAATCAAAATATCCGGATTTCAGCATGGAAATTCCAAAATTCGAGTTTTTAATTGATTTTTTTTTTTTTTTTTGAAATAATAGCACTTTTTCTGAAAGAAAATTTTTTATCTAGATGGTACTACTTTGATTAGGTAATTTTTTTGATTTTCAAAACGGTTATCGTAATAATTTGGAAAAACGGAAAAATCTATGTACACGGTACACGTGTAAAAGAAACTTGGCTCCGAATCGTTATTCATTAGAAATGGTCAATCGTTGCGTACAGATATAAATTAAATTTCCCTCTATATCCTACTTTCCCAACTTCTCACCTACGCTCGCCGCGAAATTAAAACGGACAATGTTATATTATTTATTTGTCAGCAATCGCGCGATATTCAAAAACGTCGAGTCGAAACGTGGACAGCGATTATAACAATACAACGCGCAACGAAACGCTTCAATATAGGGGAGGGGTGTGGGGGCGGGGGAGGGGGCACGAAAATACCTTGATATAATTGCTCGACGAGCCATATGGCATATACGGGTACGCGACTATAATATACGTATACGCTTACGGTGTACAACATTCGGATAGTGTCTGTGTGTGTGTGTGTGTAGGGCCCCGCACATTTACCAAATGGCGTTTTCGGCGGTTTTATATAATGGAGCGCCGGGAATGAAAAAACGCTGCTGTTGTTGCCGCGCCGGGTGTTTGTAACACGGCGGCGTATACGTATTGCGGTGCACACAAATAATAATAATAATAATAATAATAATAATAATAATAATAATGATAATAATAGGCGACCGGAGCCGCCCGATTGCGCGGGCGGTAACGCAAAAATCGGATCCAAAGAATCGCAATGTAATAATGTTTTTTTTTTTTTTTGTTTTGTTTTACAGAAAAGCAACGAAAACGACGCGAAAAAGACCACGTTCAACAGCGTTTACAAAGTAAGTGCATTGACGCGCTCACGCGTAATATTATTGTATGTGCGTACGCGCGTAGGAACGAAATTAAAAAATTATATCGAGGGTAGGGGGAAGCGGTACCGGTCAATTTTTTTTTCTACTCAAAAACGCATTGTTACGCCTCGTTAAACGGTTCGATGTCGACTGATTATAATTTTGTTTTCCTTATCCGGACAGAGAAATACTTCCTGTTTAGCCCGCTTTGAACACGGTTTTTCGATATAAGTTTTATACGCGTTTAATAGTAAAAAAAGTCGATTTTAAGCTTCGAAAAAAAAAAAAATCTTTTAAATTAACAAGCAGTTATTCCCGTGATGAAATTCCGTATTCACCAGTAGAATCTGCAGCAGTAGCCCATTTCCTCTCTAAATATAGATAGTGGGTCATATAGATATTAGGACGGTCATTAAAATGTTAAAAATTGGACACAATTCGGTAAATCAGACAACATGGTCCCTTCTTAATCTTTAAATTTCGTATCAATATTAATATGTTGGGGTGTTTTTCTCCCCTAAACAGCGAGTGACGTTTAACGACGACAGCAACGACATCGATCCTCTGCGCACGAACGTGATCACCACGGTGGTGACGGACCAAGAGGCGCGGGAGCTGGAACAGTTGGAGTCGTCGCGCAAATCGCTGGTGCACCGCATGACGCGGCTAGAGAAGCGCATCAAAGGCGTGCTATACAGGGAAAGCGCGGCGGTGGAACGGGAAAACCGACTGTCCCGGCTGGAGGCGGACCTGAACGCCACCAAGGAAGCGCTGGCGTTTAACGCCACGCGTCAAGACGCCACGCAGGACCGCCTGCACGGGTCGTTACTGGAGCTACTGGAGAGCGTCGAAAACCTCGACGACCGGGTGGACGCGTGCTTGCCGGAGGTGCGCAAGGAAATATCGAAAATCGAATTCACCGTGGCCCGGATTAACGCGTCGGTGGCCATTATCAAGGAAGACCAGGTGAGCATATTGTTATCATTAGCGTTGTCCGTGCCGATTATGTATAGCGACAGACGACGTGTGCGGTCCAAATACATAATATACGCGCGCGCATGTGTGTGTTTGTATGCACATGTATTTGACGATATTTTTGTACGTCCCTACAGAACAACCAAATACTGACGACCAAAGCCCTCGGTGAAGGGATGTCGGCCATCCAGCGGAAAATCACGAAATACGCTGACAAACAGCCCGACACGACCGCGACGACTGCTCCCCGAGTGAGTACATTTACTGTAATATTATTGTTTACTATAATCATAATATGCGTACAGCTATACACAAAATTACCAAAATATTTTGTTCGATTTGTTTGTGTGTTTAAACCGTTATCCACTGCTATGCGTAATGAATCACGAATAGAAAAAAAAATTTTAAAAATACAGTAATTAATGTTTAAGGTCGTTATATGGTCGGCGTTAAATAATTTTTGCTTATAAGTCGAAAAACGTATTCATATTCGTACTTAATCCAATGTAGGTATATGGACAGCTGCAGGAAAGTATTTAGGGGGCATCCAAAGCCGTCACATTTCAAAGAGGCGTCATAATCTTGCGTAGTAAAATAGGGGTTTTTATTTTTAACATCAACCCCGTCCCACAGTTTACACTTATTCGAAAGGGTCTTAAATATGAATATGTTTTAAAGTCCCAAGTATACGGTAGAAAAATGCAAAATGTGCAGTTCAAAATTCCGACGCGTTACAAAGAAAAAAAGCTGTTCTAGGATAACGGGGACGGGTGCAGTCACTGTTATAGGTAATTTAATGTATACCTGTAAGCAACGATAAACCATTGGTAACGAAAAAACGATTCTGATCCGAGTTCGGTTAATAATGATATGCGTTAAACATTTCCTTTAATAACATTTGTTTCATATCGTACCTATCTTCCCGTTTTCCCTCTATACGTTTCGCACATTTTCCCGTTTCGTTTGATTTATTGAAAAAACTCCTGAGAAAATCAAAAACCCACCTCCTCAAAGTATCTCCCCGGTCAAATTTCCTTTTGGAAAAAGAGCCATCGTTGTATAAATCGGAGCAAAATCGCTGGTAGAAAAAATTGTCCGCGGAGAAAAATTGAAAAAAACTCCATTGTAAAACCAATACATTCCTCGTTCCGCTCGGAATCTGAAAAACGCGTTCTCGCGAAATGGCGTTAAAAACGTCAATAATAATGCACATAATGTATACATATAAATATTGTACGTCTGCGATGGGCACCGTATTCTTTGCCCATTATTACACCTTTCGTATAGCTACTCTGTATACATGGTCGCCTGCAAGCGGATTTTCGTTCGGCTGTAATACAGTAGTATTATACCTTTATACGGGTAATTTAGTATTTTCTCCGGGCGAATAATACAGTATCGGGACGAATACCCGTCGCGGTTAAACGGTCCGGGTTCATTAATATTTCGGACGTGTGCCGCGCGCGCGCGCGCCCGCCTTTATAGAGTAGCAACGATTTCGCCGAATATCGCGCGCCGGCGAGGAAAAAAAAATTAGAGAAAAAAAAAACAAAACTGGTCCACGTTATAAAAAACATCGCGGGTGCTTCGTGTTTTATACGCGCGCGCACACACCGGTGCCCGGGCGGCGGAGTTATAAAAACGTCGCGGGAGACGATATTCGGGGGCCCCGGAGCGACGCACACGTTTACCCGTCGGCGGCAGGTGGTTCGTGTTTTATTCGGTCCCGCGCGAGCACGGGGACGAGGTCACAGTCGTCGGACCGCAGCTACAGTCAGGTGCTAGTCACACCTGCCCGGTTCCATGTGTCGGACGCGCCGGTGAGCGGCGGCCGTGGCTCGCTGTGTGCGTACGAGCGCGCACGTATGTTATTATTATTATTATTATTACGGCGACGTTCCTGTTGTAATAATACGGAGAGCGACGGAAAACGAGACAAAAAAAAAAAAAAAAAATTACGCGATATTTCCGCGATAATAGTATAATAATAACTATCGCCGTCGTCGTTATATTAACAATAATAATACAAACATTTCGATAAAACGGAAGTCGGGTCGCACTATAGTGTACGCTGCGCGAAAAACGAAAAACAAAAAAAAAAAACTTTTGTTATGGGCGTTTTAAAACAATATTATTGTTTCGGGGGAAGAAAACCTGTTTGTACATATTATGGGTACGGTTACCGCGTGATTAATATGAAGAGAGAGAGAAAAAAAAAACAAATACCACAATCGTATTTATACGTCATTGTATACGCAATGTATTGCGCACGTCATATTATGACGCGGGCGGACAACCGAAAACAATAATTAAACAGTCGAACACGGTTAACCTACCTATAGGTACCCTGAACGCGGTGTTTATGTCAAACAATTTTTATTTAGATTTTTCATGCGCGATTCCGGAGAGCCGGGACATTTCAAAAGTACTTACTTTTCGCTATACCGGGCACGCTCGTAAAAAATAGCAGTGCAGCTGCGGATATTGTGGGCATGCATTATGCATTGACTATATATGTAAATAATATAATGGTTTAATTGGACAAGCATTATATTGCTTTAGGTTTTGAACAAAGTGCAGAGGAATGTATTGGATTTTTTTTTCCATCGTGTGTATCTGTAAACAACTTTTCTACCAGAAACCGTATTCCAATCGAAAACTTTATGTATAGCAACTTGTAGCATTTTTTTTTATTATCTTGTTCGGCGTGCCGGGGCTGTGGATTTTCGATTTACCTCGTATTTTTCTTAAAAAATCGGAAAAACTTGCAATTTTGATCGAATTCCGGGTTGCCTTTGCAACAAGCGAAAAACTACGACTAACATAATACTTTGTTCAGAATTGTTTTTTGTTAACAACCGTTAATCGTTGCATACAGATATAAACTAAATTACTCTACATTATATCCTCCTTTCCAACTTTTCTCCTACAACAGTGGCATGCCCATGAGCAGTATCAGTCTTTTTCAGTTATCGAACGGTTTTTTTTAAGTACCTATACTACGTCCTACGTCTTAATAACTGCAGTTTATTATGGAACACAAGTATGATAAATCGAAATGATTCATTCAATTGACCTTTTTTGAATAGCGATATTAATATAGAAACTGACAATTATTCCACGCTTACAATGCTATTACAATATCACTACCTACCCGTACAATTTATCAAATGATAGCCTCTCAATTTACCATCTATTATTATAGATTTTTTTTTTTTTTTAATTACCGACACAGCATTCAATTGGTATTTTTTAATAGACAATCATAGGTATCTACTTGTTATTTAATTCATTAATATTGGATAACGCGACGGTCGCAAGTAGACAAATGCATATTATACAGGTTTCTAATTAAATTAACATAGTTTTACTATATTATTATAAACATCAAAATCGAATAATAAACGTATATAAAAAAATAAATACAAAATGTCTGTATAAAATTGATTTTCAATCTACAATGAAACCATTGTTTTATAATAGACGAGAGAAAATTGTACGGAATGCACGGGTATAATCGACGAATTGGCCACATTGCAAAATTCATTCGAACGAATCGTCGACGGTCTTCCCAAAGGTATGTATACATGTGAGAACTATCCCACATTTGTCAGTGTGCACCCAACTATAATTATAATAATTTATGTACCCACTGATTGTATTATATTAACATTTAAATATTATAATAATATACGCGCAATTATTTTCACATTTCATTTTTTTTTTTTCTAAAAGTTTTTTTTCATTTGCTAGTCGAAACAATATATTTTAATGCCTGTAGGTATGAAATAAGAAAAAACTAGAAATACAATGCCTACCGTGCCTGCGTCATATTATATATTTTATTAGATATATAGGCACACTGTTCTAACTCGGTTTTAAAACCGATATTATACCATCATACACATACAGTTTAGTAAAACGGTCAATTTTTAAAACACTATAAACACGTACGCGTATATATAGGTATAGGTACTCGTTATATAGTATACTATTTATATATGTATATATAGGTACTTACATAATAAAGGATTATAATAACAGTAGACGTAATATAACGTCGAAATGAACTCAACCTGAAATTGAAAAAGTCCGTTAAAAAATTCTTGGACCGTAAACTATACGTAGGGTTGCTCGTACCTATGTACCCTGGCAGTAAAAGTATTTATTTTTTTTTTTTTTTTGCTCGTTAATTATTTTGATCGGTTAACCATATCGGATATTATATTATATATTATACGACTGCTGCAGGTGGTTTTTTTTTTCATATTCATCCGGTTATACCTAAGTACTATTTCATTGTTTCCGTTTCTGTTATAATAATATTATGTTGTAGTCCGGTAGTCGTGTGCACCTATAATACCTGTATGCATAAGAATAAGAACACACAATGTTAATTACTAGGCACTATATAATAAATATTATACTCGACTAAAATATACAAAAATATACATATAATATTAAATGCTTATTTTGTAAATCCGAATAAAAATTAAATTTATAATAATTACTCGGTACAGCTGCTAGATAGGTATATTTCCATAAACATATTATAGTACACAATATTATCGAAACGGTACCTAGTATAGAACGAGTAAACATATAATTGATGGTAGTCGACACCAAAGACCTATAGAGTGCACAGGCGCATATTTTGTATTCACAACGATTTTTGGTACGAAAATGTCCCGCGACGAAATTATTTTACCGACATTTTCTCGTTTAATTGTTATTCAAGCCGATTTTCCTCCGATCAGTCCGGTCGATGTATAGTGAAGCGTTAAAAACTCTGAAAAACTGATTTAAGTTCAACGTCAAGTGTACGCCGAGATCGGTTTTGGGCCACATTTTTCAATTTGATTATATATTTTTTTAAATGCACATTTTCAAATCAAATATTTGGAAACTAAAGACTGAAATTATTCGAAGAAGTAGCCTGACCGATCTCGTATATATATATAACACATCTGCAGTTCACGCTGAAATCAAATTTGTTATCGAAATTTGTCTACCGTTTAACTATGCATCGATCAGATTGACTGAAGGGAAATTATAAATTGCACTTTTTTTTTTTTGTGTTTAGTTAACACTACGGAACACTCTTCGAATATGAAACAAAAATTATTGACAATATTATATGAAATAAAAATTACGAAAAAATGTTTTAAAAAAAAAAAAACTATAAAAAGAAATATTCCAATCAAATTGGCATTAATGCTTTTGTTGTTAAAATTGTTAACGTGGTGTTTTTTCCCCTAGATTGTTCACAAGTTAAATCGTCGGGAATGTACCTCATAGCGCCGGGCGGAAAAAGTCCACTGTTCGTCCATTGCGATATATCGGACGGTATGTCCTGGATTACGGTACAGAAAAGAACTAACGACGGTCTAAAATTTAACAATAATTGGAATGATTACGCCAAAGGATTCGGAAGTTTATACGGTAAAAAAAAAATAATCATTGTTGCATATTTTAATTTATCTATAGGTAATGGTTATAATATAGATTGTACACGTCTACACAACAAAATCAATATGATGCGATAATTGGTTATAACTATATATTTATAACTAACCGTTCGAAAATAAATGAGTACCCGATCTATTATCTCGGTGTAATAAAATTTAATGTTAATCGTGACGGAATGGATATATGTAAAATTGAATAGATACCCTAGTCGTTAACCCCCTATAATGAGTATACGCGCTGAAACATTCATTCAAGCCGATCGAAATAAAAAGTAAAAATAAATCAGAATTATTTTCGTCTGTATAAAAAATAAAAAAAAAATAAATAAAAATATAATACACCTCATGGGAAAGTTCAATATCAATAATAACACGACCCGTTACAACACGAGGTCGCACACGCTGTTCGAAATCATTTATATTCGTAAATAACATAATATTATGTACCTAAATTTTTGTCCGTTGACACCCCACGATTCTATACACGGGAAACCAGTCAACTGTATACATATATATTATTTACAAACCCCTTACCGACGACACATAAATTAGAATAACGGTACTTCTTCAAGGATAGTTGATTTCGGCCGTATATCGGTAAACATTATTACGCGCACGCACTACATTTACCGACACGCAGTTTCAATAAATTGTTATAAACGCGATAAATCGAAAGAAAAAAGAAAAGAAAAAGAACTCCGAACCGATAGAACTCCATACGGTTTCCGTTAATTCTGCATTTTACCGTAGTCTTCTAAACTAGACGAGTTTAAAAAACAAAACAAAACAAAAATACCGTGTGGTGAAATAGTGTATTTGACGTAAACATTTAAATATCCTCATATTAACTATTATAGATTAAAACGTAGCCATTTTTGTAAGTCTTTGAATCTACGAGATTCACGGCCATATACCTCACCCAAATATATAATGTGTTATGGACCGCAACAGGTAGACAGAAAGATCAGCAAAATCACGGTTAAATATCTAGCTGTGCTCGAATGGGAAAGGACCCGTACCCAAACTAATTTTACTGGCATTTTCGAGTTCCTCTACTATTTATTTCAAATGGAATGCATAGAATGATACAATTTGAACTTTATTATTAAAGATTATTAAAAAAAAATTACTACATTACACAGAATTTTTGTTTTTTACCACTAATTACAACACAAGATAAACCGTGTGTTAAATTTTCGTTAGGTTACACGATTTTATGTGATTAAATTAACTAAATAAAAACCTAAAAAAAAAACTGTCCAAGTATAATGGGGACGGGTGCAGCAAGTGCCACCCACTGTTGTAGGTGGAAAGTTAAAGGTAGGTAGGATACAGAAGGGAAATTAATGTATATCTGTAAACAAGGATAAATCATTGCTAACGAAAAAACGATTCTGAGCGCAGTTTAGTTGATAGTGATGCTTTGGTCAACAATAAACATGTCATATTATGGTAAAATGATTAAATAGGCGTTATATATTGTCTTTAATAATATTTGTTTAATATTGTACCGATTTTCCTATGTTTTTTCCGGGCTTCAAAATCTGCTGGAAAACTCATGGGAAAATCGAAAAATGACTTCCTCCCGGATCTCCCTAAAATACCACCCCAAGAAAATTTCCTCTCAAAAAAGTATTAACATCGTAAACATCGGAGTAAGCTTTCTGTTGGAAGAGTTCATATGAAAAATATAAATAAATAAACATTTTTATAAAACCTAAAGTAATACATTCTTCGCTTCACTCAGAATCTAAACTTCGAAAATTTAAAATGGTTTTAAATAATTATGTTATAAGAAGTAATATTTTTTTTTCGTAAATTATTAACTACAAAATTATGTTTGAAAACAAACGGACATACTTCGCACGATGGGTAGGCCATTTAATAGGGTGGGCGAGAAGTTGGTAAGGTAGAGGTGAAAATGAATGTATTACGCAACGATTAATCATTGTTAACGAAGAGCGATTCTGAGCAGAGTTCGATTATACATATTTTGAAAGGCCGTAATATTTACGATTTGAAAATAATAAATTTCGTAAATTTTCCAGGTTTTTCCCATTTATTATGAAAACCCATAGGAAAATCAAAAAAAAAAAAAAAAATGATCTATTTAAAATACCACCAAGGTCAAATTAATTTTTTACAGAAAAGGTATTAGATTTGAAAATCGGAGCGAAATTGTTTATAGAAAAGTTGTTTACAGAAAAAAAAAAAAAAGAAGAAAAAAACGTAATTTTTAAAACCAATAAAATTAATCTAAAATTAGTATAAGGGGTGTGGAGGCGAACCCACACACGATATAAAATAGGTACCGGTATCCAGGCACGTATACAGGGGGGGGGGTGGTTGTTGTTCAACCTCCCTCCCCGAAAATTAATAGTTGTGCAATTTATTTATATAAATTTAATTTAATTTTTATAAATATTGATTATTGTACATTTTTTATGAACCCTCCCTCGAATTTTATTTTTTGTGTACGTACCTGCTTATATTACAATTATTATTGTGACGTATCTACCTCGGTACTCACTTAGCACGTGTCTAGCGTACAAAATAGATATCGTTTGGGTATAATTTCTACACCATCCTGCGTTTAACCGTAATAAATAATAATAAATTAATTATTGAAATCGTTTCCAGGTGATTTATGGCTCGGCAATGACGCCATCCATCGATTGACAGCCGACAACGGATCTTCTTTACGTATTCAAATGACAGACATTTACGACAACGATTGGCGAGCAGACTACGCACATTTTGCAATATCGGACGCCATTGACGGTTACCGATTGAACATTTCCGGATACGATGGTAACGCCACGGACGCTTTAACGTTCCAAAACGGTCACCGGTTCAGCACGGAGGATCGCGACCAAGACGACAGTACGGCCAACTGTGCTGCCAACTACGAGGGAGGATGGTGGTACTCGCGGTGTCAACATGCCAACTTGAACGGCAAGTACAACTTTGGGCTAACGTGGTTTGACATCAGTCGCAACCAATGGATGGCGATTGCCAAAAGCGAAATGAAAATTGGCCGTCCAGTGGCCAGTGTGTAACTGTATAAATCTTAGAATAAAACTATGTCCGAACATGACCAAATAATATTAGTTAGGTAGTTTTAGTCATGCATCTGATGACATTTTAACCATGTGTGCTAGTCAAGTGAGACAATGTTGAACTATTTTTATATTAAATGCATATTGTCTGATTTTTTTTCTTTAGTATTTAAAATTTATATTTTGAACTGATTAGTTAGTAGTAGACATTGATAATTTTCTATACAACCAATTTGTTTAATGTTTATTTCATTATAGATATTTAAGAATACTATGTATACAAGTAGGTACCTGTAAATTTAAAGCAAATTGTACGTATTAAAATATTGTAATTTGTATTAATTTATCTATAGTTTTAATTTTTTTTATGTTAATTTCTGATCTCAAAACATGATCAATATACATTAAACATTTCATCATTTGACAATAATTACCTATTGATTAGTTATAATTATATATTACTTTTACTTTTATATTATATTAAATTATCACTGCACATAATTTAAGTATATTTATTGTACAGAAAACACAATATTTTAAAAGCACCAATACAAAAATAAAATGCATGATATTTATGCTCAATATATGATAAATACTCTTAATTTGTAATGTTCATAAAGTACTGAAAACAACATATTTTGTTAAGTAAATAATAATAAATGTATTAATTGATGATTTAACTATTTTATTAATATATAAATATTTTTATATAAAAAAAATCTCCTGTTAAACTTAAAAAATAATAAATTGTCAAATTTATATATAAATTAATAATAAATATATATACAAAATATTTTACATAATAAAATAAATTAATAATAAATAAGTGAATGGTGTAAAAAAAACTAAATAATACAACTGTTGCTGTAATAGTGGTATATATATCACAGTTCTTTAAACAACCAAGCAATTGAAAAATAGTATATTATGTTAAATTTTAAGAATGGAAATAAATAATAAAGTTAAATAAAAAAATTCACAGCCTTTAAAAAAATGAAACGTACATTATTTAAGAATTTCGCCTATTTAGTATATCAAAAAGCACTTCATTGGAACTGTTTGAATATTCCGAATCATCAGAATCACTCTCAGGTAATGTTAAATGCTTATTGTCATCACCAATAATGCCATATCGACTGTCAATTGACCTTGAATTTATATACTTTTGCCACACATGTCCAAAAACACCAATCATGCATAATGCTAAACCTAAAAATTTTGCACTATTCATTTTATCACCATTCCATTCCACAGCCAAAATCAAAGTGCAAATTTCCTGATAAATAATCCAATTAAAATTAATAAAAAAAATAAATAAATAAATAAATACATTATACTAACTTTTATAATTCCAACTACACTTAGTGTTATACTAGATGTTTTGTATACAGCAAAATATTCTGAAATTTCAAGACCAAAGGCCAGGCTCGATCCAATTAAAATTCGTGAGATCATTTGTAAACATTCAGTGTTTTTATTACTACTCCACCAATTTAAAAATGCATTACCTGTTCAATAAAATTAAACTTTAAATATTATAATATAGACACAGATATGATCAATATAAAGAATATATAGTAGGAACAATCTAAGAAATTTTGTTTAATAAATGTTATACAAATATTTTTGGATTTACAATTGGAGAAATACTTCAATATTTTCAAAAATATAACCAATGTACGTATTATCCTTAAATCTTAACAATAGATTTGATCTTACAAAACTGAATAAACACGTTTAGAGGCAGAGGTACTTGTTTAATTATGTAAACTATGACACTGGGTGTACATTACTATTCAATTTAAATAAGTAAAAATGTATTGTTTGAAGTTAATACTCATTATTATAATACTATACATACATTTAGAAGACTAGGCACCAATATTTATAAGAATCATAGGGTGCTTAAGGTAACCCCCCCCTCCTATAAAAATGAGCATGTAAAGGCTTTAACGATCCATTCTTAAAAACTTACTTTAAACCATACTTAAAAAAGAAAAATAATATTCTATAAATATAAATATATTTTAACGAATTGTAATTTTATTCGAACAAAATTGTTATTTTTTGAATAGCCACATCTTCATTCCTATGAATATACAGTATTGCCAGACCATTCAAGCAATATTGAGACATTATTAACCTATAAAATGATTTTAACCGCCACAGTGCTGAAAATTCAGATTATTTTTTCTTCGAAAGGAGCAGAAGAAAAAATGTACTTATTATTAAGAATATTTGATAACAAATTGTATGAGGTGCTCAGCACCTCAAAAAACATTCAACAGGTACCCGATGCACCTGTTGCACCTGTCTACATGGAGCCTAAATTTAGAAGACCAATTCAAAATAATTTACTGTTCATAAAAAAACCCTGACTCACATCAACTTTGATCAAGATGTGAGAAAAAAACAAATTGTGAATGTCCCTCAATAACAGTTTATTATTTTTATTCAATCTTTATTTACAATCATTATTGAATTTTTAAATAATTCTGATGCAGTCAACAATTTTTTTAAACTAGTAAATAATTAATAAATGACATTGGCAGATGCTCACTATCTTATCTATAGAAACCCAATCATTAAAAACAATGTGACTAGTTGAAATGTTAACTTAAATAGGCAATTTATAGTATATACAGGTTAACGCAAATAAATATAAATAAAATATTTATACTATAATGGGAAAAAATTTTGTTTTAAATGTCTAAAAAAATTGAAAAACAATTCAGTTTTGCGACACATAATTTAATTTTGGTTTTAAATAAATTCTAATAAATAATCAATATTATTTACCTTCTAAAAACACAGACATAGGAAATATTGCAATAAACATCCAGAGTTGACTAAAATAAATCATATCAACAGGACTTTTTATACCCATGTCTGCTTTCTGCATAATGAATTGTGATAGTGTCCAACGAAAACCACTGTAAAATATTAATAATTTTTATATTATACTAGCTGTCCCACACGGTTTAATCTGTTTACAGTATTGATCAGAAAAAAAAAGTTTTAGTTTTTTTAAAAGATTACTCTTTTTTGTAACAACCAAATTAACTAATAAAGACAAATATTTTTTTTTCATTCATGTTACCAAAAGTAAATCATAAATCAACGAAAAAAATTAGAATTTTATTCCAAAAACACTGTTATCAATCATCTTTTAGGGGTTGGATATGCTAAGCGTTGATCCAGAACAGATTCCATGTGTGTGTGTGCCATATTCCATTTAAATTCATTAAGCAATAATGGGTGATTAAGTCACAAACATCCATCCAAACTTCCAAATTTATATTAGTAGTATGTAAATTTAAAAGTTGAATCAATAAACAATAATATCCTTTCAAATGCTCATTTTTAAATCATGTAAACTGGACTAAAGCCCTGTCCCACCATAGTTACTCGAAAACTTTAGATAAAAATTAAACTTAAATAATACAGGCTTTTTTTATTTTCATTAAAACATTTTTAAAAAATACTGTGGTAATCTAAAAAAAGTATCAAAAAAGGACATAATTCGCAAAGTGACTGCAACTACTAATGTAGGTGGGAAATTGGGAGGTAGGATACAAATGAGAATGTAATATTTATCTGTAAGCAACGATAAACTAATGCAAACAAAAAAACAAATCTGAGCACTGTTCAGTTAATAGTATGGCTTAGTCAACAATATATATGTTATATTATGGTAAAATGATTATAATGATGCATTTAATACTTTCTTTAAAAATATTTGTTTAACATTGTACCGATTTTCCCATTTTTTTTGTTGGTTTTTCCAATATATTGAGTAAACCAATTGTTCATCAATTGTGTTTAATGATTCGAATCTGAGACTATTCCAACGTAGTGTTGAAATGTATTGTAAATGCCACTGTGGCAATATATTTACAGTTAACAACGATAATTTTCAGATTATTCATATAGTGATATAGACTGTTTTATTTAACTTATTCATACTAATATTAAAGTCTCACCTTAGAAAACAATTTACAATTTATAAAAAAAAAAAAAAAAAAGTAGCCAATAAATTTCCCAAGAAAAACGCAAGAAAAATTTTTCAAATTAGACTATTTGTTCCTGAGATTACCACATTCAAACATACAAACTCTTCATCTTTATAATAATAGTATATTGTGAACATTTAAAAACTATAAAATAGATGACAGTAATGATGTTAAGTATAACAGATATACAGATATATATATATATATATATATATATAATAAAGAAACTATTATATTCTTCATACAAGTCACAAAATGCATAAGCTTAAAATTTAAGTAGACTCTGAATAATAAATAAAAATAACTATTTTATTATTTTTGAAAAATTTGAAGATAACTATTTTATAGTTTATATTTTTGAAAATGTTGATGTATCAATTTTTTGTTTTAATTAATTTGCGATTTTCAATTATTTTTTTAAAGTTCTAAGAAAAAAAGTGTACAATCAATTAGCGGTAATAATAATAATAAATTTATATTTATAATTATACCAGAAACTAAAAATTGAATTAAAATATAAATATTTGTAGTCTTTATAATGGCGAGTAATACAAAAATGACATGTGAAACAGAATTTGATTATTTTTATTATCTTAGGAGACACTACAATGAGTATATATCAGTGGGACACTCAATATGTCACACAAAAAAATTTAACATTATATAATTTTTATATTTACCTGGCAAATGATGCAGTTAGTAATAAAATAAATCCTAATGTACTAAAATCAGTAGTTTTGAATGTAAACAAAAACAATCCTCCAGAAATTGAAAATACTGTGAGGAAAAGTACTACAGACTATAAAAAAGAATATTAAATTAATATTATTAAAATATGTTAAAAACATTAGTTTATAAAAACTTACTGGTTTCTCTAGACGTAAAATCAATGCATTAACTAACACAAAAATAATAGCTGTTGATTTTGTCATTGTATACCTAAAAAAAGTAAACATATTTAAATATTCATAAATAGGTTATTACAAAAAGTATACAAAATCAATAATAATTTACAATGAAACATTAACAAGTTCTAAGCCCCAATTCGAAAATCCAACATCAATTCCACTTGAAATTCCAATAGGTGCAAATTTTGAAACATTTACATCACAAGGTACTTTTACAGAAGGTATTCTCGTGGTTTTATGGTGTAAAAACCGAAAAATGATTGAAAAGGTATATTTCAAAATCAAATGACATGAAACAACAAGCAAGGGAAAATGGAATATCTGGAAACAAACACAATAAAAAAATATATTTTGTTTTTATTTTAAAAAGAAATAACACCAAACATAAAAACTTTTCATAAAATAATCATTTAAGTTAACAGCTGTTCATACCTGTAAAAACCATCTTTGGTAAAATGTAATTCCAATCGAGAAGGAAAAATATGGTAAAATAATGAGCCCAGAAATTAATAAGGTTTGAAAACGAAACCACATAGTTTTATTATTTGTATTTCTAATATCAATTTTGAATTTATTCATATTTTGAACACAGCGTGTGGCAAATTCAAAACTTGAAATAAAGAATTTACTTGTTCACAGAGTAAAATATAATTAATTGATAAAATATCATAGGTTAAGTACATCTCAAAAGTACTATAAATCATGATAAGAAAACATTTAAATACGTATTAAATTACAAACAAATTTGCAGTTCATATTAAATTTTGAACTACAACATTATTACCTACAACAAAATTAAATTAATTAAAATTAACAACACACCAATCTACCTGCTGATTAATGATAAGAGATATTAGATTTGAAAGTGCTGTAAAATAAGAAAACCAAAATGTCTCTAAACAGTCTACACTTAATTTATGAACTTGTAATCTTAACTATAACTCTTATCTTCATCTTTATCAAAAAAAAATCATAAAATCTAAAACCATCAGATAAGTCATATTCACAATAAAATTTTTTGTGCATATAAAAACGTGTTATTATTAATTTAGAAAAAAGATATGTAAAAAATATGGTTTAGTTTCTTGATATTCCTACCAAAATACTTTTTTGAAAAATATATACCTAAATAACAAAAAAAAATGTAGTACGTTTTATAATCTTTTAGATTTAGAGGAATATTTTTAATTCTGTAATTTTATTTAAAATATTATAAGGGGAATAACAGCGGCACTGAACCTTATATTCAAGTCAGACCATAGTCTGACCTTTATATTTAAAATATATCCATACTAAAATCAAGATAATAATATATTAGTGCTACTCAAGTACTGAATAATATATTAATAGATGATCTGTAATACTGGATTTGAAAAAAAATAATCTTCACTTAAAAAAAAAAAACTAGATTCCACATTATGCTTTATTTTATTATACTTAATTATATTTATATTTCCTACTTACTTGGTTTAAATGGTATTACTTCTGCAAAATACTTTCATCAAATATCATTATATTGTCTAAATCTCCATTAACTACAGCTTGATCAATAATTACATTCCTTCTTTCATCAATTGTGGTCATTATATTAATCAGTCCTTGATTAACAATAGCAAATTCATCATTGCATGTAATTTGATTAACTATCAACTTCATTTTTTCCATTATACTCAATCTTTCATTTTGAATATTTGTAAATTCTTGTTGGTAATCAATCACTTGATTATTTTCCAACGTCTAGACAAATATTAATATATAACATTTAAAAAATGTTTGTTACATGCAAAAATATGTGAACACATCCAACAGTTTTAAAACTCTGGTATTTATTAAGTATACAAATTCAATTAGGTAAATAAAAATTAAAATAAATTGGAATTTAATCATTTTATTCGTTTATATCCATTATCTAATAATTATATAATAATAATGTGTAGACAATAATTTAATCCCTCTTAAAACTGAATAATAGAATTTAGTATAAAATCTAAAGAATGTATACACACAATTTTTAATTTGCAATAATTTTTTTTATTGTTAAGTTATACTATTGCAGTGACATATCCGGAAATTTTTTTTGGGAGGGAGGAATGAAAATAATATAACAAGTTAAATTGTTTTGAATTTTGTATAGTTTTATTTTAATTGGTATTAATTATTATTGTGTATTATTATAGTATTATTACATAATTACTTATGTTTTTATAATGCTGATTATAAAAATTAAAATATGTAAATATTTATTTTTTTCAACATAGACAATACAATTATGAACAACACTATCACAATTCGAAAGTGCACTGGATTTTTTTTTTATATGCATCAACTCAAAACAATTTTAAAAAACAAAAGGACATAATTCACACGATGGGTAGGTCACTATTGTAGGTAAGGAGTTGGAAAAAGAGAGGGGAAATTTAATAATTTCCGGGGGGGGGGAGTTATGTCCTATCTCTTCCCCGGATATGCCACTATACTGTTATATGTACTTACTTCATGATTAAATTGTAAAATTGGTATTTGTTCATTTTGCTCAATTATCTGTTGGTCAACATTTAATTCATACATAGGATCAACTTTATTTGCATAACTATCCTTTATATCTATATGATTCGATAACAAATTATTGCTAATAATAACAATATCTTGTTTGTCGGATTTTGTTTCCACATCTAGATTCTCAGAACTTAAAATAAGTGAAGATTTCTCGTGATTTTCAATATTATACAAAGTTACTAAATCGCTATCAAAAACATTTTTGACTTCTATAGTGTCATTTGGCTTTTCCTCAAACTGATTATTGTTTTCACTTATTTTTATAAAATTATTTTTCTTTTCAAAATCCTTTAAAGAATTTTTAATCGCAACTAAATCTTTTCTTGTTAAATGATGTAAACGACTTGTAGAATCTAACGTTTTCACGGCATTTAGTATATCATTATATTTAGTATTGGGTATTAATAATTGTTCTGCGAGAAAATCTTTCTCATTCTTAGCCAATGTTAACCGTTTTGGTTCTAAATCATGACCAACATGTGTTTTAATGTATAATACACTAACTAAATTACCTTCAACCATCACATCCATTCTAGCTGGACAATGAGATCCAATCTTATTTGTACCAAGTGATTTTAATTTTCTGATATTTTTTCCTTTTGGTTTATATTTTCCATCTCGATGGCATTTAAAAAATAAATGTTTGGAACCAGATGCTCCAACATATGTTGACCGAGCTTTAACGAACCTAAAACATGATTTAAATAAATTACAAATAAAACAATTAAAAGTATTAGGTATATTAACTAAATATAATTTACTTACCTACTGATATCTTGGTCTTCAACCTCATATTTCCATGTAAAAAATGCATCTAAACTATCAAACTTCAATTTCTCGCTAGTAATTTCAGTTTGATGGCAGAGCACATAATGTGTAGATAAATTACTCTTAGAGCATTGGTGATCACAGAACACACAGGACACATTAAAAATACCATCATTTTCATTCATATGAACATTTTTAATATGCCTGGTTAACATGAATTTTAACTGAGAACTATAACCACATTCAGAACAAGAGTAAACAGGGATTGCTAATTTATGTATATTCATGTGTCTGTTGAATGACTGTTTGTAAGAAAAGGCCCTTTTACAAACTGAACATATATATTTTTCTTCATTAGAATGTTTCGCTGAAACATGATCATTTAAATTGTTCCTTTTAGAGAAAGTTTTCTTGCATTCATTACACTCAAATTTTTTACTGGTTTTAGAAGACATGTTTTTACAATGGGTGAAACACTTACTAAAAAAAGAACAAAAATTTGTTTAAGCGTTTAATACTCAAGAAAAAAACTAATTACTTCTTTATAATAATTTAAATCTTATACAAATACAATTTAATTAGACACCATACCTTAAATAAATTCCAGATGTTCAGATCACAACTAAAAGTCAACTTATATAGATTAGTGATAAAATCAAAAGAAATGGTTAGAGAATTTAAGATTATATTAGGAATGTGTGATAAAATATTTCTTGCGTTATTGCTTAATCAAATCGTGGTTTAACATTATTTATGTTTTCACATTTATATCTACATATGAGCTATAATAATTAATAATTCATTCATGATTCCATATCTCATGGACGTCTATTAAACTGTTTCCAACTTCAATGTTCAGGTCCACAGATCAGTATGTTGAGGTCTTATGAGCAATGGCTAGTTCAATAGAACTATAAAAGTCTATTCATAATGTTAATAAAAAAAACACATCTTCATAAATAATAATAATCACGGACTAACATTGGTCCGTGATAATAATTCTTTATTATCTATGCCTATTTCATTATTTGTATCACACCATCAAATGTGTTAAAATGTCAAATTCATACTACCTTTAGTGTAAATTTGTAAAATGTATCATGTATGTAAAAAAAAGTGTACACATTTTAGTTAAAACGATTTTTGTATCATGACATATAATCACGTCATATCATTATGTTCTATGATATGCATCATAATTAAAAACAATACATTTTATTATCTATTGATAAGACGGTAAAAAATATTTCTTCGTAAGTTAGCTATTATTTTAATTTTTCAATTTAGTTTAGTTACAAGTTATGTGATGGAGAAAAGTTTATATTACATATTATTTTGTATTATTTTTAATTCAGTCAATAATTTCATAATAAAATTGTAAAGTTATACTTAGATACTATTTAGTCTTATTTCATCTATTGTGATACATACCTATTTCGAATTAAGTAATTTATGTACTTTACTGTTAAAATAATTATCAATTTTTAGTTGAAAATATTATTGGTATGTTATCTGTTGATTCAACTCTAATATTCGGATAATTAATTCACTACGTATCCATTTATTATCTATTATTTATTATTATTGCGTATTTGTTAAATATTGTAACTAGGTTTATCAAATTAGTATTTAAAATGCTTTAAATTAAAATAAATATTTAATACTATTTCAGATAGTTATATTTCTATGAGTTCATTACCAAATGATATTTTATTTACATCTGAAATGGACGATTCAGTGATTTCACTATCATCATCTGATTCGGCATCTTCTGCAAGTTCGACACCTATGTCTGATAATTTCCTAACAATAATAAATGAAGTAGATAAATTAGATAAATATTTTTTTTTTTGTTTTAAATACTTCAAATATTGTTTTATTGTTTTTAGGACGATTTGAATGAAAATATACTAGAACAAGAAATTGAAAAATGTAATAAAATGATAATAACTACAAAAGAGTATAGTCAAGAACGATTGCGACTTGTCAGAAGATTAGTAGAACTAAGACTTAAATTCACAATGGTGACAGAAAGAAAAGTTTTAGAAAGTGATGATCTAATAAATACCAATACTCAAGTGGTTTATGGGCATCATTTATCTCTTATATGGAAATCTGATTGGTTAACAACTAATTTTTGTGATGTATGTGCAAAATCAATTTGGAAAAACATGCATCAGTTTTATAAATGTATTGGTAAGTATTACATTTGTATTTATTTGATTAAATTAGCCAAACATTAAATCAAAGTAGATATTTAATTTCAGACTGTGGATACTATTGTCATGTATTTTGTATGGAAAATATTAAAAGAATTTGTACTGCAATTAGAGCTAGTGAGCATTCTATGATTTTGACTATTTGCCCATATAGTGGATTATTAACTCAAGATTACAAATGTGCTGAATGCCAATCATATGTCCGTATTCGTAACATAAAAGTTTCACCAGGTATACAGAAATACAATTAATATATTTTACTATATTTTTATAATTATAATTTTTGTACTAAAGTTATATAGATGTTATTTTTATTTTCAGAAGATACACTTTCATTAGAAGCACGTCTATGTGACTACGATGGGAAATTTTATTGCCCTTTACACCATTGGAATAAGACTGCTGTAATTCCAGCACGTGTTGTCTGTAATTGGCAATTTGATAAACAATATGTGAGTCAGGCTTCTTTTCAACTGTTGGAATATAAATATAAATCAAAAGTATACGATTTGGAAAAACATAACCCTAAACTTTTCATGTATCTTGAGTCACTTAGTCAAATTAAAGTAGGACAATTATTAATAAATTATTTCTAAGTAAACCTAATTTAAAAAATTAATTATTTATTTTGTATTTTTAAAGAACATTAAAAATAATGTATTCAAAATGAAGAAATATTTAGTTTTATGCAAAGTTTGGAATGCACAGTTAAAAAATATATCTTCAAGATGTCATGAATTTTTATACGATAGTAATTTGTATAGTATGAAAGATTTAATTGAAATAAAATCAGGAATTTTTTTAGAGGATTTATTGAGAGTAGTACAAATATGTGAGAAACATATACGAGTTGAATGTGAAGTAATTTATTTTTACACTTTTTTTTTTTTATAATACCTAGATATTTTTATTTTTTTATTATTTTTATTATTAGATTTGTAAAAATCGAGGATATATTTGCGAAATTTGTAAACAAGATAAAATAATATTCCCATTTGATGAAGATGTTTATAGCTGTGATAAATGCCATAATGTTTATCATAATAATTGCTGTAATGAAAGAAATTTTTGTCCTAAATGTAAAAGAATTGAAAACAGATCTAAAATTCAAGAATACTCTACTACAATATAATTCAAATTTCAAGAAAATTAATATTAAGTATTTTATTCTTAAATAAAAATTGTATTTTGTTCTACACTTAAAATATGTAACACTTCTAACACTTTCTACTTCTAAATTAACATTTTAATTGGTTATAGATTTATAAATGCCTTAGAAATAATATTAAGTTTTATCTTTGAAAAGGGTCAAGTACTGTGATATTTTTACTATAAAATTATATTGTTTATTATTATGTTGAAGTTTAATATTTATATTTGAGGTTATTATCTAATTAATTATAAAATTTGTATAACGTATTATGCTACATTATAGTATTGTTTAAATTTATATGATGAAAATTAAAATTTTAATTCTGTAACAAAAATTACTATTAGGATGATTTTTTTCTCCATTTTTCTTGCCATAAAAAAAATGACATTTCATATATTATTTTGTAATTTATGAGAATACAATTTATTTTTGGCTCCATAAAGATACTTTTAAATTTGAGACTAAAAAAAAAATATATAAATTATAATTTATTTTGCAATGATAGCTATTTAAGTTTTTTATGAAATACTGTTTGTATGTATTGACATTAAGGAATAAGTTACCCAATAGGTTATTATTAATGTGTATTTAAAATGTGTATAAAGAAAATAACTAGTACAAATTATAATACAAAATTAATGAGTTTCATTTTGTTATATTAAATAAACGAAGTATCTACACAGTATACAATGCTGATAATATGAAACAGGTGAACATCAGTAACTTAATTATGGGAATAGATCTTCCAGAGCATTATTTTTATATTATTATCAGGGATCGGTAATTATCAATATTTAATTATTAATCTAGTTATTAAACAATTTAAAGAAAAAACGAAAATGCATATGGTGTTAAAGTATGTATTGTTAAGAATAACTGTCTATTTTCCTATTAGTTTCGTCTAATTTTTGAAATATAGTTAACAGATTTGTTTTTATATTATCTTTGATAATAAGGATTGGATAATTATCAGGGATCCTAATTATTATTATTATTATTATAATGCATCTTAATATACCAATGTCATCAAAGGTGGAATAGCCAACTGAGCAAATGCCTTGTGACCTGGTTTATGAGTGGCCCGAAGTGTTCAAAACGATAATTAAAATATTTGTATAGGATAAAGATCTCAGGTATAAATTTTAATTATTGATAGCGGAATCATAATAAAATATGAATACTATAATTACACAATATACCTATCTACATTCTTAAATAATTTCATAGAAGAAATTTACATACTGATCAATTTTTGTAATTAAATCTGATACCGATAATTTACATTTAAAATACATATTTTTATACTTAAAAGGCTTTTTTCATTAATTATACAATTCTAAAAGACTAGGAATTTACTATTTTGTAATATTATTTTAGGTCGTGTTATTTAATCGTAATATTATTTTAACTTTATAATACCTACCAAAAGTGACAAAAGAAAACCCCAGCAACATATGAGCTGCGATACAGGGCATTTTTAGATTCTAAGCACAAAGCAAGTTATGTATTGGTTTTCTATGATGTGCATGTTTTTATTAAATCTCTATTTATTTGTTTTTCTATCTGTATACCACTTTTCTACTAGAAATTATATTCCGATCATCAACTTTGAGGATGGTTTTCGAAAGCAAATGTTATCTAGTTGGTGTATAGGGGAAGTTATTTAAATGTTTTATCAAAACAACATCAAGTAAATTCAATGAATCAATATTGGCCAATATTAACCAAGTATATAATTTAGCTTAATAAAATCTGAACGGAAAAATTCTCTACCAACAAATATCGGTAGATACCGATTTCAGTGTACGTTCTTAAAAAAACGAAAAAGAGCTCCGATAAGGTTCTGGTTAATATACCGGTATTTTTTAAATTTTGATTCCTGCTCGCGGATAATCGTTATTTAATCGTGAACTTATGTTCGCCCCCACTCATACGACCGGCCTCCCAAATTTTAAGCGGCTCGTAGAGCTTAGAGATTTTCTCAGAGGCCAATCCCCGGTTCTGGCACGGCACGATTTGTCACGCTCGTGACGCGTTCACTGATTCGAAGAAGACACCGTATCGATCGCCGACGTTACCGATGAAGCCCTGTGGAGCTCCGTGGCTCATTTTTCAGTTGCTTCAGTACTTCGGACTCGCGAGAGTATTGATTGTCCGCACGTGTATTTTTCACTCTACTGTCCAGTGGCGTAAATTGGCCTAAATATTTTAAAATTTGTATGTTCTTTATTTTGTATATTTATAATTTCTATTTTCAAAAGTACCTACAAATTAAAACAATAACAAATTAATTGTAATTTTCGTTATGATATGCCTAATTTTTTGATTGGACAGCTATCATAACGTGTAACTGTGTATAAAAGAGTAAGTAGGTACCTACATCAATCTATAAATCACCTGAATTAGATCCATTGGCATTATATTTTGTCCTCTGCTATGTTCACCCCGCATGATAAATATAATATTTAATAATTATACTATTTTCAGAATAAGAACGTACCGAGCGGCGTACCAAAATCGGCCCGTGTGCGCGCATGTCTCTACTAATTATTAATAACAAATCACAGAATGTCTGGCGATGCAGTCTGGATGTACGGCGCGGTGCGTTCTTATTCTGAAAATGATACAATTAAGTTTGTTTCGTTTGAGCGACATAGTATTATTTTTTGATTTTTGTGAAAAAAAATAATTGTTAGATATGGAAATCAATCGTCGATTAGGAAGTGATTTACCAAGAAAGTGAGAGTATTAGTGGGCTGTAGGTACAATTAAACATTTCACTGTACTACCAAAAATTGAAACCGATTTACGTCACTGCTACGGTCAATAATACATTAAATTAACAAGTGTCGTCGTAAATAATATTATAGTGTGGTTTTGTTCGTCAAGACTCAAGACTGAATAGTAGCGGTTTTCTGGATCAAAATATACAGATGCAATGGCCCGTGACAGTAAGTACCTAATCAACATTTTAGATTCCGAACGTAGCGAGGGAGCTATTAGTTTTAGTAAGATGTTTATTTTTATTTTTCTTTGTTCTTTGTTGTAGTTTGTGGACACGTCTTATCCTGGTAAACTTGTTCTGATTTTTCGTATAGCAAGTTTTCTGAAAGTTTAAGTTGTCTAGATGGTACCTACCTTCCCAACTTCTCACCTAAAACTGTGGCTGTTAAAATCTTTCAATTTCCAGTATCAGCTCTTTTTCATATTTTAACCTATACTTACCCTAGTACCTATTCCAATTTGTTCATTCATTCGTGCATGACTGATAGCTGCTGTGACGTAATAGCTTTTTATCAATATGGACATTTTTAAATAAAATAGAGTCATTAGTAAGTAAGTACTAAATAACGATAATTAAAAATAATTCTCAATAGGTATAGGTATGTAGTAATATAGTCCTCTAGGTTTTATAGTCACCTGTGATATATAGGTATTTTGAATTTTGGAAAAACATTTTTTTTTTTATTTTCGTATAAAATAATAATTGTTGATTAAAATATTTCCCAATTTCTATTTTTAACTCACCCATCCCATATTTATACTTTATTACCCTTAATATAATTACAACTGTTATTTAAACATTTTTTTTTTATTCTGTTTCAGATTTAGCATGGGCAGTAGTAAGGCCAAACGACTGTCACAGATGAGGTTGGTAGATAATTATATTAAACAGCCACCTAATAATTCATTCGCAAATTCCCAAAGTATTACTAAAATACAAACTATTTCTATATTGGTAAATATCCATGAAATATGAATCTAGGCTGTTAAGTAAAATACATTATTTGTTGTGACTTATTATGTGAGTATTAGGGGTATTATTTCTGGTATTTACAGTTATCACTCATTATATCAATAAAAAGTTGATTGAACTATGTAAGGGCAAAGGAGGAAACTAATAAAATTAATATTTGTATTTTGATATTAATTTTAAATCAAGTTTAACTTAGTTATTTAGAATTTTGAGGTGTATATTTTTTATAATTGTATACATTATTATAAATTCAAATGTATGATGATGGATATTCTTCAATTTATTTTAGTAAATTAAGATAATTAATCCTTAATAATGTAGGTAATTGTAGATAATGTTGATGATGTTTATCATTTACCTATGTTATGTGTTTTTCAACAATTTTGGTGTTTTGAATTTGGTAATAAATAATTTCAGTAAAACTTTAGGTTTTTTATTTTTTTGGTAAAACTTAAAATAATAATAAATAATAATTAAATGTTCTACAATTTTGATTTTTGATGGCTTATGAAAGGTAAGTAACTTAACTTGTTTAGTTTTAGTAGATTTATTATTTGATGTATAATTTATTATTATGGTATATTGTAATTAAAGAATTATTTACAGTCCTATTGCACTTCATCATAAATTGTTCATTTTTAGGAATAAGATTGCTATGATCAGGGCTGTAAATAATTTAACCACGGTTATTCAATGAAAATTTTGAGATTTCTTTATATTATTTATTATTTATATTTGATGGGTATTTAAATATTTTTTATATATTTCATTTGTGATTTAAATTTTTTAATTCCAAATTAATAGAAGACATAAACTCAACAATAGCATCTTCTAAAAACTCCAAACATTTATTGTGCATAATATTTGATTCCATTTCTGACCTTTTACCAAACAGTAACATTATATTTATACCTCTTTTTCTTATATTCATTAAATGAATATGTCTATCTCCATATTTTGGTTGTTATATACCACAATTTGTAAGAGTATTTTCTTCCATGGTCAGGATTTGTACTAACATTTTCTCGATAAGATGAATGAGTTAAAGCTAGCTGGAGTAAATATTTGTTCTTGAATTGTAAGAAAAGACAAAAGAAACAAATTATATCCAGTCGTAGTTAATTTTGACAACCACAATTAAGTTATACTGGTAATGCAGACTATCAAAAGACTGGAAAGACAATGTACAATTTAGACATTTTCTTGCAAATATGACCAAACCATCACCTGAGGTTAAAAAAAAACTTAAAATCAAGGAAAGAGCTTTACAAGAAATGAGGTTACATAATAAAATCAAACGTGGAATCAGTGGCGTAATTGAGAATGTTTCATGGGGGGAGGGATATTAAAATAAATATTCATAAAAAAAACTTGGTGGTTTACGGTTAACGGTCGCTATTATGGAAATATAGAAAATTATTTTATTAATACAATTTTACAAAGGGTTAGGTTACTAACTTTGGTTAGGTAACTTTACTTATGCAGTGAAAAAAAAAAAGGAGTAATGTAGATTTTTTTTTATGAGAATTTTATTATCAAAGTTTGACGAAAATTGTTTTGGTATAAAATTTTATTAAAGAAAATATCCAATGAGCAATTTGTAATTATTTTACCATAAGTATATAATATGATATATATTGTTGACAAAGCAATACTATTAACCAAACTCCGTTCCTTAGAATTGTTTTTCGTTAGCAATGGTTAATTGTTGCATACAGATATACATTAAATTTCCCCTTTACTTTTTTACCTTCCCAACTTCTCTCCTACATCAGTGATCCACCGCTCACTCATCATGTGAAGTATGACAGTATTTTTGTTTTTATGAAAATGTGTAAGAACTAACGATTAGGGTTATGAGGAAAAATGCACCTTTTAGAAAAATAAATCGAACACCAACATCAGTTCAATAATTTTACAATAATTTTGAAAATTATTATTTGTTATATATAAATAAATATTAATTTTAATAAAAAATATTTTGCTTAGTGGCTACACTGGAACGTCGTACGACCAGATTAATTTAGCTGTGGCGGTCTTCTGGAATATGTGCGTGCTCTGCTCACTCTGCAGTAGTTCAGTACGCGGTATAACCACGATACGATAGGTTCATGTGTTGCCGGTCTGTTAACGTTATCATCCCCGATCAAATTTTCAAACATTTGTTGTATCGGTTTGTATTTGCACAAAAAAACATTCGCAGTTGTTTGTTTTAATTCTTTTAAAAGTTCCGTACATTTTTTCCGTTTCGTTGTGCGCTAAAGAAGTCATCCTGGAGTCCGGACCGATTATCAAAAGGTACCAAAAGTAATAATATTATTTTTGTCGATAAAATAAAATTAAAAAAATGATTATATTGTGTATATTATTAACTGGCCCGTGTCGATAATTCGGCTTTTAAAATCAAATCAAATGCATATGAAAACGTTTAGATTTCCCTAACTCTGGATTTTCGTAGCATTATTACTGTCGTGAGTCCGTGACGCATATCCAGCCCAATATTAGAATGCAATTACGTGATGTATTGCACGCAATTGCAGGAATTATTTGTCTGTATGCGATTGTGAATTTCAGATTTTTAACGAATCATTCCGCGAAAGCATGAAATTTAATCTGTATAATTGGGTAAGTAAATAAGGACACAAATGTCCTTATTTCTATAAATATAGGTACTTAGTTTAATATGCCGTCTATTTAAAATCTTAAAATTAATTAACCAGGGTCTGATTGGCGATTACCTTTTTTTTTTTTGCTCACCACCCACCTAATCCTCGGTCCTTTCTCTCTATAAATTCTTCCATACCCCCTAAAATAGGTCTTGCTATGCCCCCTCCCATTTAATGGCTCTTTAGGCTGCAGCTTTTTCAGCCTATTGGTTAATCAGGCCTTCGGGCCCTGGATGTAACATCAACACGAAGATCAAATTCGATATGTATTCGTTTCAACCCCTCCTGGAAATGCTTTCCTCCATTCACCTCTATTGAAAAGTATTATATTCGTCTGCTAAATATATTCTATTACCCATCCTGTTTGGCTATTTCTTTTGTTCATAGAAACACTTTATTAGTCCGGCCACGACAATATTTATTAGGTAATACAATTTTTTATGCGAGTTTTTTTTAACGCATTTCAAAATATATTATGGCCTGTGTATTCATACCAGAGCCCCGAGGAATCGCCCGAAAATATATTACTAAAACTTTAATAGTTATATACTTATACCTACCTTATTTACTACCTCAATTGCCTCGAATTAGTAATACTTGGTTATACTAATAGTTGGTACAATATTTAAGGGATCTAAGCAGAATTAATTTTTAACAATATTTTATAGTATTTTATCGAATATAATATATCTTTGGTCCCAAAGAAGTAGTGTTATTTTTTATTATTATAATTTTGTCTAGTGTAATTTTTTTCCCTTTTATTTTTCGGTCTCAATTATGCATTTAAGTGTATATTTTCAAAATTATTGTATTAATAGTTTATGAACAAAACGTGTATGTGTTTTAAATATTTGAGTAGCTTGTTTGAAAACTACGTAATTAACTTAAGCCCTTCTTCGCTGTAGCCGAAGATTATAATATAAAGAAAAATTTTCACGACTTACACAAATTTTTTTCAATTTATCAAACGAATCATTTAAATCACTACATATGTGCGTATGTAATAATTTTTAGTGATCGTTTTCCACATAAAACGTACATATCGCGTTGCGTCCCGCGCGAATCCTATTATTATCGTCGTCATCGATGTGTAAACCTACATAAAAATAATAATATTATTAGGTAGGTATGATTATTATAATATTTCTGTTTTACGATTTATCGCGGAGGTGCCGTATTATGGATTCCACCCACATAATATTATATGAGACAGTATTTCGTTATTGCAGTGGAGAGATTTGCTATCTTTGTCCGTCTAACTTGTTTAAAATCGATTTTAGTGATAAAAGTCTGCGTATTATAAAGTGCATAGACGACGACACGTTGAGGAAAATCTCGGAGTTTCACAGTTTTCTAAATGTTCAAACTACTATCGTTATTACCGCGTAGTTAAACGAAAAATCGTTATTGTTTACAAATGATGATAATTTTGTCATCGACCAAATCGTATGAATTGGGTCGTACGGTTTTATCTCTAAAAACCGATTTCAAAGGCCTTTCCGTTTGTTTTACGAGTATACGCGTATTAGCCATACGAGTATCGACGGTAAACGGCGCTGTATGATTTCGAATTTTTAGATGACACGCGGGCTGGTGACACGGGTATTATATTTGAATTTTTTTTTTAGTGTACTCGTATATTATTATATAGGGCGAAGCGACGGAAATATTTTATCTGTCGAAAGGATTCGTTTTGTCGTCGTCCGGGGGGTGGGAGGAGGGGAGACGGAGAGAAAAAAAATTACAAAAAATAAAACCAATCGAACTCGCGCGGTGGCCGCTCGTCTGTGCGTGTTTGTGTGTGTAGAAAAGTATGTATATTATAAATTTGTTTGTGTGTGTGTGTGTGTGCGAGTGTGCGCGCGCGATCGCGTATACACTGCAGGCGAAAATCATTACGTGCACATGTTTATTATTTTTATATATATATATATTTTCCCTCGGAATATCGCCCGGAGGTGTACGGTTTTTATTATTTTTATGTTTTTGTGCGCGTTTGATGTGCCGTGACATGAGGTCGTACACGACCCGAGGCGACAATCGTGCTGGTGCCTCGGGGGGGCCGGCCGGCCGGCCGCGCGCGCTCCGGCACTATCACAGCTCCCACCCGTTCGCTCAAGACTGTGCCACGGCTCGTTTGCCCCCGGGCAGGGATGACCGGACCTCTGATTGTGTGTGTGTGTGTGTGTGTGTGTAATATCTATCTCGACTATATATAGGTATCTTACGTACGCTCGGTACTTGTGTATATAATATTACGAACTCTTCGGTTCGTATATATATATGTACACCACGCGGTACACTCGTGCCGTACGCCCGGAGTGATCACGGCCCGCCGTATATTCGTTTCCCACGTGTTTTTTTTCTCGAATTATTATTATTATTATTATTATTATCATTATAATATTATTATACTATACGCACCACCCCGGCGGGATCGTTCCCACGAGACCCCTTCGTCGTCGTAGCCGTTCGCGCGCGCGCGCGCGCCCGCCGCCGCGGGATCATCAGACATAAGTCACACACGCACATACAACAACACACGACATCGCGTCACGGTCGCCGCCGCCGCCGCCGCCGCCGCCGCTTGTTCACACTATAAAGTAGGTATCTAACCAAAACAATATTCTGTCCTAACGACGGCGACGACGGCCGCGAGACGCTCGCCGCACCGCCGCCGCAATCGTCCGCAATTATTCCCCGACAGTGTTGTTGTTTTTGTTGTTATTTTACGATTCCACTGTGTTATTATGCCGGTGTTTACGACGCCGCCGCCGCGACATTTCGTACGCCGATCAATCGGCAAATGTCGGTACCGACGAAAATATATCGACCAAACCCCCCCCTTCCTAATAAAATCCCTCAAACAAATTAATGACGTCGTATGTAAACAATAACGTTTTAAATTAGATATAATGCGTATATAAGAACGTATATGATAATTGTCTTTTATTTTATGTTAAATACGGGCTAAGCCCAAAGTACAGTAAATGTTAATTATACAGTAATACGACAAATGGAAATTAAATTTAAAACATAAGCAGTCATTTAGCGAAAGTGAAACGGAATCAGATGTCTAGGTTAGAGTAAAACCGAAGAGTGGATATTAGCAAGACGCATTGAGCTCGGAATGTTTGAACTATAATTGGTGCATAGGATAGCAAAGGTTGCGGTAGAGTGGGTCCGACGTGGAAGGCCATGAAAGTTAATGAGGGATAGGAGCGTAGGCGCGTCGGCAGAACTATCGATGAAGTTTCTGAGAAAGTTCAGGTTAAAGGCAACTCTTCTGTCGGCTAGCGTTGAAAGACCAAGTTCATAATGTTTATTTAATATGTTAAAATATTTTCAATCCATTAAAACGATATTTATACTAACATATACTGAAAGAATTTCTTTTCCAGATTCTGAGTGGAGCGAGAAATGTATTGGTTTTTCAAAGATATTTATTTAATTTATTTTTTTTTTCCGTGGACAATTTTTCTATCAGCAATTTTGCTCCGATTTACAATGAAAACACTTTTTTTGAAAGGAAATCGGACTGGGGAGGTACTTTAGGAATGTCATCTTTTAATTTTCCTAGGAAATTTCCTAATAAATGGAAAAAAAACTTAAGAAAAACGGAAAAATAGGTTTAATATTAAACAAATATTATTAAAGATAATGCTTAATACACATGTACCGTGTACATATTTTATCATAATATGACATATATATAAATTGTTGACGAAGTAACACCGAGCTCTACTTAGAATCGTTTTTTCGTTGGCAATGGTTAATCGTTGCATACAAATATAAATTATATTCCCGTCTATATCCTACTTTTTCAATTCTACAACTAAAATAGTAGCTGCAACCGTCCCCATTATACTAGGATAGATTTTTCTAACCTGTTATGTCCGTGACCGCGATATTTTTGGATTTTCCGTAGTATGCGCATTTATATTATAATATTTGGAATATTAAATTCAATAATAATAATATTCATATTTACATATTTTGCTAATATTGAAGACTGCGCGTATCACATGATCATTATACAGCAATTGAAATAGTTACTTATATCCTGTATGTGTATAATATCTGTACATCGGAAAGCATATAGATAATTTATTTCAAACGTAATGTGTGATATTTGTATTTCTTGCATTTATAATTTAAATTTATCCCATTTAAATTCGATGGTGTTTATCTTTAATATGATATTATGTAGGTATATACGTGAAAATATTATTAAACTTAATTAACAGCAATAATAAAACAGAACACTATTCATAAATTTTGTACAGTAAACTTTGTATGTGCTCACATATCTGTAACTGTTATAAAGACGATTATAAACTCGATCCATAAATAATAAATATATTATGTATGCGTTGTTGTAAACCGAGCGATTTTTTTATCGCTCAATAATCGTCGGTCTTGTTGGCTATTCGTTTTTGCTACACTTGAACGTCAAATCATTATAATATTTACAAAATACTAGGGTTGGAACGTATAATACAGTAAAGTATAAAACACGTATTATACGTATGTACAAAATGTATAAAACTTACAGTATAACTTTATTAGTTGTTTACGTTATATACTGTATACAATTTTTTTTTTTTTTTGGTTGCAATTGAACAGAAATTATCAGGTAAACTAATCGTCAATTGAATTTAATCATCATTTTATGTATCTTATACTAATTACCTTAAATATATGTGATAATTTGTTATATTAATTATTAAGTTAATCTTTATTCTTTATTAATAACTATATTAATATGTATAATACCAAAAATAAATTTGTTTTTTTTTTTATTCTAAATTTGAGAAAATTCACCAAGTTCATGTGATTTGTTAATTTTTACTCATTTATAAGTTTAAATACTTATTGAAATTTAAAATGTACAGTATTATCATTATTATAATAAACCAAAAAAAAAAATTTCTTAGTCGTAATAAAGTTGTATACGTTTTATACGCTTATATTACCAACCCTGTAAAATACGCAACTGCCGGTTATTTTATTACTTTTTTGTTTTTTATTAAAAATGGCGAATGTTTTATTTGGAAACTATCAGGTCGAATAATTCGACACTTTAAACCCATGTTATTACTATAACTTTTGCAGTGAAATTTCACCCCAAAATTCAACTTATGGTATTCTGATATTCAAATATTGAATCTTAATATATCACTCCACCAGGCGCCATGATGGTCCATGATCTCAGTATCTGAAACATGAAATACTACGCTACAGTTTATACACACTTAAAAGTTATAAATTATAATATTATATAGTGTATACATTTCCATACATAATAAAAAAAAAAAAAACTCAAATCCAATCTATTAATCTCCAATGTAACATCAGCAATCCTCATTCCTGTCGCCTTAAAAGAAACTGGTCTCTTGGTTTTCTTGCGTTTTTTCGTATTTCTAATTTAAATATGTAATCTGTTAGGCAAAACACGGGTTCGTTTACTTTAAAAAAATGTCAACAGACGCTTCTTTCATGTCGTCATATCAAGTTTTTTCTTTCTCTTTCTCTGCAGTTTAACCCTTTTTATTATTATTATCATATTTCATGTCAGATTGTACATATATATATATATGGTTTATAATATTTTTTAATAAAAATTAAAACTCGGTATAAGTGATATCTGACCATTATCTTCTTCTGCCACTGATTGAATTTGCTAATTGTACTGATTGTACATTATAATATTGCTTGTATTCATTATTATTAATTAACTTAGTAAATTCCTTAAATTTTTAATTCGTTTCCAATATAAATTTGACCTCGATTATGTAAAGTGACAATATTATTTTACGAATAAGAAAACTTTTAATATTACACACCGAAAATATCTATAAAGTATTATTTCTTTACTTTTATTTAAAGTATTCGTTGTATTATTAATTTGATAATTAATATTTTTGAATTCAATTTTCAGTATAAAAAATCGTCGTTATTAGTTAAATGTTCGAATGTAATATAGAACATGTAAGTCGAAAGGTTTTTTGTTGTTGAACTGTAGCATAATTGAATACAAACTCGAACAATTCCGTAAGAATTCGAATACATTGACTAGGTATTTGATTTCACGAGCTAACCCTTTATAGAGTGCATCTTCATTCGGCATTATTTAAGTTTATTTATATAAACGGAACCACTTTATTACTAATGGCACTGGTTTACGTACTAATCTCTCCGCCGTCGTCGTCGCTCGTCGATGCAACGTAAAAATGGAAAAAAAAAGTAGGTTTTGGCGGATGGTCGCGTTTTATTTTATATTTTATTATATTTAATGTCACGTGCCTTCCGTCCGGTACAACTGGTATCATCATCAACAGGTAGGTCCGGATAATGTGAAGAAGCGAAAAAAAAAAAAATATCATTGACCTTTATTATGACGCTTTCACGGACCGCGCGCATAGGTCGGTATATATTAAACATCAGGTGCTTTATTTTTATTCTTTATTCTGGAATATCAAGATGTCACATTTTCTCTCGGCTTAAACGTTTTCTCAAAACGATTTCTTTTGTAATGAATACCTATAATAATAATACTGGTTTGGTTACATTAGAAAAAAAAAAATAAATATACTTTACCGAAAATTATCGGGGGACCAACGAAAAAAAAAAAACCGCAACCAAATAAAGAAAATACAGAACATTAACATAATACTATATAGTGTACCTGCCGTCTATGTTCCGTATACTTTTAAAATGTACGCGCACGTGTTATATTATTAAATGCCGTATAAACGTAATAATATTATAATACAATATTATGTGTATGGCAAATCGACAAGACCGTAGTAAAGTACTCTGTACGCTTTATTTTATCTCCGCGGTCTATCTGCGGTACATATCGTACATAATATTATTATTATTATTGTATACCTATAGTGTTTATTTGACAGTGTCAACACGACAACAACGCGTATACCGCGAATCGTAAATCATCGCAGTTTGAGCGTATTATTACACTGCCGTCTACGTCTACCCCCGGTATATAACAACATTATGATACTCGGCTATATTAGCATCGTGTTCGAAGTAGAAAAAAAAAAAAATGATTTCGGGTCTGGCCGCCAAAAATGTTCCCGCCAAATCAATCTGCGACGTCCGTACGTGATTTTTATCTGTAATAAGCTGTATATCATACCTATTATAAAATGTATACACGGGTACACAATAATACAATACCTACTATGAGTATTATAATAATATTATTACAGTGTATCTGCACGACGTAACAATATTATTATTTATAATAAAATATATTTCGCATGTAACGCGGACAATATTATATTATCGGATACCTAAACGTTTTCAGTTACACCTTAGGCGTGGCCCGCGTGTAAAGGTCTTGCGGTGTGTGCAATATATTTAAATAATAATATCGAGTTTGTTCGCCGTCGTATACTATAATAATAATATTATTGCAGTACACTCTCGTAGCGACGTGTTGGACTACACGATATTCCGTAATTTTCTCGTTTTTCTGTCGTATTGCGCAACATTATTTTCGTGTACCGCAGACACCGAAACCATCTTCACCGGCGTGTGTGCCGCCCACGAAATTGTCGACCCACTACACGAAATATGTGTGTGTGTGTGGGGGGGGAGGGTACCTATACTCGCGTATAAAATATGTAATATAATATATTATAGCGTTTTTACCATACGACGCCGTCATATGTATAGTAACAATAAACAACAATAGGTATAGGTGACTCCAAACCGGTGGGTGAACGTAACATTTTCAGCTCATAAATGTACTTTTCCGAATAAATTGTATTCGATTTACCTTAATAATCTCGTGACCCGTAAAACAATTTGTTTTACGTATATTTAAATTTGTAGAGTTGATAGATTTTCATAGCCAAAAAACCCTCTGGGAGGTCGTAGCTTTTTATACACTACTTACCTGGCACATTTATATTATTTATAAAAAGTGTGCTCTAAAATATTAAATTATAATTATAAATTAAACTATATTAAATATAGGTAAAAGTTTAAACAATTTTACTTATATAAAACAATTTAAAATTAATACCATGTACTAGTAAGAGTGAGATCATTAATTGATTGTTACTTGCATTGATTTGTTATTTCTAAAATCAAAACTAATATACACAATATTAAATTTGGTACACACATTTTGGAATTCAGTAGACACACTTCGATTTTCAGGGGACACATTATTTTAGGCCATGGCATATACCGCGTGAGTTGAAATTATATTTTTTATGTAATAGTATACATTATTTTAAACACGTCTGCGAAGTTGGCGATTACTATAATAGGACCTTACGTAAGGGCTAAGGAAAAACGTTGAAAGCTTCCTAGTGCCTATAAAATTGACTTGCGAATTACGAGAATGTACTTGAAAGTTCTTACTAATTCTTACCTATGCTAAATGTTGTGACACTAATATGGGATTTCTAGGATTCCATGTAAGGGCTTTTCTTCTTTTCAACTCCTGATAATATTTTCGTTTTTGACTTGCGTATTCCGGCCGAAATGGACTTGCAAATTTTTGTAAATTACTTGCGAAATACTAAAATAATCCTAAACTAATTATGAAAAAGTGTAAGGATCAATATTTTACTGACATATTTTATACTTACCTACCCATAATAAATACGTATACATCATCACTAGAGCTAGGATGTTTATGACTGCATATTTTTTCAGCGAAATCAGAATTATACTCGAATATGATATAAATTCCATTCATGAAATCTAGATTTTAAACAATTTCAAATATAATATTAAAATTGTGTACGGTAACTATTAACCAAAGTATTTTACCTATATGTAACATTTAAATTTTTGAATTATTTAATTTTTTTATTTTGAATTAATATTAACACCTTTTTTGTATATATCTGTTGAAAAATAGATATATTTAATACATTTTAAGGCATATAGTTGCATATTTTGAAATTTTTAAATGCATATTTTAAAGAAATGTTGGTCATTAACATGCGAGCTTTATTCATCACAATGTTGCATTGGTCGACATTTATTTTTATTTAAGTTGGAAAATAAATTTTTCACTATATTAGTATTATATTTAAACTCATCATGACGTTTATGTATTTTGTTCTCATTACAGACGTAAGTGCGAAGTGGTTCGAGATGTGGACGGAATGGAACCTAAGGATCTCACTACTCTCACTGCATCAAGATCTCTGTATACAAACGCACAGATTAAAATCAGGTATATATTTTTTATAGTAATAATGTAGGTAAATCGGTTATTATTTTATATTTGAATAATAATATAGATACACATGCCTAAGTGCTTCGATAATTAATTCGATGATGCGTTATTTTTTTTTTATAGTTGAATTTATTCCTGCAACAGTATAATAATTATCAATTATTGTGACATCGTATTGCGCATGATATCCAATAGATATTTATATTTATATAATCACATACATGAAATTAAAAATATTATTACAAAACCGCGTTTAAATATATTATGATAGAATAAACTTCAAAAGTTCAAAATAATAAAATGCAATAACGATGTGCTATAATTTAAACAAGAAAATTAAAATTCTCATTCTAATTTTAATTTTGATTAGAGATGAGACGGTTCCGGTTCTTAGTTTTTTGTTTCCATTGGTTTTCTAGGAACCAAAGGTACTGTTAATTATCGGTTCTACCATGATTATTTATCGGTACTGGTTATAATTTTTTTTTGGTTCAGGATTTAGTAACTTGTTTTTTTTTTTTTTAATTCTAAATGGAGCGAGGAATATATTTGTTTTACAATAGTGTTTTTTATTTTTTTTTTTTTTCTGTGAACAACATTTCTACCAGAAATTTTGCCAGAAACAGTGGCCCACCCTTCGTGCGAAGTATGTCTGTATCTTTTTTTTTATACATTTAAGTTGTTGTTAAATTACACATTATTGCTATTTTACCAGTCCGAACCCTATGTTAAGGTCTTGACTCGGCCTCTTTTAAAAAGTAGCCGTAATAGAGCTTTTTAAAGAACATTTTGGATCAATGTTTGGTTGCCAAACTGAATGAATATTTCATTATAGAAACAAAAAACTACGCTAACTATAATTTTGGACACAAATGGGATATGTTTAGTTTTTGAAGCTTCTTGTAATGTATTTCGCCCGACTAAATTTTTAGAAATTTGGCGCCACTTCGCTACTTCAGAGACTATAGTGTATCAGTTATCAATATAATACTGATAACTGAATGTTGATGATGATTTATTGATAAAATGATGTGAATATATCCGTATCTTTTGAATATAATGATTCGTTCTAATTTGTGTTCCTATTTCTTTGGATAATGGGTATAAAAAATAATATTAATGAACAATTCTAAAATAAATCTATCTTAGAAGGTACTGTTAGTAAGTTAGTCCTTTATTTAAGTCTTTAAGGAAAAATCGGTACCGATAATTTTTCAGGAACCTGCGTGTTCTTAATTTTGATTATACAATTATTCCGATAGATAATATTATATAATATTATTTATTTGAAGACTGCGTAAAATTAAATATTTTTAATCCATACAAAATTAACAGTAAAGTTTAAGCTCCAACTCCCGTCTTCTAATTCAATGATTCTAATTCTGATTTAAAAAAGAAACAAATACTGTAAACCTATTATTATTATGATTATGATATAATATAAAATCTACAATAAAACTATTTACTTATTGACAGGACGATAGAGTAGATACGTAATAGTTCAATGAGTTTTGTTTAAAATTTCTCAGTGAGCAAGAAATTTCGGTAAGGGGGCCGAGACATACGGTTCGGGTGGGGTAGTATTTAGAAGTGGCTATATACTGTGTAAAATATCTTATCGGAACAGTTTTTGGTACAACTAGCACACATTACTATTTGCTGTTGTATTTGATGACATTAAAAATAATTATAATAATGATACTATTTTTGTTAGATTTTCTTTATCCAAGGGCGACTGCTGGAGTGGACGTGTTAGGAGTGATTTCGTCCCTTGAAATTTCTTTTTTTATCTATACTGCAGTTATCAATGTTTAGTGTTTCGGGTCGATGATGGTCATAAATCAAATATAATATTAATATTAATCAGCCGTGTCTTTTCAGTTTTTGATAAGGATAATCGGTATGGACGAAGGGGGAGGGGGTAAAAAGATTTAATTTCTGAAAAAAAAAAAATAATAATCATTTAAACAAAACATTGGCTGAATGCTGTAAAAAGGTATTTTACCGGTCCGGTACACGGTAAAGATACTGCATGCAACATTTAAAAAATAACGGAGCTCGTGTACGATATTTGTTACCGTACCGGAGTTGTTTCACGTAACAATGTGATCCGGTAACACCGTACCGGTATGACTTGCTCCTTATAAAAACACAATATCACGCAGTGGCGTACCGTGTACATACCTATTATACTTAACTATCATACTCATACTGAAATAATTAAACGTTTTTAAATTATAAATATATGTAATAGCGTAGCCAGGATTGCTCACTTTTAAAGGAGGGGACAAAATAAAATACAAACTCAAAATTACATGTTTTATCGTTGTATTCTTAAATTATATTTTAAAATAATATACTATACTTACCTGGTTAAATCAATTAAATATGAAAATAAACGGCATATAGGCATAATGGACATAATGTAACATAAATATGGAACGGTTATAGAAAAAATATTTATATATTTTTTAAATACGGTCAATCGGGGGAAGGTATGGCTTTCTCGTTGCATTCGGTTACGCCACTGAGCACCTAAAATGTTCGATTTCAAAGTAATAAATGCTTTAAATCTAAAATTGTATTTGTATTGTATTTAATGTGTTCATTTTTTCAACGCATTCGGCGTGTATATTGTACGAAACTCGATTTATATTAAAAATCACTGGAATGTGTTTTACGTGTACGAATAAATCAATTCCTGTCACTGTAATGCACGTCTATAAGTATATAATTTTAAACCGATTGGATTCATATTATTCGTATTATGCTTTGGGTATACGATGGACTATTATTTTTTTTTTTTTATAGGTACTGATTGTTAAAACAACAATTCCGGTTACTTTCTCGTAATATAAACATAATATTTTATGATTTGTTTTTCTTTTCCGAATTCTGTTTTATATGTACATATATATTATTGTAATATCGGGTGTTTTGATTTTCGTGTTTTACTCGCAGCAATTCACCAGCCACATCGCCTACCGTATCGCACAACAGCAATTCACCGTCGCCAACACCGGTAGTGCCGACTACCGGTTATAACCACAAAATCATCGCCGGCATACCGTGTGTGGCCGCCGCGTCCAAGTACACGGCTCCCGTCCACATAGATGTCGGCGGCACCATATACACGTCCTCGCTGGACACCCTGACCAAGTTAGTATAATACCGTAATAATAAATACGTAAATACAGAGTCATAATATATTATGCAAGTGTAAATCGGGGTTAATTGCCACCCCTCTATTTCAATACGTATGTAGGTACCTAAAATAGTTATATTTGGTGTATTTGCGTAAGGTCACGGAACACATCACGGACACGATGGGAAATAACTGCCAATCGAAGAGTGGGATGCAGTTTCCTTATTATTATTTCATTTTTTTTTTCGGTTTAGCTAACGATCGCGGTCCTTTCAGCACCGGGCACGTCGTCGTGTCCATCGCCTTTGGCGTTACACGAACGCGCCACGCTTCACTAGTCTCTCTCGCATAAGAGTCGTGCGATACCGTGTCCCGACCATATTATACACACACACACACATACATATACGTGGGCTAAAGCATTTGTTATTTTTATTTTTTTTTTAAATATTACTGCCATGTATATATTGTATACATAATGTCGGCCGCATATACGTATATATTACGATAATATATAGGAATTTTACTTCATGTGCATTTCGCCGTACTACACGTTCACAATTCGATAAATACGAATGCGTATATAGCATTGTTTGCAATACCTTTTGTTATAATCTATAAAAACGTCATACGCATACAAATGTTAATATATTATTATGACCTAACGTGTACCGATATTCATTAAAAATTATGGAAAGTTACGCTTTTTTTATCATCTAAACTCTAAAGTAGGTACCTATATATTAGCCGCTATAGCGATATTTCATGTTGCCATATTAGCCTCGATATATTTCGAACCGATCCGTTCATCTTTATGTAACGTAAACGCATTATATTATCATAAGTAAATTAATTATTTCTCGCTGAAAATACTACTAATAGTATACTATATATTATAATATTATTACAAACAATCGGATTTCAGGAATCCCGATTCAAAACTGGCGAAATTGTTCAACGGTAGTATACCCATAGTGTTGGATTCTCTCAAACAACACTATTTCATCGACAGGGACGGCAAAATGTTCAGGCATATTCTCAATTTTATGAGGAATTCGAAACTTTCGTTGCCCGATAACTTTACCGATATTGACCTGTTGTTGGAAGAAGCTAGATACTTCGAAATTACCCGTAAGTATATACCTATATACACTATACACACAAAAATATTATTATATCCGTTGTCCAAACCGTACGAATAATACGGTAAATACAATATTTTCGTTAACAAACCTATAAGTTAATAATAATAATAATATGTAGGTAATAAAAACGTATCAACAACGTGTGTTATACCTACTGACTTAATGAGATAATTGGGTACCGCTCGAAACGTCTGTGTTGTGCATTCAATGTACTATTATAACGATAATGCCTACACGCCGTTGTCTGGGGACAAGGTTAAAAACGTAAATTTTCTGATAGAGTTGAAGGATTTTATGCCTTGTATTGCTAAACAGTCCTGATACAGCCCCCCGGGTACATATATATACAATACTTCTCACCATAGTCGGTTTGAGGTACTATAGATATATTGTCTTATTTACATCCGTTTTTGTACCATTATCATTATTGTTATTATTATTATTCATAAAATTCGTGCGATATGGGCTTGAAACATGGACATCATTAGTTACGTATTAAATTATTGTGTAACAAAACATTATAATCATTCGTGATTCACGCAAGTTCGGTCTTATAACATTGATATTGTGAAAATGTTCGAAGATCAAAATAATTTTGCGCCAGTATAATTTATGGGATTTATATCGGAGATAATAGTTTATAGATAATTTAGTGAAAATAAGGAAAATTAACGATTGTGTAATATTATGTTCAATATATTATTATTATGCTAAATAAATTAAAAAATATCATTTTACAAAGTAGATACCTTTTTTTTATTCAAAGATGGCTGTGCAGATAAAACGAATGCGTCACAATTTTAACTCCGGATGTAAACTTAAACAATATTATTGACCCTATGAAGTATACTCGCATCTTCTACCCAGTCTTCTAGTTCATACATTATTGATCTGAGTATTTTTTTTTTTTTTTCATAGGCCCTCTAGAGAATTACGTATTTTGTATTACAATAGGTTTGAAATCTAAAATAACTACACGAGTTATATATACAGCTGAGTATACGATAAGCGGCAGAGTAAACGCCTACAATGTTTATTGCAATATTGCCTATTTTATTGTATTGTACTTTTTATGTATTTTTTCCATGAATTAAAATATGTTATTATGTAAATAGATAACATTTTGTGGGCCCCCACGCGAACTCGTGGGCCCATTATCTCGTGAAAAAAATAACAAATACATAATTCAAAACAAATATTCACATTAATCGATTTTATCAGATAGGCACTCAAAGATAAAAAGAACAATGCAAATTTCGGGTTGAAATTCTTATAAATTGCAATTGAAACAAACCTGTACGTAAAAGATATTGGTAAAGTCGAAGTTTCGCTAATACGGTACGCGGTGTATAATATGATAAAACATTAAAAACGCGATAAAATCCTGTGTTTTGGAGTTTTACGTAGGTGCATACTATTATATTACCACGTACATTGTAGTGTATACAAATGCGCGAACCACGAATTGGCCGATTACAATTATTATATACAGGACTGGATAAAGGAGGGGGCTTAGAAGGGCTATAGCCCCGAGCCGTAAGTTAAAAAAGGCCACACAATGTGTGTTTTTGTTGTTGACCTTTTTTTGTTTATTTATACGAATCTTTTTCTGATGACTTTTTTTTTTCTTATCGGTCTTTAGCCCCGGGCTCCCATAACCCTAAATCCGGCTCCGATTATATTTTATTACAATATGGTATTTTCAGTCCGTTGGATGTATTTATATTATGTTTTAGCCATGTGTAAACAACTGGAAAACCTGAAACGGGACCGGATGAAATGTAACCGGACGAACGGCTGGGACTCAAACGGCTCGAGCCGGTCCAACAGCAGCCTTTCGGTCACCAAGGACCAGTACGAGTGCGTGTCCGTGCACGTGAGCCCGGACCTCGGGGAGCGCGTTATGTTATCCGGCGATCACGCGGTCCTGGACGAGGTGTTCCCGGAGACGGGTCACTCGGCGCTGGAACCGTCGGCCGGACGTCCGGCGGTGTCCTGGACGCCCGTGGACTCGAGGCATTTGGTCCGGTTCCCGTTGAACGGATATTGCAAGCTGAACAGCGTGCAGGCCATCACCCGGTTACTGAACGCCGGTTTCACCGTGGCGGCGAGCACGGGCGGCGGCGTACACGGCCAACAGTTTTCCGAATACCTGTTCATCCGCAAATTATTATCTAATTGACACTGTTCGTTCGGCAACCACAACACCGTAATATTGTTGGGTAATAAAAATATAAATGTATAATAATAATCAATAATAAATCGTAAATAATAAATGATTTCGTGTTACCTACCCTTAAAGTATATAATATATTATATTTATTGACGGAATTATAGTTGTATAATTATATGATATTATAGATTATGTTAATAATTTTATTATTATTATTATTATTATTTTTTTTTTTTTTTTAAGGCTGGTTTTTTATCTGTTAAAAATAAATGAATTAAGTCCACTTCGACCGTTTGGTAATATTATTATTATTATATTGATATAATATGTAATCACGTGTGTATAATAATATGCTCGTTTTGTATATAATATTATATGTGTATAAAATTATTGTATTTTAAAATATATATTATATTTTATTCCGTGTTAGGTGTGAATATATTACGTAATAAACGTAATAGTACATTGCGTATTCTAATATCGTACCCGTCCACGTACAATATTATTATTATATTATAATATATTCTATATTTACTTAACGAAATGAAATATCCGTTGAGAAAAAAAAAACGAGGTCACCGTGTCATGACATCTTCCTATATGTAAACGTATTATTATGGATACTTTACACTCTTATTCCTGATATCCGGTAATATTATGCTTCCAGATAGGTTACGAGTAAGTAGAATAAGTACGTACGCCAGAAAATCTAAAAAATTTCACTATTTCATAAAACTTTGAGCTCGAAGCGCGTCCTGTTATAATTAGAGTTCAAATTTTAAGGGCCTTATTTTTAGACGTATTGGAACGAATTAGCGACCGGCAGTCCTTAACTTAAAAACGAAATTTTCTTTCAATATAAATAACGGGCACCCTAAATACCTATATATTACTTTTTTTTTTTTTTTTACATGCAGTCTTCAACAACTTCATTGCATTTCATTGTTGTCGGTCCGTACGCCCGTAAAATACAAATTTAATCATAACGTAACGGAGTTTCTATAAAAAGTGAATTAAATATTATAATAATACCGCCGGTGTATTTCTTTAAAAAGCTACTCGTGATATCTATATATACTCGTCGAGTATGTGCGTACTATAAATATTTTGTTTCGCTCGAGTATAATACAATAAATAAATTATTATTATTATATATATTATGTATACGTTTACGTTATGACCTATTCCATTGGGTTTCTTTCTGGTAAAATGTTAAATAATATAATATATAGGTATAGGTACCTGTAAAAGTGCACACGGGGAAGGCAGGAAATATTTTTTAAAAAAAAATGTTAGGTATGTGTTATATAACTAACGCACCCTTAATTTTGTGCATTTGAGGGGCATTTGGAAGATGTTGTAGACCCTCCTCCTAAAAAAAATTAAAAATAAAATCATCCAGTAAATACTAAGTATATACAATCAATTTAATTGGGGTTTTTACCACTCCCCCTTCTAAAAAAATTTAAATATTTGGACTTTTTGTGCATATGATTTTTGTGTAAGGTTTGATTTAAAATACAGTCGCCTCCCCTGCCAAGAGGACCTGCGTACACTGATGCAGGTATCCATAGTACCATTATATACTGCAGTACCGCACCAATATTTTTTGGTACAAAAAATTATATCTGAACGCAACGATAAATCATCATTGCTAATGAAAAAATTATAATATTTTGCGCCAAATTCGGTTAAACATATATTTTTATGATTTTAAATGACGTGGTGGTGATTATGGTTTCCATAAAAATATTGAATTTTTAACGCTTATAAACAATGGCACATTTAGTGGGGGACAAGGAGGTCTGAATCCCCCTTCCCAAAAAGTCTGTCTTCACTACATTTTTGAAATTGAGTTTTATATTCAGCACCATAAAATCTTATTTTATATCATAGAATAAAATAGTATATTATATGTTACATATCATACACATGTATACAAATAGAGTTTACATATAGTATATTATTTGTTTAAAGTTAAAATTAAAATGGAATTTTTTTTTTTGCAAATTTAAAAATATTTACGATTTCGGATTAACATCGTCTACATTTGAATATCGATTATTTATAGGTATTCAAAAGACCTATAGTAATATAATTTTTTTTTTTTGTTTTTGTCTTTAATTTTTACCGCAGACGCGCTACCGCTTGGAATAAATTATTTATATATTATGTTTGATGTTCCGCGTATATAGAGTTGGACGTAGTTTATCGAACAAAATGATAATAAAATGTTTGTGCAGCTATTGAAAGCATAAACGAGAACACGCGTTATACACACATCACTTATTATTCATGCGGTGTGTAATATGAGTTGTACTCATGTACCCTGCAGTGGATCGGAATTTGTGTGTGCCAACTCATACAGGGTGAAATACAAATTTACCACCAGAAAGTCACCACCTATGTGGTCAACCACACGTGCGTATTATAACTACACAGCGTATCTACAAGAATTAGTAATGGATTACCCGTTTATTTATTATAGCCTTGTATCTAGATTCTGGAGTTTCGTTAGAGAAAAAATTATACAATATGTAGTACTAAAGAAAACGACGTTTTAAAGACAGTTATCTAAACCACCACTGACGATTCTTGTTTTTTTTTTTTTTTTAAAAATATAAATTATCAAAAAGTATCAAAAAAAAAAAAACGTTATACGATATTTTGTATACCAAACTTCAAGTTATAGAGTAATGTAAATCTCCAAGAGGGCGAAATATTTACATTTAGGTACGAATTGTAAAAATAACCGAATTTAAAGGCGTTTTCGTTTAGTTTACGATAACACGCTTTTGCTTTACAAACTGATTACCGGTTAAAAAAACAAATGCGAAAATTGCTACTGTATATCGATTATATAACCTACTATAATTTCCAATATTATTATGGCGTTTAGATTTTTGTAAAATAAAAAAAATTAACGGTTAATATATTTTAAGGATCGTTTAAATTATTATTAATTTCAAAGAGTAATGTTAACTGTACAGATATATTAAATAATATTAATCGAAATATTTTCCCGCGTGATTCATTTTCTACGATGCCTGAAGGCATTTACAAACTCCACAAGGCTCACTGAGGCCATTCGGCAGCGTCCGTATACCATGCATATTATAATTATTACAATAAAACGAAATTCAATGCATCTATATTAAAATGCGGTTTATACCATACGGTAGTAAAACGCTGTATTTTCTGCACGTTACGATAATAAATGAACATTATCACGACTGTGTTTTTAATGTATTAAAACGCATAATGTTCACGGAAACTTATAAAAGCCGAATAATATGCAAAGTCAATTATGATACCTATAGTGACCATAGGTGTGCGCAGACTTTAATAACAGGGGGGGGGCAAACATTTTGTTTTGTCAACATCATTAGCACATATCAAAGATTCGTGGTAAATTGTTATCGTATTTATAACAGCCACGACAATCGAACATGACTACCCTAATGACTAAACATTTAAAAAACAATCTGTTCTAAAATTCTTTAATTTTTGTAATTTTTGTTTGAATTCAAATTGTAATCTAAACGTCATAATTTATATGAATTATAAAAGAAAAAGCGTTTTATGGCCTTTTATTTGTATACATACTATATATTGTATATTATATATAGTATGCAATATATAAAGATTTTGAACAAAAATTATAGTATTGAAACCGTTAATGCTCGTAACTCATACATACAGAGGACAACGGAATAAAAATACGACATGTGCGACGTGTGTACTGTGTATATATAGGTGCCTACATGCATGAAAAAAAAAATAGACCGGTTATTCGCACTGTTGTACGTATATAGTATCTTATCAGATGATAGACATTATTGAATACAATATTATTATTGTAACCTGTATATTTAAGTAGGTAAGTAAATATTAAAAGAATATTTTAACACATACTAGTTTTAATTAAAGCTATACCAATACAAAACACTGAAAATTACGAACAAGTCAATAGTCATTTCATTTAGACATTTAGTATTATGTAAAGTATATATTTTATTTCGTGTATTGAGACGATTAAAATAATGATAAATCATAAAAATATTAAAAAAATACTTAAATAATGTAGTATTTCCTGTTCAAAATTGTATAATGTATTTAACTATACAAATATAATAATAATAAAAAAAAAAAAAATGAGAAATAGTACCCTATAATAATATAACTAAATAAAGTAATTTAATTTATATCGGTACGCAATGATAAATCATTGCAGATGAAATACGATTCTGAACAAAGTTCGTTTAAAGGTATTTTGAAATGCCGTCATTTTTATCAGTTTCGTAAAAATTTAAAATTAAAAAAAAAAATCAATTTCAGGGAAATTACTATACCCCCTGAACGAAAAAGAAAAATTAATTTTTGGGAAAAATTTGATACTTGCTAAAAATGAAACACTATTTTGGGGAAATGAATACTAACTCGTATAACATCATCTCGGAATATCACACATCCAAAAAAAACAATCCTAGTTTAAAAAAAAAAAACTAGTTAAATTACTATTGTTAAATTACTGGTCAAATTATCATATTCCATGGTTTAAATATTTTCATTCAAAGGCTAAAGGTACAACCGGTCAAAAAGATATTTTACAAACGTGAAAAAAGTGCACCACCAAATCTACCTATATTTAGTAAAAAAATGATGTGTGAACGTATATAATAAACAAAAATATCATTGAACTCACACATTATAATATTATATTATGTATACAGTGTTAAAATGATAATTGCATAATAATCAATATTGATCAATCGTATAATTTATACCATTACTAAAATAATTATCTACATACTTGTGTTATGCGCGGGATAGACTATACTACTATATAATACTAATGTATAACCGTATAGGTACTAATAAAATTTTCAGTATATCCATGTCACACTGTATAATCACTAAAACCGATCGTCATGGAACAAATATTAAAATATTCGAATTACGCAACCAATAATATATACGACTATCGTATGACTTAAAAAAAAAATCGAAGAGATTCAACAATACTGTTTTATCGTTTTTTATGAAGAGAAACAAATGTTAAAAATGTTAAGATAATCGTAGAACAATTGCATGTAACGATGTTATTAAAAACATGAAAAAGTTGTCGAATTTTTTAAAAACCGCAAAAACTCTATTTTTTCCAATTAAACTTCCAACGTCACATGTATCCCTTCGGGCCATTTTTGAAATAAAAAAAAAAAAAAATAGGACGAAATAACGTGTCTGTGACGTTGAAAACAGACAAACACTTTTTAATAATATGATATTTTATCGATTCGCCTGTGGAATTATATTATCAGTCTGCCCGTCTGCCAGTGGCGTCATTTCAATTTATATTTTAATATGCATATGTTTATGCGGACTACAAAACCTGTCTAGAATTTTCAACACAACAGAAAGAAAATAATCCATATTTTTTCCGACAAATTTAAAAAACTATCAAATAAAATTTTACCTAAAAATAAAAGATAGATGTACTTCGCACAATGGGTGAGCTATTGTTGTAGGTGAGAAATTTAGAAGGTAGAAGGAAAATTTAATATACATGTCTGTACGGTACAATTAATCATCGCTAATGAAAAACGAATCTGAGCGGAGTTCGTTTATACAATTTATAGTGAACCTCCTGCTAAATTGTCAAGCATTTCTGTTTGGTTTAACAATGTTATTCACAAAAAACTTACCGAATAAAAATTACGTATAAAATTTGCAAAATTTAAATGTCTATAAATAACTAAAAAACTGCTCAAATATTATTGAAAATTTTATCACATCTAGAAAAGGCAAATATAAGTTTTATGTCCAAATTTCAAGCGTCTCTGTTAGGTTAGGTTAGGTTAACGAGCCAAATTATTTTAATATAGGACTTTAAATATAGGTACGCAAATGTTTATATGCTTTGCACGGTACAAATGACGCCACTGCCGCCGATCGCTATAATATAGACGAGTCGTCCGTATGGTAACTAATCACTGAAAATCGGGGTTGCCGCGAAGATTTTAACGCCCCGGGCGACGCGCAGCTGTTTCACGCCCACTTTGTTATAATTTGTTCTTTAATTTTCTATACGCGATGATATACATATTATTATTTTCAAACTGTAATGACTTATCGACAATTAATCGTAACCCCGTGCTATGTGTATATCTTTACCGAAAATCCGAACACATAGTATACGCAATATTATATTATAATCTAAATTGACGTTATACAGGGCGATCGATTTATCGCGGACCTGCGGTTTGCTCGCGATATTTTAAACAATATTGAGTTTGGGTTTTTTATTCAACAATCCTACACTCGTACCTTAAATATAATAATACTCATCGGGGTATAGGGGCAAAATTCGAAAATTGCAATATAGGTACCTGTACGTTGTAGCGAATCTTTAACGATTACATAAATCGCTATAATAATAATAATATAGAAATCGAATATTCACTGGAAACTCTGGTTCATGATTAACGGATCACTCTGTATGTACGAAAATAACGCCCTATACATTTTTAGTTTTAAACCGCACAACCGCGATAATATTATACGATAATGTTGTCAACGAGAATAAATTATTTTAAATCAAATAGCTGTAGGTATAATAATATATTAGGTATGCCGTACCTTTTCTCGATTACCCATAGCGTTTGTGGTATGATACAAATTGTGTATTATTATAATTATTGTATAAGTATAAAAAGCGTTTTGATTTTCTTTGTATGGTTTTTTCAATTATCGGGGGGGGGGAATTATAACAATTTTTGTTTTTTCAATATTTGTGTAATTCGGTTAAACCAAAAACAACACTAGATTCAGTACGAGTTGTACTCGGTGGTCAAAAGATGAGCCAAATTTTTTTTTATAAGCATTTTAAGTTCAAATATTAAAGAAAATCACGGCGTTTTAAAACATACAGTCTAGGTACAAGTTACCTACACTATGTTTATAATGTATATTCAAAAGGCCTAAACCAACTTAGCTCAGAATCATATTTCGTTAGCAAAGATTTGTCGAATAACTTTATGTATCCTACCTTCCTGACTTCCCACGCCCACAACAGTCAGCACCACAAATCAGCAGTATCTGCGCTATTTCTTCATTTGCATATTTATTACACACAGGCACTTAGTCAGGTACTACTGTACTGAGTAGCGCCGAACTCTGTGTTAGGGTCGTACCTTGGCTTGACATTTTTAAAAATTAAGCATAGACGTGGGTCCGCTTTATTTTGGGGCAAAGTTTGGTTGCCAAACCGAATGAATACTTCATTACAGAAATAAAAACCTACGTTAACCATAATTTTGGGCATAAAATAGGCTGTGTTTAGTTATTGAGGCCTCTTGAAATGTACTTTGCCCGACTAAATTTTTAGGACTTTGGCGCTACTGACTGTACTATAGACAAATATAGATGTCTAACGGTTTTAGTTCACGAGCACGTATATACGTTATGATATTCGCATAATTCACGGCGTTTTAAATGAAAAAACATTTTTCCTCCGTTCGAATGAATACCGCGTGACTATTTTACCGGTCCTACAATTTCGTTTTTCTTTTTAAAGCCGTCGATCTCGGGCATCCGCCATGACGTATACCTCCCGTGCCAATTCGAATTCCCCACCTCCCCCCCACGTTCCAATTCCGCGGAGCCTGCGACGCCGTTCTCAACGCGAAATCCGTGGTTTTTTCTAACGGAACCGTCGAGTTCTCTCGGCTCTCCCGTGTCCATTACAGAGATCCAGTTCGCAATATCCACCCGTTTAAACGGCTCTTCAATTACAATTCGGATACATACAAGCGATTAATCGGTTTACTGTAATTACCGGCAGTAAGTTCGCGACAATGACGTTCGCAGCAGTAGAGTATAAATATAGTTACGAAACGGCTACAGGTACCGTTATGTCGATCGTTTTTAGGCAGGTATCTGCACTGCAGCATTTTACGCAGCCATTTCCCGCGGACGGGGCGTGTATACTGCTACCTATGTATACACATACACATACAATATTGCCACCCGACGTCATTTATTTATCGAACAATAACAATGGGTATTAGTACCCCGTGTAATCTCGTACAGTATTCACTCGTGGATTGCACTCGCACATCAGCCGCAGCCGCTACAAATGATGTTGCAGTTTATTATTATTATTATTATTATTATTATTATTACCAGTATATTTGACGTGATGTATATACTGTAATATTACGCGCGCGTTTTCGTGTAATATTTTTCTTATCGTATATTTTGTCGAAAAGTTTAATAGACAGAAGTGTTAAAAGTTTGGAAGGTGTTTCTAACGTGTATCGGAATATATGTATGTATATAATATATATATATATACACGGCGAGCATTACGCATATATACGAGTATATGTTGCGAGGGAACGGCGGCGCTCGCAAAAGTACCATAATATACCTAGCTAAATATATAATATATATATATTATACAATATTATATGTATATACTATATGTGTGTGTGTGTGTGTGTGTGTGTGTGTGTACGTGTGCGTGTGCGTGTGTAAAGAGTGTTGTGTATAAAGGTCGTCGCGGTAATATATATCTCTGTGGCCCGGAGGCTTTCCGCCGTCCAAAGCGTGGCGGCGGCAACGGCGGGCGGGCGGACGGTAGATCCGGAGACGGCCCGAGGCGATGTTAATTTGTAAGTCCGCGTCGAACGCCCGGGGCCGCGTAGACGGGGCCGACGACGACATCGACCTGCCGGATCTCGCCCCCCGGGGAGGCCGCCCCGCGCCCCATATCACCCGCCGTAGCCGCCGCGCGACCGCCTCGCCCCGTAAAGTATTCATAGGACAATAAGCCCGGCGGGCGCGAAACCGCCCCGGCCCGCCATCGTCGTCGCGCCGCCCGAGACGGAGACCATCCGCGCGCCCCGGGGCCATCAATTGATTCGAATGTATATTGAGTTGCCGCAGTCGCCATAGTTACAGCCCGAGGCGTCGTGTCGATGTATGTGTGTGTGTGTGTGTGTGTGTGTGTGTGTGTGTGTGTGTGCGAGCGAGCGTACGTGTGTGTACGTACCGGCTTATGCCCTGCGGGGCCACGCAACTCACCGGCACCGCGCGTCGTACCTCCGCCCGTCGCGTTTTTCTACTCGTTTATGCGCACCGCTGTATATAATAATAATATGAACGTACGTACGTAGGTACGTACGACACGATCGACATTCCTGGAAAACGAACCGTTTTTGATTGCTTTTCGATTGTTTTATTTATTTATTTATTTATTTTTTTTTTTTTGAAAGCAACGCAGATTTTTTTTCTCTCGGCTTACAAAATACATAATTATTTAATTGTATAATAGATAATAGTATCGATTTAATAATATTACCCAACAAAATCGAACGTTCAGAATGTCTAAAAATCTTCTTTTAAAGAATAAAAACGTCGTCCTCGATCCGCGCACCTATACTCCTTAAAGACTGCAACCATATTTATGTGTGCACCGTGGTTGATGTTCCCGCGGGAAAGAAAGTTGAATACGGAATATTCCCCGAGTCGTATTTTCCTAATTCCCGAAAATAACTGGTATAATAATATTATACAAGTGTTATGGAAAGAGGACGAGAGAAACAACGTCATCATGTTATCACTATAACATGCCGAAAGACACAAGTCATATTATTGTAATATGACAAAAGCCGTTTAGACAAACTGTTTTTCATTTTTTTCAGACCTTCTGCCCTTCGCCCGTTCACTTGTTTACCGTGACTTTCTTAATGAATGAGCCCACTGCTCACCAGACGTGTAGTTTTTCCTATTTCAAATTCGTTCTGACGTCGTCCACCTGGCTTATTGTACGGTGGCCGTAGATTTTCGTTGGTTCTTCTCTGAAAACTTTACAAATCATTATTATATGCTGGTCCAATATTCATGTTTACCTTTCGAAACTGTAGTTTTTCTTCTTCTTTCCCTGAGTGCTAGACCACGAATCACGTGACCCGCGTGTACGTACAATATATGAACGTTCCTTTATACGTCCGGACAGTACTCGGTGGACAACATTTCATACTCTATTAACTATTCCAAATAAAAATAAACCATCTCGCGCAAGACAAATGATTACAATGCAGGCGATCGTTTGTCGATAACGTGTATTATTAGGAAGTAACGAGGAGACAACACGTTATAACATCGTAAGCTACTTTATGAACTTGTCCATGTCTGTCTGTCTATCCGCATACGCTCATACGTATTTCTCATACGGTCGCGAATTTTGGAATGTGGTTTTCACTAAACGACTTTTAAGGCTCTAAAGAAGTTACTTATTGATTTTCAGTCCAATCGGTGAAAACAAATGCCGGATTCCTCGCAAATGTACTAGTTGTATAACGTATTTAACTGTAGTTAAAGCATTAAAATATCTTACTAAAAAATCTATACTTTCTGATTTTTTTTATAAAAATCGTTTTACAAGTAAACATCGGTTTACATCGTGCACATACAACAAAAGTCGTTTTATTCATTGAGAACTTATTACGCTACTTCAATATATCCGGTTCGTATCGGTTTACTTTAGATTCCAGAGATTTTCGGGGAATGCATTGATTTTATTAAATAAAAAAATAAATGTATGATCTATATGTTTCAATACATTACTATATGTGATAATAATGATTTTGTTTTGTTTGTCTGTCTGTAAACAACCTTTCTACTAGAAATCTTGCTCCAATCAAAAAAAAATGGCAAAAGAAATATTTAAGGTTATGAGATTTTATGAACTTTACTGAGCTCATGTTTTAATCTTCCAATTGGTTTTCATTGATATTTAATAAGAATAATAATAAAAATAATAATGATAATTAATTTGCATTATACTTTAAAAACGCTTAAACCATTAGTGTTTGTTATTGGAGAATTCAATCAGAAATAAATCAGTACCAAAATTACGAAAATAATATTATTTATTATTATCCATTGTGTCAGCCGAAAAGACTCCCCATGTCATTTTTCTCAAGTGTTTAGGATGAAGAATAAAAGGTTACAAAATCTCTTACTCTATAATAATTATTGCAATTATATATTCTACAAAATTGCATTGTTTATAATCGAGTCAGATCTTAGAAATACATACACTTGCATAAATAAATTGTTCATCAAAATAAGTAGTCATAAACGGACGAATAAATGATTACGGACCATTATGTACCAAAAAAAATGAAGCGTAATAAACTCTTTCTTTTCCTATACTTTTCCCACCTCGGGAATTCGTCCAATTTTCGTTCCCGGTTAAGTGTGCATCTTTATATAATACAATTATTTATGTAGATCTTGTATTCATTTTTACGACTCGCAGATTATTTAACCGCCAATTGATTTTATTCTAAAACAAAAACATGGTCCTGTGGAATATGCAGTATTTTAACTGCAGGTACCTACTATTACGTACAGTAGGTACCTACATTTAAAATATAATTACGATGGTAAAACGTGGATAAATGACACACATACAATATGTACTGTATTATTGTACGTATATACACATTATACATTATATATATATCGTATATACGAACGCATAAATGCTGTCGACCTTGAGTTAGTTACGTACAGAGATCCGTTTAGATTATATAATCGCCACTGATATGATAATTAAAAGTATAATGAGACTACAATATATACCTATCGTTTAAGTTTCATAGACTTGCTCTTGATAGCCAAAGCCCGAAATTCGGACTTTTACACACAACAGATTTTTAATATTTTTCAATCAGATCATGTGTAAAAAAGTAAAATGAAGGAAAGCACTTACGTACATTCATAAAAATATTGATACATGAACAATGCCATTAGTATTGCATTGTCGATATTTCAGCTATTATAATTACTACAACCATTACCTACTTATTTCTTATCAACATTATTTATATCGAGTTGTATGCGTTACGGATTGTTCATTTATAAATCAAAAAGAAGAGCTGATACTCCTGACGGGTGTGCCACTGTTGCGGGTGGGTAGTTGAGAAGGTTGGATAGGTACACATGAGCGCTCACGAGAGGGCAAGACGGGAAATTTCCCCGAGAAGAATTAATATGAATTAATAATTTTAATAAATTTAATTTTTGAACCTTCATGTTGGACATTCTGTTAAATTTTCAATCATTTCTGTTTGGTCTACAGTTTTATCCACGGAGTACCTACTGAATAGAAATCATGTAAAAACTTCGCAAAATTAAAATGTCTATAAATAGCTTGAAAATGGTTTAAATATTTTGAAAATTTGACCATGTCTAGAAAAGATAAATATGATTTTTCCGTTCAAATTTCAAATCTCTACGAATATTTTCAACTGTACTATAACAAAAAAAAAAAAAATAAACAAAATAAATTGAAAATAATAAAATCATAAAACCATTTTCGTAAATTGTCCCGTTCTTTTCATGTTTTTTTTTTTTTTAGGTTTTCCTCAATTATTAAAAAAAAGCTGAGAGTATCAATAAATAACTTTCTTATTCACCAACTAAATTAAAAATTCAGTAAAATAGGTTTCTTTCTTGATGTTTTTCTATTGGTGCAATATTTCTAATAGAAAACATAGTTTGCAAAAACTAAAAACAATTGGAAACGGTAATGCCGAAACGTGCCAAAAATATTTACCGTTTTATCTATAATTTTCTTTTCGATTTTCGCAAATTATTTTGAAAACTCCTTGACAAATCAAAAGAAAAACTTCTTTAATGTACCAATTAAATAAAAATTTCCTTTCAGAAAAAGTACAATACTTGATACTTAGGAGTAAAATTAATGGTAAAAAAGTTATTCGGACAGAAGAAAATCACACATCATAACTATTGTAAAACCAATACATCCCTCTCTACGCTCGCGAATATAATTTGTTAGAAACTAAGTTAACGAATTTTAAAATGTTCTAAAAATAAATTATCTATACCGAAATAAAATAATAAAATGTCAAAAATGTGCCAATAAAAGTTATTCACGTTGACACGTCACACGCACCCAAGGAAATGTGTCTGTAATAAAAGATTAGTAAAAGTCGAACATTTTTTCGAGCGTTGCGATAAAAACGTTTTGGAGTATATTCAACCCTTTTAGGTATGTACACCCAGTGGTGTATTGGTAACTAAATGTATGGATGTACGCGACTAAAAGGGATTAATAAATATACCCCCGAAAAATGTTCATTGTTAAACTCAAAATGACACTCCACTAAGCCAAAGATATTTTTTTTTTTTGGGGGGGGAGGAACCAAACATAAAACTCATCACAAACTAGCAATAATTGTCTGGGCGAAAAATAAATTAAAACATAATGGGCAGAAAATCAAAGTACTATCTGATTTCTATCCCCACTGGCTACGTGCCTGATTCCACTTATACATCAAACTACTTGATCACTTTACTACACCGACACATTGCCTAGATGTGTATGTGTCAACGTAATTAACTTTTTACTGACATACTTCTGAAATTTTTTATTGGTGATTTATTTTTGTAATACGAGTACCTACAAAAATAATTTACTTAGTTTGTAACAAACGTTCGCGTGATTATGAATTTATTTTTAAATTCAAGCCAAATATATGAATTTAGTAATATTTAATCAAACCACAATGTAGATAAAACGGTGTAAACATATAGACTTAGTTCGAAAGTGAATCGAAACCTGACAGTATTAGGTTCAGCGGGATGTCCGCATTGATTATCTACATTTTAAATTTGATTATCGGTCTACGCTCTTTTGGGACAGACTATACAGTATAAATAATAATATTGTTTGTAATTATTATTTTTTTTTTTTTTTTTTTGTAACGGTTTTATGGTTACAATAAATTAAAAGCTCGCGTATATCTGTAAAGTACATATTTTTAGATACGGTGTGCCCACAATCAACGAATATTTGCTTATAGGTATACGCATAAATCCGAAAATATAGATACGGTTATACATCGTTATACCCTCTTCTGATACACTACAGCGTATACCGGCCCACACATTTATCTACTGATTTACCGTTGTTTATATTATGTCCTGTAGATAACTGGAAGTGTGTTTCACCCTACACCGCGACGAAGGTTCTAGATACACACCGGGCCAGTCCCTAAAACCGTTCTAATCCGATTCCAATCCTTTTCCCGTCTAACGTACAAAACTAATAGAAGATAAGAATTCGGCGATAAATCACGAGTAAATAACCGCGGGACACGCAGGCGGGGCAAGGGCGACTAGGCAGCATTTAATAGATAGATTAATCATAATATTACCTAAAATAAGTACGTACGTAACATAGATATCGCATTGATATCGCATTGATATCCATATTATACAATTATATATCTATTTACATTATATTGTGTATAAAACCGCGGTATTATTGTAACTGTCTGTGTACATAGATATCGAATCGCTTTCAAATAGCTACGCGGTGTGCACTTGCGGGTGCCTATATAATATTAACGTCCAGAGGCATTGTATAGTTTATAACGTTTGGGAGGAAAGTTTAAAATCAAAACTTTCGTGATACCGCGTATATATATAGACATGGTGACTGAGAAACATATTTTAATCACGGACACTGACAGAATGTTAATTAAGCTAGATTGCCTCTAGGGTTTGTATATAGGATTTATTCGGACTGCGGGTCCAGATTTAAAAACTGCCTATAGTAATTTTTAACGGTCCGCTCCGGCTGCTACACAGTAACTGTCAAAACCATAAACCGTTTAATATTTTAAACTGGGCATCAACGATGAGGATCGGACCAATATGTGTGTCTTATACATCGATTCAATAAAAACAATAACATTACTATACAGGGATTAAAATTGTGTGCAGTATAAACGACACACTTTGTGCAATACGAATTGCTAAGTGCGCGGTATGCGATATTACTGAGAGTGAGGTGATGGCTATTATATTGTGATTAATATTTGTTTTCGATTTTAATTTTACATATTTTTTTTTTTTTTACACTTTTAAGTTGTAATTATTGTTTAAAGAAAACCGTCTAAAATGTATCATCAAAGAATTTTTAAATAACAGAATATTGCCTCGTCAAACATTGACAGTTATCATCATATTTCAATAAGTACTATCAGAGGCAGCGTTTAATGGGAGCATAAAAGCCATGTGCCAAGGTTAAAAACTTTTTGTCTTTTTAGATTTTTATTTAACGGCACAGTGGTGGTCTAATCGTCGTTGTGACTTAATCTGCTAATCTCCTGTTTTAATCCCCATCAATATCACTGAAGTTAACCGTTATTTCTCTTAAGGCCTTAAATGTTTGAAAATATCGTTTCTTTAATTTTCATTTCAAACTTATGTGAATTAATTATATGGTTGCTTATAAGTTATAAGCAATGAAAAATACTTATAAATTATTATTTTGTATCTGACCCAACCTACTGCGATTTAGGTTTACTACTTCTACTGGTCAGATCGTTAATTTCAATAGTTTAAAATTTTCTCCGAACAATGCGGATCATTTTGCGAAAAGCTGCGTACAAATTGGTCTGTAGTAGTTTCAGAGAACATGCGTGACAAATATTTCCATTTCATATTTATATATATCTATGTATATATATTGCCTCTCCCTTCCTAGGCAAAGAACTAAACCTGCCACTGATAACTTTATTAATTTAGAGTCCATAACACAAGTATAAAAGATTGATATACTTCGCACGTGGGTAGGCCACTGTTGTAGATAAGAAGTTGGAAAAGTAGAAGGGAAATCTAATGTATGTATAATATTTGTACGCAACAATTAACCAATCGTTTATTGCTAACGAAAAACGATTCTGAGTGGAGTTCAGTTAATAGAGTTGCTTTGCCAGCAATAAATATGTCACATTATAGTAAAATAATTACATATTATACATTATACATTCGTATTTTCTTTAACAATATTTGTTGAATATTATATCTATTTTCCCGTTTTTTCCCATTTGTCGGGAAAACTCCTGGGGAAAATCAAAAAAATGACTTTCCTAAAGTTCCTTCTAATTGTAAAATGATGAAAATTAAAATCAAAAATTCAATAAGATTAAAAACCTCGTTAAAGGTGGAGCTGAAAAGCGTCACACAAGACAGACTGCTGAGTTAATTATTGCTGGAAATGACAAGAATTAAAGAAAGTTTAATTTTTTTTAAATTAAGGTAAGACGTTAGATGTTTTTATAAAGTACTCAATGTCAGCTTGACTAATTATCTATTTTATTTTTTTATAGTTTTATGTTTATTAATTTCTATTTATCTAAATATAGGATAATTTACAATAATATTATACATTAAAAGTTAGTATTAGATTTTCACTGGTTAAAAAAATTTCGGGCCCCTCTTATCCTTCTACACCAGGGTCTAAATATTCCCAGTCCGCCCCTGTTTTGATAAATGAAACAGTTCGGCGCGAGTCATTTTGACGCATTTTTTTTCGGTTTTTAATAAGTATTGTTATTGGTTTTATTTTTTTTTAAAGAAATTTATTTATTATTTGTATGGTACATACATACATCATGGACGCCCATATCTTGATTTTCAAGTGAGGGACAAAGTGAAACCAGATTTCCGAACATGCGTTTTAATACCTAGATAAATACATGATGGATAAAGGAACACAAAACGCCTGTACAAAAAGTTTGGTTACGATAGGTTCATTATGGAAGGGTGAATCAATAATCATCCAGATTGTGAGTCATACATCATGAGTCGAGGTTCAATAAAAGTGATTGTTTTGAGGGTTTTAAAATTTTACAGGGGTGTATGTCCCCCTTTTGACGCTCACGCGTGTATATTATGAAAATATATAATGCTTATTTAATTATTTTACCATAATATGACATACCTATATATATTGTCGACAAAACAACACTATCAACTGAACTCCGCTCAGAATCGTTTTTCGTTAGTAATGATTTATCGTTACTAACAGATATACATTAAATTCCCGTCTGTATCCTACCTTCCCTACTTCCCACCTACAACAGTGGCTGCACCCACGTGCAAAGTATGTCAGTCTTCTTTTTTTTTTAAATAAATAATTAGTAAAGTAATTATTAAATATTTTAAAATAATGCAATACAGATTGCTTTACACAGTATTCAAAAGTGCCGTAAATATAAATTGTTTCTGTTCGTAAATCACGCTTTTAGCTATTTTTATCCATTTCATTTCATGATAATCGATATAACCACTGTTTAAAACTCTGACAATTCTATATCATTTAATATTGAATAATTTATTGCCTTGTCAAATCTAAAATGTATTAAAATAAAGGGGCTCAATTCCCGGACGCCCCTTAAGTTATATTAAGGTAGGTTCCTAAACTAGCAGTTTTTCGCTTCAAATTCTTTCTTCACAAGAATACACTGCAGATAATTCACAGTTATTCATCTTTTTTGGAAGGAAATCGGACTGGAGAGGTACTTAGGAAGGTGATTATTTGATTTTCCCCAGAAGTTTTCCCAATTAATGGAACAAACCGGGATCAAACATGAGGAAACCCGTAGGAAAAACAGGAAAATAGGAATAATATTAAACATAAATTATTAAAGAAAATATATAATGCCTATGATATTATTTTACCATAATATGGCATATATATTTTTGATAAATCAACAGTATCCACTGAACTCTGCTCAGAATCGTTTTTTCTTTAGAAATGGTTTATCGTTATACAGATATACATTAAATTTCCTCTCTATTATCTTTCCAATTTTTCACCTATAACATTTGCTACACCCACGTGCGAAGTTGCCCGACCTTTTTTAATTTAATTACATGATGTAATTTGATGTATGTAATGATGTATTTTGCACTTAAACGTATAAAAACTCTAATACGTTTTTTTTTTTACTAGGTAAAGGAAAATTTAATAAATTATTTATCGTTACCGGCAATCAATATATTGAAAAAAATGAGTTTGCAAAAAAAAAAAAAACACTAAAATTAAATTCTTATAGAAATTAATTTAAAAAAAAAAAATATTGTGATTTACAAATATATTTTTTAATTTTTACCTATTCCTGTTTTAATTCAAATAGGACCCCAAAGTAAGTATTGCACAAGGCCTATATTTCTTTAAATCAGGCCTTGGGCGGACCAGTGCCTAATTTAACCATATGGGTTGTGGACGTTACAATGGTCGCTCTTGGGGTTTACATGAAATGTGACACAAATAAATCGGAATGATTTGTGTAGGCAAGTGGGAAAATTCGGTACGTTAGAAGAAGTCTTCTTCTTTGGAATTTCTGTCGACGTGATTTATAGCAGGATTTATTGCTAGAAAAGTAGTTCAAAACAGTTCTGATAGTGGGAAAATGTATTCAAGATTGTTTGAATTTACAATTGTCACAGCTATTTCTAGTTTGGGGAAATGGTTCGACACTTTTCTAAATTTTAAGAAATTAAACATTTAATCGTAGAAACTACTTATTTTGTGTACAAACAATACATTTATGTGGCCATTTTAGGTCTAAATCCCAGTGACCTTTTTAGTCCCAGTCTGGCCCTGCTGAATCCTAAGGTCATAGCCGATAGGTCCAGGATTCACGGATCTAAGGTATTTTAACTACAGGTTTTCGGATTACGTGTCCGATCCTGGTACATAGGACTCCCTGTACTTTTAATATAATATTTCTCTTTGCAGCTTTTAGTGATAGACCAGTAGATACGGTCAATAGATTTTTTTTTGTTCTTTTCGATAAAAATTTTTTTCTACGTACTTTTTAAAAGATTAAACCAGAAATGTCAAGAATATAATCAGACGGACTGTAAAAATACGGAAATTTTCAGTAATCATATGAACTGTAATATTCCGGGAAAAAAAATCATTAGCAGCATTTATACGGACTATAAAAATCTGGAAAAAAAACACTATCAATGTCCGGACTGTAATCGGCCGGAAAAATAAATATTCTGGAATGTAAAAATCCAGAAAGCATAAATACTTAAGAAAATTATTTGAATGTCTGAAAAAAATCAGACTATAATTATTCCGAATATAAAAATACGCAGATTGTAATGTCCCGGACAAGAACTTTTCGAAATTTAACAAAAAAAACACAGATAGATGGCGATAGTTCGCATACACAATACAAAATAGAATAAACGAATTAAGATTAAAAGAAGGTTCATTTTATGGCTGTTTTTAGGAGATGGATAGACATGCTCAGACCCGGTGTAATGATTATCAATATTAATAGCGTTTTTAAAATTCCGGATTATTCTTGTACGTAATTTTGCATTCCGGGACTTTGTGATTTAAGCATTTATTTATTCGGCCGATTACAGTGTTCCATAATCTGGATTTTTACAGTCTGCTGTTTTCTTGTCCGTACGATTATTTTCCGGGATTTTCTAGTAGTCCTCTTTTGATAGTTTGCTTTTTTAAAATCTGTCAAGAACATAGTATAAGTAGAGAAAGATTATGGAGGTAGCCAGTGGTAGATGAGGGTTGAAGGCCACATCCATAAGTATACAATCTGCCACAGACAAGGTCGTGCAGATACAGCAAACTATTGATATACAAGTGAATCCATTAAGCGTGCTCACCCCATTTTTTTTAGTTAAATTTTGCATAGATTCAAATTCTGATTTTTGTAATTCTTAAATGTAGTTATTTTCTAATTCTTCGATTTTTCATAACATTTGGGAAATATCGTGTGGCGATACCAACTTTCGATTTTAAAAAATATTTACATCAAAATTTAATTATGGAATTTTTAATATAGATATCATTTAAAAAAACCAAACTTGGTATCGGCCACAGGATACTCCTTAAATGTTGTGAAGAATCAAAGTATTAGAAAATAACTACAATAACTACATTTAATAATTACAAAAATCAGAATTTGAATCTATGCAAAATTTAACTAAAAAAAATTGGGTGAACACGCTTAATGAATCATTCTGTGTATATGTATTAATATAAATGATCAATAAAAGACTGACATAAATATTTTTCTATATGGAATATTTTATTTAGCTACTTTCTTTTTTAAATAATGGTAATTTGATTTGTACTATATGACCTTTTAAATTTCAATAAATTAAATGTCCTCATTATAAGCTATACATATTTTATTTCCCTTTTTTACCCATATGTTAACTATTATGTATTATACCATTATATTATACATTTATTGTTTATTTGTCTATCACCCTTTCTTAAAATAATTAACTGAATATGTTGGTATGAAGTTTTTAATTATATCTATCATACATTACAGTTTGCATGATAAAAGAGATATGTGTATCCATTGGAAAGTGATGTACAGTTCTTTTTTCTTGTGTGTGTGAAAATTACCGAACCCTATTAATTTAATTAATTATAATAAAAAAATATATACATTATACAAAATATATATAATGAGTGCTCATTTATCTCAGGGCATAACTTACAGAAACAAAATTGAGTAACTTCTTTTTTTTTTACATAAACAAAATATTTTTTTTTAACATACTTGCTCTAAAAATACATTAGTGTTATTTACAATAAAAAAATACATTATCTTTAACATAGGCTTGATGAGTGCCATATTTGATACATCGCATAATTTTTTTTCACTGCAGTCGATTTATAACAACAATGTCCATTTTAAATTCTTGTTATAATATGTAGCAATTAACCAAGAAAGACAATAATTAACAGTGAATGAAAAAAAAAATAATAATAAAATAACAAAAATTAACAATTTTGCAAATGATTAAATAAGTCTAGAATACGTCTGAATAGGTATTCAATAAAAACTTCAATAAGTTTGATAATGCGGCAGAAAACATAGTCAATATGACTACCCAGCAACCGCAATGAGGAACGGTTGCAACAATAATCTGATGATATATCACTTTAAAAATGGTTTGAACATAAAATTTGCCTTTCTGCGTATATCTTTTTCCTGTTCAAGTACAAATAGAGTATCTCGCATGGTAACACGTTTTATCCTTTGTCTTGGTATCTATTAAAATAAAATATAAATTTATTTTTAAACTATTGTTATAATTAGAACTACTTACTGTTTGTCTATTTGTTAAGCTCGTACTAATACTAGAATTTTGGTTCTGAAAATAAAAATTAATTGTCCAGTATTTAAAATTTCAACAGTAACAGTTTATTTTAGTTTAGTATAAAGTAAATATTATGCATTAGTTAATAATAATATAGTAAAACATTATAAAATATTCAGGCACAAGTTCTAAAATATTTGATATTATATTATTAGATAACATATAATTAAAGTTTTAAATGTATTGTTTAAGATAGAAGTGAGGTAAGTCATTAACCTTTGACCACGGGCATGGGATAAAATTTTACCCCAAAAAATGAATTATGTACAGTAATTATTTCAATATTTTTTAGTTATCAAACATCAAAAATGATTTGAAACACATAATTATTAAATTTTTATTTTATTTTACATTTGATACCTGTATAGGTATCATCATACAGATGATATAAAATAATTTGGACTAGTTCTAATTAAAGAATCACGACATATTAATTTTGCACAATTCGTACAAACTTTTGTGGTTTTCCTATATTTGGATCTTTCACAAAAAGAACACCTTCCTGAAGGTCTTACTCGATGCTCAATGTCACAAGTTTCACCATATGATATATTACAATATTGCCTTATTTTACATTTAATTGTTTTCAGTAGCATATCTTTAGTAATAATCATATTTTAATAGGTTCCATCAAATGTCTGAACAAATTTTTCAAAAAATTCAAATGTCATTTTAATTTGTGTATTTTCGTGAAAAATAATTTGTGAATTAAGTCTAGCAATATTTAATATTAAATAGAACACAGTGATTAGTCAACGACAACATTTTCGAGTATAATTTTCAGTAACGCAAAAAAAAAAGTGGAAATACCGAATAACTGTAGATAAACCATATTTAGAAAGGTACAAAATGACTTATCTTTAATAATAATAATAATAATGTTATTATGATATTAAATATGACTGGGGTCATTATTTACCCTGTGCATGTGTTAAAAGGTTAATAAATTAATTCAAAAGAAACAATTATAGATAATACTGTTTGAATAGCATAATAATTGTTTTGTAATAAATTATTTAAAATTGTTTACTTAATTCATTGAAATTCACTAAATGATTATTCAATGTAATTAATGTGAAAGAGGTGCACTTATACAAAGTAACTTTGTATTTTGAAAATGACTGAATGATGAATTTGAAAAATACATATAATTAAATTTAAATTTACCTGTGAACTAGGACTTAATCCTGGTTCTAATTTGGGTTTTTTCCGGGGTCCTATTGCATTTAAGGCAGTGAGATTAGCTTCCCGTTGTCGCATTTCTTCCATTTCTACCCTTTGCATCTAAACATTCAAAAAATACTTGTTCACAAATAATCCTAAAAAAAATAAAATAATGTTGTGAACCTCTTTGGCTTTAGCTTTTAATTTTGCTTGTTCTGGATCTTCATTTTTAGATCTGCTTTTAGCAGCCCGTAACAAGAGTTCTCGTTCCATTTCATCTTGTTTCTTACGCTCAACCTTGTCAATTTCTTCAAGACATTTGATTTGACCTCTAACATTTCTAGTAATTTCATAACGTTTATCCGCCTTAACATAAAATAAATAATGTTAAACAAATATAATATTAAGTATTTTATTAATTACTTTATTAAAATCTAAACGATGTTCAGCTACAACAGCAAATTTTTCTAAAAGGTCTTTTAAACGTTCAGCAACCGCATGAGATATTAATGCTGGTACATCAGCAGCGGTATCGTCTAAACCTTCTTTATTTACTGTAAACAAAAATTAAGATACAATAATATATAACTTGAAAGAAAATGTCACATTTTTTACATAGGTACTGAGATACCTTATAAACACTTAAAATGTTAAATTTCCCTCAAATTTAATAACACATTCTGTGAACTTAAAATCACGATCAATTTGACAACAAAAAAAATTAATTACCAATGCATTTAACTCAATATGAAAAATGAACAGGAAAATGAGGAACAAGTCATCAATTTATTGATCGTCAAACAATAATTAACGAAGAGTATATCATTGATCAGTGTAACAAATGGACCCCAACAGATACACGCCACAAAGTCAACTTCCCTTGTTATCAAAATAAGACAAATTGATCATCTCAATATACTTTACAATACCATTTAAATAATTTAAATCCAATAACTATATTATTATTTAAAAAAAATACTGCTTGTCGAGGTATTCATACATTTATTTTACTTTTTTGAGTATAAACAACTAAAATATTACTTATTATTATTTATTTTTTTAATTATTAATTATTAATTTAATAACTAAACCATACTCAAATTATTTTCATGACAGTTTGTTTTACTAAAAATATATTTTGTTTTGTACATTATTTTGATAATTACACAATTCTAAATGTTTAATATATATATTTAGTCAAGCTATTAAATGTCACCGCTGGGTGGCTTCTTTTATCGGTCAATTCACGCTAAAATAACTTATCGCCCATACGCTTATTGTAAAAAATTGAATCTACAGATTGTGTATTACTTTTTAAAAATAAAAAAAAAAAAAAATATATATATATTAAATCCATATAATCACAATCAACATTAGTATATCAATCAAAATGTATTTTGAAATTTCTATATTTAAATTCAATCCAATTTGTTTGGATTTCAAATAAGAATAAACTTAACAAAATAAATTACTTATTATATTTACCAATTTGTTTAATTTTTGTTACTAATGGATTTTGTGGTAATAGTATTTCATCTTTACAGGATCTAATTTGTGTTCCAACAAATTCAGTGGATCCTAATATTCTTTGGGTTTCTTCTGCTAGGTTTACACCACCCATAGCAGCGACATCATTAATATCATCATCACCACTAATAATAACATGAATAATCAATTATATTATATTATGTTATGTAAGTTTATTTTAAAATTAAACTAAGCACATTATTTTACATACACATATGCTGCTGACGATGAAAATGACTTTTTTTCTTTCTCTTTAATTGGAGGTTTAGGTGGAACGACAATTGGAGTAGGCGCACTAATTGGAGTTGGAACTTTATTGATCATTGTTGGCTGTGCTATTAAATTTGGTGATGGCGGTATACGAGGTTGAGGTATTGTTATACTATTAGTTTGTACGGTCGATGGCGCTAAAGTAGTATTGATTTTAATATGTGAACCAATAGGGGTCTTTATAGGTACTGCTTTTACAAGCATCTGTCGTCCACCACCCATTGGTCTTGGGGTTGAGGTTGATGTAAGTGGCGGTGGAAGAGTACCAGTTTGAGACGATGCGACTGGTGGTTGAATACGAATTGAACCCATTTTATTAACAGTTGTAATACCTGTTGGGGTTTGTACCCTGACTGGTTGCTGTAATTGCAAAAAAAAAAACAACAAATTAAAAAGAAGAAAATTAAGTATTAACAATAATTAAGAAAGATATAATAATAAGTATTTGAACACTACTTTAGGTACTAGCCTCTACAGTATTAAATTGCTTACAAGGTTTGTTTTATAATTTATAGACATTAAGTATTTCATTTTTTCAGGCATTCATTAAACACTGCACTAGCCAATAAAACACAAAATTGTATATATTATAATAATATAATAATGAATTTAAATATAAATTCTAAAAGTGTATCCAAAATAATACAATGTCGAATAATTATAAGTTATAATTTAGAATATTAGAATACATTAAGGATTGTACAAAATTTATATAAATTTGTTAAAAATTAAAATAAGACAAATATCAATAAAAATAAGAAATACATAGACAATGTTATTGGTTTTACATAGAGTAGACTATAACTTGAATAAAAGAGATTATAAACATTTTTTTTGTTAAATTCAGTCAAACAGCTAAAAATAAAAAATGATTACTTTATAAACTTTATGAACATCATTACTTTTCCATTTATTAACTAGTTATCTTTAAGATTTATGATTTAATAATACATTTATTTAAAGTGAACATAATATTGTCGGGTTTATTTTTGTAAAATGTATTTTGATTAAAGAATATAAATTTACTTACAGAAATAATCCTATGTGGTTGTGGTTGATGGTGTTGTTGTGGTTGTGGTTGTTGTTGTTGCTGTTGTTGTTGTTGTTGTTGTTGAGTATTAATTGTCCTTGCTGGCGTGAGGGTTGGTTGGGAAGTCATTATTCTAACCGTTTGTTGATTAGAAGCAGTACTTAAGATATTTGCCATTACTTGTGTATTCTAGTTAAAATATAATAATATTTAATTACTAAAATAACTAATGCCATATAGCTTGTAGTCATACAATTTGTATGTCGGAATGTAAAATAACAACACTGTATGTAGTATTTATTATTTATTAAGTTATTGCTTTCAGTCCACCAAATTTCAAAGTGATAGATATGTATAAGAAATGCAAATTTTAATACATTTGTCATCACTAAAATATGAAATTTTGTATAATATATATATATATATATCATATAAATTATATTATATTATATCAACGTTAAAATTGTACACTACAAAAATGGCAGGAATTATTTTTAAATAAAAACATCTAGTAGGTAATAAATACATATTGCATAAAAATTGTTTACTAACCAATTTGATTCATATTGAGCTTAAATAGCTACTTAATAGATTGACGACATAAAATAATTTTTTTCATTGCCATTAAATGGAAATTCAAAATTGTCATAAAGGGATATTAAAGAAAAAATAGATTTTTTCGAACATTTTGTTTATATTATCTTACGAGTAGTGCGTTAACAAAATATAGAGGGACAATATTAGTATAAAATACTGAGTACTTATATATAAATATTATACTACAAATTATTTTTTTTTTTTTTTTTTTTTAATTTTTAGTAAAATCAACTACACAAAAATATAAAACTGAATACTATATCCATAATCTACAATTTGATAATACAAATTTGAATAACATTAAATAAACTTAAAAATTAATATTTATTTAATAATTGGCATTTATCACATAAAACACAGCGAAAAAAATAAAATATAAGGAAACTCCATATTATTTATAATAATTTTCAAGTATGAATTTATAAATTAATAAATATGTAATCAAACAGATAACAAATAAATAAAACAAAACACAGTTTACTTCAGAACAATTGTATAGATAACATTGGCTACATCTTACGTAGGTAATGATTATAAGAACAACATATTAAAAAAAAAATCGGAATTTTCAGTTTTTGTACTTTAAATCATTTATACTTTTTATATTTTCTAAAGTATAAAATTTAAACTATTTAAGCAATTATTAACATAATGCTATTTTTAATCAATATAAAATAATTTAGGTACATATATTATTAATAATTTATTAGATTAATATTTTAATAAAAAGTTTAAAAGACCAATTCTTAAACCAAATTTTGATTAAATATGTAGTATAAAAATAAATAAATAATTTTACCGTTGCTTGCTGTTGATTAGCTAAAACAACAGTAGGTTGAGTCAACGAACTGATTTGTGGTGGCCGAATGCCATCAATCACCATTTCTTTTAACATAAGTGATTGCCTCAAGAGTGGTAAACTTTTCTATAAACAAATAACAAAAATATTTTAATAAAAATGAATTATATACAAAATAATAATATTAATACCTTGAGGAATCCAATAAGGCACGGTTGTGGTGAAGCATTCAATAGTTTCTCCAACCTATCACAAAATTGTTCTGGTTCTACTTTTGCATCAACCAGTTCTTGTATAAGATTCCGCACCCTTGTTTCTACAGGTTTTGGTTCTTTACTTGACAACTCAAGCAAATTGGCTAAAAATTTGCGACATTTTTCTTTTGTGTTTTCTTGTTGAACTTTTTGCTGAGCCTTGAAAATTATTAAACATCACAATTTACTTGAATTTCACAAGATTTTTATAAGATTAATTAATGAAAATTACCGGTTGAGGTTGAGCTATTGCTTGAGTTGGTGTCGTTGGTGTACCAGCAATAGAAACATTGTTCTGAAATTGTATTCCGTCATTCAATTTTATACGCACTTACAAATTTCTCTATAAGTTCATTTAAGACTTGTTCTAAAGTATTTATAGCAAACCATTTAAAAAAGTTAGTAGAAAGGCCAGTTTATATCATTTCTTGTTGTTAGTTATTATTATCTGATAACTGAATGGTACCAAAAAAATATTTGTAAAAAATAAATATTTAATAACTCATTATTGTGTTACTATATTTTATTAGTAAATAGAAATAGAAATAAACAATATGAATATGACTTTACTGGATTTAATAATTAATACAGTAAACGTTTTCATTTTTAAAACAATTATATAGTTTAATAAATAAAATTATTAATAATGTCAAATAATTTATTACAGTTTGTAATAACAAGTTAAACTAACCAAACTACAATGTATCAGCAAAAGTTTAATAGGTAACAAAAGTAAAAAGTAAAATTAAATGTATCAAAAACGTATGACACTGCAGAGTAACTTTTTTTTATCATGAACCAACAATTATCTTGAAGGTTTTAAAGTGAATTTGATTTGTTTTTTTTTTTTTTTTAATCATTGTGGATTCATGTAAACTTTATTTCAAAACCATTTTTATTTTTCTACTCCTATTCCATATACTATAAATAAATAAATACTTTTCAAATTGATATCCCCACCAATTTATCATTTAATAATAGATGTACAATTTATTACCCTTCTCTACTTCTCCGATCAAAACTTTAAACAGTTATAACTCTTAAACGATAAAACTGATATTAGTGTTACGCATACCAAAATTTCCAAAAAATATTCATAATTCGAATAATCGTCCAAAAATATGTACCTATTTGAAACCAAAAGTATGTACTTATTTTAAGTATATGGAGTAGAGATAAAAATTAAAATGGATTTAAAATAAAGCTTAAAACAGAAATCAAATTCACTTAAAGTCCACAGAGATAGATAATTACTGGTTCACGGTAAAAAAAAAAAAAACACCCTGTATAAATACAATTAAAACGTTTATTCAAACATATATCTATACCTTTTATTTGCATTATTATTATTATTATTGTTGTTATTATTATTGTTATTATTATAGAATCAAATTTTATTTATGGTTTTTTAACTAATATCCTTAGCTAAAATTACGTTAAACCTATGAATTTTAGAAAACTAGTATTGTTATTATTATTATTTAAATAGGCCCAAAAAACTAAGATAAACAACTACATAAAAATAACTTTAAATAGAATTATTAAATAAAACTTACAGTTGCAGCTGTAGGAACAGATTGTACTCTAAAATTTGCATTATTTTGAGTAATGGCAGTTCCTTGACCAGGTGCAGGACCAACACGTAATAACTGATACTGGCCATTTTCAGTCTTTAATAATATATGTCCACCTTGTGCTTGTTGAAGGGCTTGTAATGTAAGCTATAATTTATTATAATTTCAAAATATTACATGAATACATAATAAACATATTTTATATAATCTGGGTATTTCAATATATCCTACACAAAATCTCTTTTTTTCTAATAATACATACAACTCATATATTTTAGCTCTTTATCTTTGGCTCTATCTCATGCAATTAGGGTCAGTTACTCTGATTTTTCCCCTCATATCTCCCTATCACAATATTTATCATTTAATATACAGTTTAGGGAACAACAGCAATGAATGGTTATCACAAGGCACTGCCTTTAGATAATGATAATAAACCTCCTTTATAATGACTCAATTTACGTAACATGCCTTCATATAGTCCTATATAAACTACCCGCTATTCTTAGACTATTATAATTATCGTTCCAAACCTAGGCTCCCTACACTTCCACGTTAACATTCTTATTTCTACTTTTCCATTTTTATTTTATCCTTGATATTAAATGCTCAACACACTAACACATACATCATCAATGGTGTGTCATACTATTTTATATCATTATACTAACTCGGCCATTCAAAATTGTTATCCAACACTTGTTTAATTTTGTCTAGTATACAACCTGGGTGGTTCATCCTATTCTTAAGTTCCTTTCTTTTCTTAAAAAATAAATAGATGCAACACTTTGAACACATAATAAATCATAACAGGAGTTCATATTAATATTTAATATTTGATAAATTCTAACTTACCCCTGGTGCTCCAGGTCGGGCATTAACTACTTGATGAGGTAACATTACTCTTGACATATTTTTATTATTAACCCCACCACCTTGTGAATTCTGAGGTCGTAAAGCATTTACATTTAGTATTTGTAAATTTGCTGGTAGAATTGTTTGAGGAGTGTTACTAGAACCTACACCTTGTTTAGAAACAGTAATGACATTGGATGTAGTTGGAGATTGATTGGATGAAACTTGTCCAGTTAATGTCATTGTGGAAACTGGAGGTGAATTTTGTTGTTGCTGTTGAGGAGTTGATTTAATCACAACAGCCGTTCCAGTTCCTAAAACAAAACCAAAATGATTAGGAAAAAATTGTGTAATTAACAAAAATTAACTAACCTAATTATATTAGTGTTATCTAACTTAATAGTTTCAATAGGTTATAGATGAACAATTTCACAAAAAAAATATTTTAACTAGGCAAAGTTGAAATAAATACACTTGTATAAATTGATGATAACAAATATTAAAATACAATTTACACAAGAAATATCTATCTATGTAAAATGTGTTAAATTTAGTTAAAATATTTAAACTCATTTCAGGCATCTAACTGTCAACATGTTGAATGTAGTTTTGTGTATAATATTGTCAACATTATAACTACTGGAGTGTAATCAAATTGAAAAAACGAAATACAAGAAAAAAGTGGGTTACTTATCTCTTAACTCTTAACTTTCAAAATGTATTAATATCATGCGAGAGCTTAGCATATATAGGTCATAAATTACACTGTAATTCACTGTCCATAGGTAATGTAAATAAACACAATTTAATTTAACTTTTCATCAATGGATATTATAAGAATTGTTGTTTTATATAAAACCATGTAAAACCCATAGAGAATAATATTAATCAGTTACAAATTGGAATACAAGTTTACAATATTGTTTAGCAATACCCATGCAATTGAAACAGTTGAATTGTAACTTTAACAACTAAATTTATGATGTAAACATTACATCAATAATTTGTACTGAAATAAATCTATTGTATACCTATATACAGAAATGATGTTTAGCATTGAAACTTAATGAGACTAACAACAAACTCTTAAGTTGATCTAACCTGTACTGGTGGAGTTGATGGTGCCATTTGGCAATGAGTTGACCGGGACATAGTTACGGTTGTTGGCTGAATTGGAATAGACAACTTTAACAGGGTCTTGCAACTTCATCGGTTGCGTCGCCGCATAGTTGTGAGCCAGGGTAGGATTGACGACATGCTGTTGCTGTACTTGTTGTTGATGCTGATGGTGTTGTTGGTGGCCAACAAAATCCGCCTGACTGATGCCCGGCATTAAAGTTTTGTTGTTGTGGGTTGTGGTGGTGGCAGCTATAGTAATACACTTGTTCATCGAGGAGGCGGCCCTGGTGCCGTTGACCAAGTGCTGCTGTTGTTGTTTTTGCGGCGCGGCCGTGGTAGCTGCGATAGCATTGCTGTTGTGACCAGTCAGGGAGTGACTCCTGTTGCCGGTGGAAACGACAGATGTGTTCGTGACGAGCTCGCTTTCCAGCGACACCACTATTGCACTGAACGCGTTTTCGTCCACGTCCTTACTGAGTACTTCCTCCAGAAACTTGACTGACGCCATTTTCTGACCAACTCAGATCGCAGACTGATGTGCGCATGCGTAAACGGTGTTCCCCCGCACCACCGCACCCGACCACACACAAGCACGTTCACACGCGCGCGCACCGGACGTTGGGTAGCGCGCGCGCTCTCTCGCCCCCCGCGCGTTTTTGTCGCGCACGCACGCACACGACTCAACGCTTTTGCGTTTCTATAGTATTCGGTTTTTTTTTTTTTTCAAATCCCGCGCCCGTATAGTAACATTAATAACGTATACAACATTACATTATTATTGTACCGTACGACCATCATACAGATATGATATACACGTTACGCGTAACGCGTATTGTTGTTTTTGTGATTTCTTTTTTTTTTCCACGTTATCTGTAGTACAAACTCCGCCATACGGCGTACGTCTCGACACCCCCTCCCGCCGGCCAGTCTCGCCATATGATACTAACTGCCGTCACCGCTCCCGTCATTCATCAGCACACACGCGGCACGACGCATACGGGGGAGACTCACGCTGGCGTTGGTCGTCCGGCCGTTCACGTCGGTGTCGGTACGCGAACGCGGTCATTGCGCGCGTAACGAACAAGCCGATTTTTCAATCTTTTGGCTACAGTGTTGCCAAGCCAACAACTAATTCTACCGCGTATCTTCTCCAACAATAACAGCGTAATTATTAATCGTATTCGTATTTGGTATAATAAATTATTATAACGCGTTGTGGTCGTTGGCATTCGGCGTTCCGTTAAGTAAATAGTAGTGTTAGTAGTAATAGTAGTAGTAGTGGTATTAGTAAATAATATATTTCGTAGTAATAGTAGTATTTTCGGTGTTACAATTTATGAATATATTTTCAAAGCAGATGCGACGTCAGCAATATTATGTCACCGGTATTTTATGAATTAATATTGTTTTTTATTTCGTATCGCACCTATATATTTACATGATAAATATTTTATAATATTATTCAATGCTTGATAGCGACAGAGTTAGTAGATAATAATATTATATTGTGATGTATGTTGTTGATACTGCAGAATCGCCTCTTTCGGAGAATTAACGCGAAAAGATAACGTGGACACGTAGTATTTTTTTATTTTCATTTCTCTATATTAATTCCTGTTATGTTAACGGTCCCCTGTTCGACCGATGGAAATTTATGATAGTTAATAGGTAATTATCATATTATTATTTGCGCGGTAAAAACGTCATCGATATTTTTATTGGTTTTTTTTTTTCTTATCGTATTAGCTTTCTGATTAGATACGTGAAAATATTATTTTCCATCGCTATTGCGCGTTATTTTTGTGTGTAATGTTCATCGCATCGTAAACACTATAATGTTCCACCAACGCGATAATAATAATAAATGTTTTGTCTTTGATATAAATTTGCCGTTATTATCCGACTGACGATATCATTAATAATGTGTTGTTACAGGCTTTATTGTGGTAGTGGTGTTATAGACTGCAATCAGTATGATTGTGTTTTTTCGTTCTTTGTGTTCAGTTATTTCATTAATTTTTATTCCCCTCGTTACCACGCCATTTCACTCTATAAAAATGTTGTGCTCCGGCCGCAGCTCCGCTCCGTACACTGAAGACAGAAATTATCGCAAGTTCTATGGTCTTATCTGAAGAAATAATTTTGATTACATTCTATGTACCATCTTATTATTACCCATTATCTATATTATTATTCTGGTTATAACCCAGTTATATTTTCTACAGATTGCAGCTATTTCTATTAGTGCTCGTAATTTTCTATACAAATGTCAATATTTCATATCGAAACTTCTTAATTTACTGTGTATTTAAAAGTTCAATTAATATTATCATACCGATTCTGCTATCAGTTCGGATAGTGATCATACCTATATATTTTGGTCAATCCCCAACCGAAGGGTAATCTTTTGGCACCTTAAATGGAAAAAATCTATAATTTATAATATACTTGTAATTTTAGAAATAAAGTTAAATTCTGGTCAGACAATAATCAACAGTTAAAATAATGTCTCCATAAAACACTAGACTTTTTTTTCGACGCTAATTCTCAAAGATTATTTGAATTATGTTCTTGCTAAAACAATTATAAAAAAAATTATAGTTGGTGTTAAAGAAAACCGTACCTACAGTTATTATTTGTTCCACGTATATGTATATACGGTCACTAAACCAATATAACTTCTAAAATAATAGTTTCTGAAAAACTGTGATTGTACCATTCTCTTTAACATAAAAAACCCCGATAGAAAATTATAAGTAAAACGGCATATATTTACAGGACGGCGTTACCGATTTCATTTTTTTAAATTTGTATACACGATATATTCTACCAGTAATAATGCTCCAATCGAAAAATGACAATTTTGAATTGTTAATTTTATTGGTAAGTTAGAAAGTCGTTTTCTTAATAATTGAGCAAAACAAACAAATTACGAAAATAATGATTTTATTATTTTCTGTTTTGTTTTTTTGTTACGATTCATTCAAAAATATTCGTCGAGACTTGAAATTTAGACAGAGAACTTATATTTACCTTTACTAGAAGAAATACAATTTTCAAAACATTTGAGCTATTCATAAACTATTTATAAACATTATAATTTTGGGAAATTTTACGTAATTTTTATTCAGTAGGTAAGTACTTACTCGGTGGAAAAAATTGTTAGACCAAAAAGAAATGATTCAAAATTTAACAGGAGTTTCAGTATAGGTTGTAACATAGTGGCCAAAAAAAAAACGTTGAGTTTAATGTTATATTTTTTTATTAACATTTTGATATCGAATTTTGACGAAAATCATAAATATTACCTACGGCTCTTTAAAACATGTATAACCGAAGACCGAACTCTGCTTAGAATCGTTTTTTATTAGCAATGATTAATTGTTGAGTACAGATATACATTAAATTCCTTTTTTTATCCTCATCATCCCAACTTCTCATCTATAACAGTAGCCCACCCAAGTATGTTCGTCTTTTTCAATATAAATATATTTTGTTCATTATTTTTCGTTTGATTAGCATAATATTTTTTGATTTTTTGAATGAAAAATGTATTAGTTTTAAAATAATATTTATTTTATTTTTTTGTGAACACTTTTCCTACCAGAAAGCCTACTCCGATTATCAAATATAGCACCTTTTATGAAATGTTCTCTGGATGGTTCTTTAGAGAGGTCATTTTTTGAAATTCTCATTAATATTCTAGGCGAAAAGAAAAACCTCGGTCTTTAAGTTAAAAAAGATTGAAAGATTAAAAATAAGGTTGTCATTGGCAACCGCTTTTATTTATTTATTGTTACTATTAAGTTTTTATTATTTTAAATCTGTTTTAAACAATCGTTGTCATAGAAACGCACATTATTTTAATCAATTTACCATAATATGATATATACCATATATTGTATTGTTGACAAACAATACTATAAACTGATCTCCGCTCAGAATGGTTTTTCGTATGCAAATGTTTATCATTGCTTGCAGATATACATCAAATTCCCTTCTGTATCCTATCTTCCCTACTTCCCACCTACAGCAGTGGCTACATTCACGTACGAAATATGTTCGTCCTTTTTATCTTCTGAATTTATACAAAATTATATTATTCCTTTATCACAAAAATATAATCTCGAATATAACCAAAAAAAGTTAAATAATATCATCACTATCTTTTATTATACACGATAGTATACAGAAAACATGTACACGGTATATATGTTTTCACTCTGTATAGCCTGAGTACAACACTGTCAACTAGCTGTAGCCACTATTGTAGATTTAGAAATTTTTTAGGTACCATTGGTTATTTATCGTAAAACTATTATTAAATAGTCATATGTTATAGATATAGTCAAATAATTATCTGCTTTTACTAATGGAATCGTACAGTGCACGCTATGCCAGTCTAGGAATAAACTAGTCCGCGTTATCTGTAATATTATGTCTACTGCTCCTTATATTAATTGTAAAATGTACAATATTTTATTCTAAACTACCAATTTTAGGGAGTATACCTAAGGTGTCCATATATTTTTTGGTAAAAACAGGAAAAAAAAATGCATCTGCATTATCATTTTTTGTGTAAACAAAACTTTTTTTTTCTAATAATCATAAATAAAGTTATACATCCATTACAGTTAACTTCCGTTAACGGTCACCTCCGTGAAATGGCAATTTTTTTGGTCCCGTCAAGTGTTATGCCTTTATAGGAAACTTTTAAAGGACGGTCACCTCTAAATAGCGGTCATTATTTCCAGTCCCTTCGATGACCGTTATATGGAAGTTTTACTGTATTATATTTTTACGGAACAAAAATGAAATGAATTAATTAAACTTATTATTTTTAATAAGTAATTAATTTTTATAATAGACATTTTTTTTTCTACTTAATAATATAAAGAAAATTATATACTAATATATTTTTCGTTGGAACATATTTTCTTCAATAAATCCAATAACCGGCGACGACGTTCAAGAAATTTAACTACAAACCCGACCTTCCACCGTGTATACAATTGATTCTCGTTATTTATTTGTTTACATTCTGAAAATGGGACATTTTTGGAACTGTGTCATTCAAAATGGGATGTGTGGTCACCTTAGGTACACCCACCTCTTAAATGAGTTGTGGCAGCCGTCACACCTAATATAAAGATTCGGTACCATTGAAACAAATGGATTGGAAGGCTTGACTTATACGGTTATTGGAAGGTTTTGCAGTTCCCCATTGTTGGGTGCCGTTTGTCCATAATAGTTTGAGTAGGGATTTGTAAACTAATAGTTAGTTATTAATTTTCATTTTAGATCACCTTAGTAGATGAAGGCGGGCATTAATAGGTATAAGTTTGTCTTTTAGTTGAGGATTCCCGGTTAGTTTTCTGTCTAGTATGACACCTAAGTACTTTACTTTTAAGAAAATGGGGATTGGTATGTTCAATATGACTTTAGGGCATATTACTTTTTTTAAGGTAAATGTTATGTAGGCTCGTTGATTTTGATTATCTAACTCTTTGTTCAAAGATGAATTATGTTAACGTGTCTTCGAATCACATACAAAACTATGATTAGATTTTCATTAGAGGTTACAATTGCAGGATATCTCCAGACCTTGACTATGGGGAGGAGGGACAAATTAATTAAATTTAATATTAATAATTGATAAAGAAAAAAAAATACCGACTTACTTCACATGAAGGGTGGACCACCGTTATTGTTACAGATAAGAAGTTGGGAACGTAGGATATTGAGGGAAATTTAATGTATATCTGTAACTAAGCAAATTTAAGCATTGCCAACAAAAAACGATTCTGAGTAAAGCTCGGTTAATAGTATTGTTCAAGGGTGTCTCCGGGTAAATTTCATAGAGAGGGGGCAAACAATTTTTACTCTTGATTACCACCGCTTTGATTAACAAAAACTTAAAACCTTTATGTCTGGTGTTATTTCAACTTATACGAGGTGTGGCTATTAAACAACGAGACTGCTCGCCTAGAGGGCGCCCTAGATAGGTAGTGAAAAAAACGAGTATTGCATTGGGTATCTAGATATCTTATCTATGCACGTACCAAAACACGTTTTCGTCACTATTATAGTATTTGTGCAGTAGTGGTTTGAAACGAACGTGTTTTTTTCTCGTGCCGAAAAACATGAGCAACGGATAAACGTACAATTTTCTCGTTAAACTAAAAAAAACTCCAACTGAGTGCTATAAGTTGTTAAAAGAGGCCTATAGTGAGGATTTCCTATCTCGGNCAAATTCAAAACCGTTTTCTTCGATATCAACGGCATCGTGATGACTGAATGGGTTCCAGAGGGTCAAACTGTGAACCAACATTACTATTTGACAGTTTTGGCAACATTGCGCGAATGAGTTCGTAAGAAACGGTCGATATTGTGGAAAAACAAGTCGTGGATCTTGCACCAGGATAAAGCGTGAAGCGTTATTTGGCCGCTTAAGGTACTCCAGTACTCGAACACGCGTCTTACTCACCCGACTTGGCACCCTGCGACTTTTACTTGTTTCCGAAGATAAAGTCTGCCTTAAAAGGAATCCGGTTTGAGTCGATGGAAGAGGTGAAACAAAAATCGGCGGAACTTCTGAATGGTCTTACGAAAACAGACTTCCAGCACTGTCTCGAGCAATGGAAGAAACGAATGAAACGGTGTGTGGCAAGGGGAGGGGAGTATATTGAAGGGGAGCATTTAAATGTAGAATAACTTTTATAATAAAACACTTTTTGGTAACCAGTCTCGCTATTTAATAGCCACACCTCGTATTAACTTAGCTTTTAAGCTTTTCCCCCTCAATTTCTCGAGGACGCGCCTGCACAATTGTCGTGTCGTTCACATAAGTGCAGAGTTCGGTAAAATATGTTTTAGAAATATACGTGAGTCCTTAGGAACTCCTGCTAGAATATTAAAGTTGTTAGAGGAGTAGCTTGAGTTCTGAAGTACGACAAAAGTACGATCACTCAGGTACAATTTTAATAGCAAGTTGTAGGCATAAGATGATAAGGGTGCCACCTCTCCGGGTTTACACGGATACTCCGCATGATTTTTTTGATGACAAAAAAATAATTATAAATTTGTTATTTTTATAATAAATTTATAAACTATAAAAAAATTAAAACAATTTTTGTTGTATAGTTTTAGTTTATAAAATAATAAGTCGGTTTTTAATACTTATAGATTATATAGGTATCTAATATGATTCAATCATATTTTTATTCTAATTTTATTTGCTAGTTAATGATTTTTCTATTCGTCTTGGATTTGCTTTATAAAATTATGGCAACCCTACGTGTCACCATCATTATTGTATCAGTTTAATGACTGAACGTTTTTCAAATTAAAACTGAATAATATGTTATATTATAAACATATTCAATTAGATTGAATTTTATAAAATTATTATGAAAAACAATTAAATCTAAAGTTATATATTATATTTACTGTAATAGGTACCAATGGTTAAAATAGTAATAACTAATAATATCCTCCGGTTTATATTGCTATTTGATTCTATTTATTGCCGCAGAAAACCGTCCGATAACAGTATTTTCCGAGATGAATACATAAAAATACATAGGAAACAATATTAGTGCAAATAGAAAATTAAACGAGATGAATGAGACGACGTATAAAAATATAATTGAAATAATGAATCACAACGTTCAATATTAAGTAATACCAGTGGCGTAACCCGAGGGGTTTTAGGTGTTAACGCCTCATTGTTTTTGTTTTAGGTATAGGTGAAGTTAAGAAGGTTGTAAGTCTATAAGTACAATCTCAACACAATTTAGACTTGTCATATAAGTATGAATAATAGCAAACGTATTATTCGGAGGTTGATCGTACTATGGAATAATTATAGGTAAGTATAGATACAATAAAAGTAACACTAATGTTTTTATTGGAAATAGGAGTATATCTAATTTTAAAGTTTAAAATTCGATATCAGTATCGGATTTTATCATTAAGTTATAAAAAATGAGTGACTTTATGAACAAGTTGGGGCATTGTGTTCAACGTCTACACCTACTATAATCTACTATAACTAAACCTCTTTTTTATGTACACTTGCATGATTATCCTTAAATTGTCCACAACAATCTCGCACAGAATAAAAGAACTATCTGTCTACATTCTGCAGTTATCAGTAATCTGAATCACCATAAACATCGGATAGCTGACCAAGACCGACAATGAATTCGAACCCCAGCTGCGTTTTTGAAGAAATATCGTGCTATTTTTTCAAAAACTCAATCTCATTTCTAGACTTGAAGTTGGTCGTAACACAGAAGTCTTATGAAGTATCTAAATTGAGTTTACAAATACAATAAAATTAAATATCAAATATATATACTTAAACGCAGTGGTGTAATGAACCATGGTTTCCAGAAGCAGCTGTTTCTGAATTATATTGTGTAGGGCAGGTGGGTGGTTTTTTCTAAAATTTATATGATTAGGAGGGAGTAACACGTATTGCTAAACATATATATACTATATAGCTATTATATCGGCTGTAGGTATTGTACAAATTGATAGATCAAGGTGGACGATGGTTGTAAAACACTGATTTGCTTCTAGAATTATTTAAAGTTTGTAACTCCACTGCCTAACCGAAAATGGCTGAAACTCAAATTATTATCAAAATATTATTTATGTTTATTAATAATATTATTTTTATGTATCGGTGCACATTGGTACGGTGCCTACTCCTACGGAGTGAGCAATGAGTCATGACAAAATAACTATTTTTTATTAAATTATTATTATTCGTTATTTTGTCATGAAAAGCGTAATAAATAACGCCAGAAAAAATGTTCTAGGCAGGTACTGCACTTAATTTTGTGTATCTAGTTTTTGTTAAGCTAGAATACCAATCACCTGTTATTTAATTGGGGCTGTGTGCTCCCAGTGCTACGGCACTGATGCCAGAGAATGTTATTTTCAGATAACCCGATATCATTTTTGACAGTTGTATACATTTAGTTTTAGATTAAACATTGGAGTAGGTAAGTAAGTTATATTATTTTAACTTTGTTACGTTTTATCCGAACAGGTTCAATAGTTCATCATGTACAAAATATGTGCGTATTATGTATTTTTAATAAAAGCCTTACGTTAAATCCTTTTTTTCCTCACGTGATTCAATTTTAATTTACACTCTACCTTGATTTAAAGGTAGATCTAACGTTTATGGAGTCACATGTCACGTTGATCGCAGCAGTGCAGAATAATTCCTACAGTCCTATAGTAGAACAACAGTATTGTATAAACTTGCTAGTACACTTTTTCAGTAAAGCGCCAATCTTTACGACTACACGTATGTTATCTATATAATATTCGTGCAATTAAAATATAGCTACTTACTAATTAGTGTTATTTTGAGATTTATACTAATTATACTGGATAGGACGTAAGTATATTTTTAACACAAACATTGATTTTATAGTTGTGGCAAGTATCCTTTATTCTAAAATCAACGATAAAAGGCACCAATATTTAATTTTTTATCAACAACTCGGGAATAATAATTTATGATAGGAAAGTATGTTAACCATTAGATCAGTTAAACGGAGGATGTATCCCCCCATTATCTCTTTTTTCTTAAATATTTATAATAAACTAAGTGTTTTTTAAGGATGTTCACTGCTTATCCCATTTTTATGGTTAATTATACATAAATTTAAATTCTGATACTTGGAATTTTTAATTGTGGTGAAATACGATATTTTAGAGTACTTTGATTTTTCACAATACATAGGAGTATGCTGTAACAATACTAACTTTGGTTTTTCAAATGCAAATCTACATGGTTTAATGTAAATTGTCAATTAGATGCTTTTTCTGAAAATGTCCAAGTTATAGTAGAATATATAAATACTTAAGCCTAAATGTTAACATTTAGATTATGTTGACATTAGCCATGCTTTTTGGCTAATGTGTTATTGTTTGTTTATATACATGAAATATTAACATTATCCAGATAATAGTAATGTTAACCAGTAATATTAGATAATGTTAAAAGTTATTTATTGAATAAAGTAAGTTTTTGTTAGCATTCTGTATACTCGGGTTGAGAAACTCAAAGTTACTAAAAGGCCAATTTTTGGAAAATGTACATTCGCATAATATAATTAGACATTTAATTATTTTGCTGCAGTTCAATATTAGATACGAGTTCATATCTTTATGAAAAATATAATGAAACAAAATACAGAAAACGCTCAAATTCTATGCCCATGTCTGCTGTATACTATAGTATCACAATAATAAAGCGTCGGACTGCCAGAGTATAATTACTTATCTTAACTTATAATTTATCTTATCGATAAAGTGAAAAGTAAATATAGACTATATAATACACGATGCCAATTTGTAATTGGTCAGTTTTGACTGGTAATTATTGAGAGTGCAATATTTGAAACGCGAGTAAAATTATGAAGTGTTTTAATTTGTTTTATTTAAATAAAATGGGACAAAAAAAATAGAGTTTTATCATTTATTCGAGAAACTTTTGTCCGAAAAACGAGAAGATAATTCAACTTATTTATCAAATGAAAAATACTTATATACAATTAATGAATGGAAATATGACACCAATTGATAAAAGTGTAATTCAAAATGTCATGGAAGCATGCAATAATAAAAGAAAACAGTAGATAACTCATTAGAAATAAACTCATATTATTTTATAATTATTATACTATATCATTAATATTATGTCAAATTAATAATTTAAAATGATTTTATCTCATTCATGATACATTTCTATAATAGTTGTTAAGACATTATTCAAAAGTTCTTGGATAATATTATATTATCTTTATCCGGTTAATGTTAACATTAGCCAAAATTTAATAATATTCATAGCGGCTAGTGATAACATATGGCTAATGTTGTATTATCCGGCTAATATTGACATTATTCAAATGTTAAAATTACCCGTGACATGTATACATTACGTAGGTATGATAAAACGATTTAATATAGTTTCATAAGTATAAATCTTTATAAATATTGAAGTTGCATAAAACCGTTTAATTGAAAATTAATAAATTGTTGGCATATTTTGTTAAGTTTCCATAATTATTTAAAACATACCTAGTACCTACTTCTATAAATAAAATTGAAACTTCACCTTATTGTACATTTGTTCACTTGCTTAAAAAAGTACATATAGTCTAGATTAAACGTTAAATATATTAACGTTTACTGTGATCTTAGTTTTGTATTTTTCATTTAGTTACAAAATTTAGCCTCAGTACTTACCTACTACCTAGATACCAAAATAATTTTTTTTCCTGCTGAAAATAAAATAATGGTTTTCAATTTGAGTACAATACGGTTGACCTCTTAATATATCGTAGAACAGGTTGAACTTTAAGTGAAATAGAATGGATAGTAGTATGGTTAATAACGATTTTTGCCAGTAATGATAACAACAAATTATGAAAATTGTGTTATCAAAATCACTATCTATGTTGACATGATCACATGTTTTCATTATCATATTCATGGACTTCTAGCTAGACCAGCGGTCCTCGCTACACGGCCCGTACTTAAACGTCTAAAATTGATTTGTACATTCTAAAATTCAAAATTGACTCTTTTCTCTTTTTTTTCTCAAAATTCTATATTTTTAAATATTAAATAAAATAAAATACATGCAATCATACCTTTTATTTTTATTTTCTCATTATTCTTGTTTATTTTATCTGTCGATTTTTAACTTTAACTGAATTACCAGTTTGGCAGATAATTAGGTAGGTACGAGCAAAAATGTATATAATAAAAAAAATTACACTTACAAAGACATTTTTCTTTCAGGTCAATATTACAATAAAAATTCGAATTAATTTACTATAAGCGAGCAGCAAGTAATTTTCAAAAATTATACTTGGCCCTTATCAGAATCTTAGTGGTGACCACTGAGCTAGAAGGAACACTACTAAAGTTTTATAGATCATAGAATATATATTCTATAAATTTTGAAAACACTCAGCATGAAAACACGTTCTGGTAAGTGGAGTTTAATTTCGAGGACAAAAACATGTGAGATAAAAAACTGAGTGTTTTAATTGGCTGTCCCGAGTACAAAATTGATTTCTCTCTCACTAATCGGTCTATACCCTCCTTAAACCCCCGTATGAAAGTGCCTTTATAATAAATTATATATATAGTATAGGGGAGGGCTAAGTGGGCTGTAGCCCATGGGCCCCTATAAATTTATGATATTTAATTTAGGATACAGAAAAATATTTATATTTACACATATTTAATAAAATAATATTGTACTTTATTTAGACGTTTAAAATTTAATTTTTATCCAACTAATAATAGATGTATTTAGATTTATTGACAATGGACGGTATCTAGATAAGATTTTGCGCCGTCCATAATCAATGAGTACCGTCGATTGTAATAATATTAGTAAATGCGTTTCTAAATATACACATGTGGGTCTGGAGTTATATGTCAAAAAGTCATAGTAAACACGATGGTCAACGACAATTCATCGTCAGAATTATGAGATTAGTTTTCGGTAATATCATAAAATACAAATTACAGACTATCCGTCTGCATATTATCGTTAAGCCGCATTCCCACGACTGGTAATATTTGGCACTAGTGGTTATTTATCATGCCATCGGATCAGTATACTTATACAATTGTTGGTCACTGGTGCCCTTCCCGAAGATTGTCGGTAAATGAAACACAAGTCAAAGGAACGCGCATTATACTTGTAATTATGACCCTACGATCGGTTCATGTGGATCAGGAAAAACAGTATTATTTTATTATTTATTATTTCTATACAGCCAGCCGTGAGAATGGTGTACTTGGCTACTTGTACAAGTGCTCGAGTATTGGTGTACTTGTTAAGTATGTATTGTATCATATTTGTACACGTTATAGTCCCTATTATGTATGGATTTTCGCTCCAAAATTACCATAATGCAGCTCTTTTTAAATTGGTGTTGACTTGGTTAGAATTTTAGATTTATCTATCTTAAGTAGAGATTGTTGTGTTGAAAAAAATTGTTACCTATCTATTAGAATACATAATATCACGATTAATGTATAAACGAATATTATTTATATAAGTAATGAATGTCCCACCCGGCGTTTTCCGTGTCATTGAACGAAAAACATTCGAAAATTAACCGAGGTCAAAAGAGTACCCGATAAAAAGCCTATTATTTAATTTAAGCCTAGTAAAATAACAAAATTCCAGTAATTTATGTTACTTTATTTCCCTAAATTAGAATTCAATAATTTTTTCTATTTTAAAAATAATATATAGGCATAATATTATTTATAGGGGTAGATATATTAAATACTAGTTTATAAAGTGTAAACAATTATAACTTTAAAGAAAAATATAAATAGAATATAGAAATAAAGGGTGTGATGACATTAAAATTTACAAATAAAAACTTAAAATAGTTGAAACAATTAAATCGTATTTAACTTCTAAGTATTTTACAACTACTTTTCTTTTTGAAATTCGACCATAGACTTTGATAGTGTTTTTAACAGCCATTCTCCGTAATAATGAACATTAGTATAAACTCCTGGACTATGTTCTTGTCCGCAGCCATGACCCCAACTTGTTATGCCCATAACCGTTTCACCTAAACAAAATTACAATACCATAAAGTTTACCTATTCTATATAGTGACATAGCGAATGCTTATTTGAGAAGTGATCGCCGCTGAAAGTTTTGCAAGATTAGGGTGGGTGTCTTTATCTTTATACATCGTATTTAAATGTTATTAATTACTTTAATAGTTTGGAATATGCAATACTTTTAATATATTTTTTATTTAAATAATTAGTACGCCTCTGCGCTACAGTTAATTAAATTTAAAAAATAAAAATGAGGTGGGGAACTTAAAATAAACAATTTTAAGTTTTATTTAAATTTTTAAAAAAATTAAAAATAGTAATTTTCTAAAATAGATTTTTAGACAATTTTGGTGGTTAAAACTTTTGTTTAGGTTTGGTCTTTTATTTTCTAACATTTTTTGAAGTATTTACAAATGTAAATATTACTGTGGTTTATAATCTATTATAATATTTAATCAGTAGGAAAAAAAAAAGTTATATATAACAGACCTACTATATTAATTAGTAATTATTTAAAAAATATATGCAGTGAAACCTATATTAATGGACACCTGTATATGATGGAAACTTCTCTTAACGGACAAAATACTAAGGTCCCGGCAAAAAGATAGGCATATTAATGTATTTCGACCTGTTTATAACGGTCTCTTTCTATTACTGGCATGGACAGCAATATTTTTCACCAATACCTCGATAACAGACAATTATCATAGGTCAAAATCAAATATATTGCAAACGTAGCTAGGTATACCGTGTAAATGCATACCACGCAATAGTGTCGCCAGTCTATTTCGAATACCGATTTTGACAGATTACAATACGTTTAATAGTAAGGATAAAGTTAATTGCATGGACGAAAATAACCAAAAATACGTGTAAAACGTTAAATCAGTGTGTTAAATTAAAACAGATATTATGTATACAATATATATGAATGTATTTTTTTACCCAAGTCAGTAGAGCAAACCATAGGACCACCGGAATCACCTTGACAAGCATCGACTCCTCCGTCCAAACTTCCCGCACAAAACATTCCATCACTAATACCAGCTTTACCGTACACATAAGCTGCTTTACATATTTTCGTGTCTATTATCGGCACCGAAGCCGATCTTAGAGTTTTAGCGAAACCTATAATATATAATGATGTTTAAAGTTTTAGACATTATTTTAAATTTATCGTAATTATTCCTATTTACGTACTAGAACCAATAGAACCATCAGATCCCCATCCGGAAATAGTGCAGTTCATATTGAACTTCAATGTGATGTTTTTCGAAGGCAAACAAATAGGTTGTACATAATCATTGAATTCAATACCTGTAGTTTTTAATTTTATTACAGATATGTCGTTATTCAATTTAACGTCTCCCTCAAAATGTTCATGATTGAATATTTCATCGATATCAATATCTTGTTCGGAATCTTCTTTAATCTAAACAGAATAAAATAATTCATTATAATAAACAGTAGGTATATTATAGACGTGGTTTATGATGATTAATGAGTGATGAGGTATATAATATAATATAAAGACAAGTAACATGTAAAAACAGACAAGTCTAATTAGGCATTGTTTCATAAAAATGTAATCCAGTGGAAAGTGATTTGTTAAATTAATAACGTTTTAAAAGTCGGCTGTTTATTTCATAGACTTATTATAATGTCAATGGTTTATTTTTACAAGTTTGATAAGTAATGTATGATAATATTTCGACTTATCAATCCGATATTTTGAATAAGAATCGCATTTGTAGCATTGATTTTATAGTATAATATAAGTATTATAAAATCAATTTGTAAAAAGAATTATTAGTTATTAAGAAAGCGGTTTTAATTTTGTAGCTATAAATTCTTTAATATGCAAAATATCAAATCAAATACTCCTTGAATACATTAAGGAGCATAAATATGTGTAGTTTGGTGCTTTTCCAAACACAGGTGCGTCAATTTTAATTCAAATTCTATCAACACAACCGACAACTACGGGTATTAAAGCTATACTATAGAAACTTTGAACAACAGTTACCATAAATTGGGTCATTTTACCAATTGTGCAAAAAGTACCTCATTTATAACTTTTGACATATTTCTTACTACATGACAAACAGTAGCTTTTGATACACCATGCATGTCACCAATAGAGTGATAGTGGGTACACATTTCTACTTTCCTACATTTCTTATATTTTCCCGGTTTTCTTCCGTTTTTTACATTTAATGAGAAAACTCTTGGTAAAATCGAAATATGACCTCCCTAAAATACCTTCCCAGATCGATTTTCTTTTAGAAAAAATACTACATTTAAAAATTGGAACAAGATTTCTTACAGAAAAGTTGCGTATAGATAAAAAAAATTTTTTTTTGATGATTTAATTGTTAAATGGTGGATGGTTTGGATAAATTTGAAGCTCCCGGCCGGAATTTGCTTCCCACTCTTCTTGCCCCTGCTTGGCGTAGTCCATTTTTGATCTTAAAAGTCTGTGATAATACATTTTAAATTTTATCCCGCTATAGATTTCGGTGTTGCATATTTGTATAAATGTGATTAACTTTTTTTGTATTTTCAAGTATGCTAACGTTTGCCATAAGCTTTCTCGTATAATGCCATCATAGACTTGTTTTTAATCAACAAAGGTCATATGTACATTTTGAGCATATTCGTAATATTTCTCTATGATTTGTTTAGTAACAAATATGTGGGCCGTGGTTGATCTATCTATCCTAAATCCACTTTGATAGTCACCTATGATTCCGTCTGAGTACTCTTGCAACCTGTTCAGAATTACTAATGATAATATTTTGTACCCAGTATTCGGTAAGGATATACCTCAGTATTTTTTAACCACCTTCCGATCTACTTTATTTAATTTAGGATATATAAGTGATTCATTCTAACCTTCAGGAATTCTTTCTTTTTCCCATATTTTTTGTATTAATTTAAAGATGTGGGTCATTAACATGGATTTTATAGACACATATACACTAAATATATTTTGAGGGAGGAGTCTAATACCTCGTAATTTTGACTATGAATATTTAGTATTTAATTGTTAAGGACTAGATTTGTTGGACTTGAATGAGTTTTGAGGGGTAGCTATGCCACTAAATTTTCTCCCTCTATATTCGTATATGAACGATTCCTATGTAATATGTTTTATTCCGTAGTCTTTTATTTCGTATGTATCCATTATCCATAACTGCTGTTTGCTTTTAAACTAAATTATAATACATTTAAAAATTAAATCTATATTCCCATATATTTGCATGTCACAGTTATGGTACCTATAGGCTATAGATATACCTAGTACATACAGTTAATAAACATCTTCGTTCAATGTATTTGATAGAAATTCAATTACTTGATACCTACATCACTTTTCAAACACCATCAAATAATTTACTTATACCTATAGTAAAGTTGTACCATTAAGTTTAAGCATAATGTATGATGTGTGCGCAATACTTACGTCCATGTTAAAGTCACCGATCCTGACGTAGTAAACATCTTTAATCAAATCCCGAACGCAATGCGCCGCAGTCAATACGTGATATTTAGATATTATTACCGCTCCGCATACGTGTTCCGTTTGACCGACCGGTGTTTTTGATCTTATACTAGCCTAAATATAATTTGTAATTTAGTATTCATAAAATGATAATTATAATAAAATAATAATATTAAAGTGCCAAAAATCAAATTGAATAATAGGTATACTCGTATATTTAATACCATTATGCATTTCACTGACCTGCCAAGGATGATCACCCCTCTGAGTACTAAATCCCGACGCGATTCTCGGTTGTATCATTTTCCTCAGATAGGAGGAAGTTACCAACCGTTTTCCACACTGATTGGACAACAGTTGTTTTGGATATATTTTGGTCGGTATTGAAATTGTCGTCGTCGTAGCCGGAGAAGAGTCGTTTGTCTTTACACATAAAATATCCATAAAAAAAATTTTAGTTTTCCAAAACAGTTTAGGTATTTTATTGCAATAGCGTATTTACAATGGGGTGATTCGGGTAATATAACTCTCTGCGGAGATTTTTTATATATTCTGAATTTCTGAACATGGCAAGGAATTTAATGATTTTATTGTTTTTTCTTCTTCTGAGAACAACTTTTCTATACCAGAAATCTTGCTCCGAAAAATTTTGTTTAATTGGTGCATGAGGAAGATAATTTTTTAATTTCCTTAATGATTTTCTTTATAATTTGATATAACCAGAAAAAATGGGAATATTTACGTTATTTTCTTTTTGTTATTCAGATAAAAATAATTGTAGAAACGTGAAATTTTCATAGAATACTCTTATATAAACGTTTCTAAACAGGATACAATTTTTAAAACATTTGACGTTTACGAGTTATTAATAACTATTTTAGATTCTGAAAGGAGCGAAGAATATAGGTATTGATTATCCAATGATGTTTATTATTTTTTTTTTTTGTGAACAACTTTTCTACCAGCAATTTTCCTCCAATTTAAAATACTAGCACTTTTTCTGAAAGGAAATCTAATTGGAGAGGTCAGTTTTTTGATTTTCCTATGAGAAAAAACGGAAAAAACGTAAGAAAAACGAGAAAATAAATATTAAAGAAGTATAATCAAAGAAATATATAATGCATATATAATTAGTCCTAAATGCTTTAATCATATTGTCCATATTTTTGTAGTAGTTAAATATAAATTACCAAAGTCAATTTTAAATTATACTTTTAAAGGGAAATCAAAAATTTGGAATAATTCACCCCGAGATTTTTGAGTTGGAAGTCTGTATACAGCATAGATATAATATTATTATCTTCTACTTCGTCTTCATCCTAACTATTTAGGATTGGCAACCCTCGTCCTAAACTTCCACATGTCCCGATTTCCCGTATAATCCTTGCATACGTTAATTGGTCAAAATATCCAAAGACAAAATATCCAACGGTAAAATTTATATTATTAGAAAATGTGGGCAGTATCTTCTTTTAGAGTTTGCACACGTTTATGTTTATACCATATATTGTATAGGTATAAATTAAACAACTTTATGTATACTTCTTTTCCAACTTTCTACCTACAAAAGTGGCACACCTATACTGTAAAGTCTTAGTTGTTAATTAATTTTAGTATAATGTAGGTATTACTTACTTAATAATAAAATAAATTCATAATTTAATAAGTAAAATTTTGCTTTTTTAACACGAACAAGTTGTGTACACCCTTAAGAAAAATAAACATCGAAATTGAATTTTTACTCAGCAGTCAGTAGATAATATATTTTGTATAACCAAACGTAAATGTAAGACAGCGAATAAGGGAAAGCCTGGAACAGAGTTACTAAGATACTAGTCAAATGTCTCTTGTAGGTTTTCTAGTCATTATACCTCAGAAAGAATTCCTAAATACGTCACTGTTTTGATGCTGTATTAATTGTAAGGTAAACTGTTTAAATCATAAAATTAAATTAAAAGCATTTAAGACCAATAGTAACCTAGGTGATGTAGGATGAGGGAATATACAGGCTGTCCCACGAAGATATACCTCTTGAATATCTCCGGAGATAATAAAGATAATCAAATCCTATTTTTTTTTTTTTATTACACACAGGGGAGAGGACTACAAATATTTATACTTATATTAATATTTTTTTTTACAAAAAAATTTAAAAAATAACTTTATTTTATTATTTTCGGAAAATTTTAAGATAGCCTTTCTGTAAAGATTATTCTTCACATATTTATATTCAATGAATAATTTTCAAGTAACAGCAATTTAAAATTCTACTAATCCGTGTGAAAACCGATGTTATCGCGTAAGATCCCGAATCGATCGTTGTCTTATCGGTTATTTTGGCTACGGCTACATTAGAACCGTTTCCGATCCGATCCGGCAATCCAAGTAGTCGGAAAAAAAATAAAACTGTGTACATTATTGATAGTGGCTATATTTATTCGACCGGACCGTTTAATACGAAGTTGATACGAAATCGGAAATAACGTAGCCACAAATATCGGCTGAGTAGGATGTTGGTCGGGTCGGTTGAATCGGATCGGATACGACTCTAATGTATCCGTAGCCTTTACCTTATAGGCCAGTGACAAAGTAATTTATATGAGTATATTCAGACGATACGGTCAAGAATCGTATGCGGTAAAATTATCGATTAGGTTGATTAGGTCGTTCGGATTTGTTACTGCAAACCGAGTTCGGTAATCCGGTGGAAAAACCATTTTGGTTTGTGGTAGCGATGTATTTCACTGCATTCAGACGATTCGGTATGTCCACTATGCTCCTTCTTATATTTGTGTCTAGCCTTATTAAACTCATTTCAATTCTTCTTAATCGATCATCAAAATTGGGTATTGACATACGAAAATAATTATAAAATTTAGTTTCATCTGATCTGAATTGACACATGAGTATGCTAAAAGTGTACAAAACATTTCTTTGACTTAGATTAGGATGTTCCCAATACCTACGATTTGAAATCATTTGCTGTTGTCGATATTTTCTATACCAATGTAATATAATTAACGTATTTATGTCCATCTTGCCACGACTAAATATGCATACGCTACGAGTAAGTCTGAAAACGATTGAATAAATACAAGTCGGGTACGGTAAAAATACCGTGCACAGTCGTTCGTCTAAATACCCAACTGATAGATGCCGGAATCGGGGAAATAACCTATACTATAGAAAAATCGGACTGTAACACGGTTGGACTATTCCCTAGATAACATCGGTTTTCGTACGGATTAGTTGAATTTAAAACGACCGTTACTCAGAAACTATTTATCAGGTACAATTGATACAATTTTTTTGTTTGGGGAGTGGGGGGCACTAAAATAGTTATCTCATTTTCACTAAATTCCGAGTATACCCTATTATACCTACCTTAAATACCTTGACTATTATCCTTTTTCAATTTTAATTCCACCAAATTAATTTTCATTCGTTTCAATTCTGTACTTATGTTAATTTAAAAAAAGATGGACATACTTCGCACGTGGGTGCAGCTATTGTTGTAAGTGAAAAGTTGGGAAGGTAAGATACAGACGGGAATTTAATGTTATCTGTAGTCAATGATAAACCATTGCTAACGAAAAAAATGATTTTGAGTCGAGTTCAGTTGATAATGTTGCTTTTTCAACAATAAAATATATAGTATTATATCATAATATGGTAAAATGATTAAAACAATGTGCTTTTCAATGACAACAAGGATTGTTTAAAAAAGATTTAAAATAATAAAAACTTAATAGTAACGATAAATAAATAAAAACGGTTGCCAATGACAAACTTATTTTTAATCTTTCAATCTTTTTTTACCTAAATAACCAGGTTTTCCTCATTATCTCGAATATTAATGAGAATTTCAAAAAATGATCTCTCTAAAGTACCATCCAGAGAACATTCCTTTCAGAAAAGGTGCTCTACATGATAATCAGAGTATGCTTTCTGGTAGAAAGTGTTCACATAAAAAAAAACCAATACATTCCTCGCTCCACTCAGAATCTAAAAAAAATTTCTTGTAAGGCTAATATTCTTTGACTAAAATCTAAAAGATAGTTTTTTAAACTCAACTAATAATCAAGTAAGTAGCTACACTACCAACAATACTATTTATATTAAAACACATTTTTAAATTACTTTTTTTCTATCCAAATGGCAAATTACCGACACGTCTTCATTGTGTTTACAATTGTGGTGTCCCCATTCAGCATGTAAACAATGATCCAAAGAGGTTTCGTTGCCTACACATCGTAATTGATCTAACCAAATTTGTCCTTGTCCAGGACCGAAAGCAGCTCCTTTTTTAAACTGAATATTTTAATATATTTTAGGTTGGTAGTGATAAATAAACATTAATTAACCTTAAACGCTAGATAATTAGACATTTATCTCACTTCTGCTGTTCCCTTAAAACCTAAACTGTTACAAATGACAAGTGCCTCGTTTGTACTAAAATCATCATCACACACTGTACCCCATATTCCGAATTGACGTACTTCGACTCTGCCTTCCATACCTGCTCGACGTTCATTGCCACCAACTAAACGAATCTCTAAAGGCGTCTGTTTTATACAAAAATAAATATTGTATAATACACTTTAACGAGGGACCGATTATATGAAGGACGGAAATTAGGAATTGAGTAAAGTTATTTAGAAAGATAGGTGTACAATTTTCATAATTGTATGATAAATTGATAAAAAGTCCATGATAAAATGCTGGCATCGTGTTATTAAACTTTGTTAGTTCAAATGCCAGCGTTTTAACTTGGTTCTTTGTTTAAATAAAAAAAAATCACCATATTTAAATAAATTATTTATATTTAAAAATTGTTTCTAATTGCAAGTCTACAAATTAATACAAACAATTAACAAATACATAAAACCCTGGCAAATGACTTAACAATATTACAATAATAACAACAAATATTTAAGTATGGGATTATCCTTTTTTCTTTAGAGGTATTTTTTGAATACTTGATCTAGTTGTAGTGATTTTTGTTGTAGTAGTAGTTACACTCACATTACAATGTTCAGGTGATTCGTCCGATCCATCAGTACAATCTGCAAACGAATCGCACAAGAAGCGTGCTGGAATACATTCTCCAGATTTGCATTCAAATTCTTCATTTGAACACACCTTTCCACCAGCCTTTCTACACACCACACCGACAGACTAAAATACACCAAATTGTAAGAAATTGATTAACATCAATTTATTTCTATGATACAAATACATTATTTTTAAATTTATACCTCTTGAGCATTACAGTCATGAACTTCCCACTCTTTAAATTGACAGGAATACAATGAGCTTTCATTCCCATTGCAATTGAGATCATCTAACACAAATCTTGTGTGATTTGGTACGCCAAAATAAGAATTTGGTTTTGTAACAATAGCACCCAAGAATCCAAGTTCTCGACATACGACATTAGCTTCTCTCAAGTCAAATTTATCATCGCAAATGACTCCCCATTCACCAAGGACTAAACATTATGAACTTATAATTAATCAAAAAAAAGTAAACCTATTAACTTAATTAATAATTATTACCTTTGACTTCAACACGTCCTTCATTGGTAGAATTTCCACCAGCTAATCTAATTTCGTATCCCATCATAGCTCCAGTGCATTTTACTTCATCACTACGATCTCCACAATCGTTATGCCCATCACATTCCTAACATATTTTAAAAAAAAAAAACACAGACATTATAAACACATAAACTGTAAACATCCTAGGATAATAAGGACAGGTTCAGCCACTGTTATAGGTAATTGAATGTATACCTGTAAACAACGAAAAACCATTGCTAACGAAAAAAATAATTCAGAATGAAGTTTAGTTGATAGTGATGGTTTGTCAACAATATATATATCATACAATGGTAAAATAATTAAATAGCCATTATATATTTTCTTTCATAACATTTATTTAGTATACCAATTTTCACGTTTTTTAAGTTTTTCCCATGTTTTTTCTCGGTTGATCACAATGACTTCCCTTAAGTACATTCTCACACAGATTTTCTTTCAGAAATGGTGTTATACTTAAAATTAGAAGCAAGATATCTGGTACAAAAGTTGCCCACAGACAAAATCATTAATATCTTAGTAAAACCAAATTAAGTTTTTTCACTTCACTTAGAATCGAAAAGGATCTTGTATTATACCTGTGTACCAATTTGTTGTTATAAAACTGTAATATTAGATTCAGTATCAGTTTTGGGAGGCTAGAGTAATAATTTCTTTATTTTTTAATAATTTGGAGAGGAAAAGTCCCTTAAACTTCAGGTTGCTAGTTTAAATATAAATATACCTTTGATTTATCAATGCAATTTCCATTCTCACAAATAAATTGTCCTGTGCAGGGAGCACTAGTTTCATAGTAATCCCAATCTTTATCAGATTCCAAAATTGTGTTGTTATCATTTTTTGTTCTTTTATTCAATATACATGTTTGATCAATTCCACTGAAAATAAATACTTATGAATAATCCATGTAACAATTAGCATAAAATATGAATAAAATTTACTTATAAGAGAATGATTGACAAATGAACCCTTTGGCTTTACAATGATTAGCACAAGTATGGGCAGTAACAAGAAATAATATTTCTAATTCGTGATTTTTTAAATAAGCTTCAGGAGTTTTAATAAATTTGTCTAAAACATTAGAACAATTTTTTTCATCCATACCATTACTACAATCCTAAAAACATAGTAGACATGGTAAAAATTAATTTTGTTATAAAATAGTAGATACAAATATAAGGCATAACATATAATATTAGATAATAACTATTTATATAGGTACAACATAATTATGATTATAAAACTATTTAAAGTGTAATGCAATAACTTTATATCAACTTAATTTACACAAAATATGCCACAAATAATAATTATTTATCTAATTATAATTTTATATATTTTAATACTTAATAATATAATATTTATTGATTATCTATGTGTATTTATCTATTACTCTATATATATACCATAAATTGGGTTTGAAAATTTTTTTTCTGAAAAATAATTAGTATGATAATATTTTATCGGAAAATAATTTTTACCCAACGACAATAATATGTAATTATGGGGTGCTTATAATGAAATTATACTGAACGGTTCCGACAAAATATTTTTCTGAAAAAATACAGTTCAAATAAAATATAGCCCTCCTGTGTGGGTAATAATATAAATAAAATGGCCCAGAGCATTATTTTTAACTATAGTTTTTATTCATGAAAAAAAAAAAAAAAATATAAATAAGAATATTTTCTTTTAAAATTATCCAATAATGATAAAAACATAAATTAAACTTACAGCTTGATTATCACAAACCCAAGCTTGAGTAATACATTCATTGGGTTGGCACTCAAAATAGTTAACATCACATTTGTGTACTTCAATCAATGGGCTTGCTAAAATGTGATGATATTACATAAATAAGATTTTATATTTTAAAAGATATTCAAAATTGTTATTGGTATATGGTATACCCTACCTTTAAACAATTTAGTAGCAGAGTTACAAACTTGTATGTCACAAAATTCGCTTCGTATTTCTCCTGTTGATGTGCGTACATAACACCATGGTTGTAAATGAGAATCATTAGGATTCCTACACTTATTGTGTTTTTTTAATAATGATGTTCTTGTGTTTTCTGAAAAACTATATTTCATGGCTGTTAAAACATTTGTATCTTCCCATGATAGACAGACATTGCCAGAGGCAGTTGTATTAGCAGAACCAGTGTATTCTGAACCTGATCCAATTATACAACCTAACAAATATTTTGTGTAAGTTAATATAGGTAAATTAAATATCAAATTAAATTTAAAAAATTACCAATATCATCAACATCTCTTTCACAAACATAAGGTAATTGGTCAGTCTTTTTTCCACAATCAATTGCTTCCCAATAATAGTATTCAGAATCACATAATTTTGTACCGTTTGGGTTTGAAGGACAAGGAAATGCTTTTTGTAAAACAATACACAATGCACGGTTGGAATTGATATCAGGTGAAAGAGTTTTTTTGAATTCCCACCCTATTAGAATATAAATATATCATATATAATACACTTTGAACACTAATTATTTTATGAATTTTTATTACCTGGCCACCAATTTTGGTACACAAATGGATTTTTTGTACCTTCCCAAATCCATATAGGACTATGAAATAATGATACACCAACTCCTGATGTGAGTATAGGAAAATCTATTTGTTGTCTGGATAACCACTCAGATATAAAATCATTTTTTTTCTATAAAATAATTTGTACCTATTATTTTAATGTAATAAAAAGTAGGTACCTAGTTAAAAATGGATAATCATTTAAAATTATGTACCTACTTAAAGTAAATAAATGTGATTGTAAGTATTGTAAGTATAAAAAAAGATTTTCAATGGAATAGGTATTGTAATTATAATGTAACTTTACTTGCGAGTCAATATCTAAAAGATGACCACCTCTTCTAATACAGTGTTCTAATGCTTCAGCTTTACTGTATCCAACATCTTGAATAGTTTTACCTTGTTTTTCTGTTGTAGGGACAAATAATTTATAACATTTTCCATCATATGATATTTCTCCTGGTTGACATTCAGAAACTGAATTTGCACGACATTTTATCCAAACAGCATCTTTTTCTACATTGCAACTTTTATCTATAATTTAATAAAACATAACTCATAAGAATATAACAGCTAATTGGAAATTACTATCAAAAAGAAAAAGAAATATTTCCAATGTAAAATTGTTTGAATATTTGAAACTATTTACATTAATTTTATTTTGATGAATGCAATTTGTCTAAAATATATTTTGAAAATTAAAGAATATTTACAATTGTATAGAGTTACTAGTAACCTATATGGCGTTATGATTAATGTACTAATTCGAGTTTTGTGATAAAAATAAGAAGACAGATATACTTTGTATCACGGGTGAGCCACTGTTGTAGGTGAGAAATTGGTAAGATAGGATATAAAAGGTAACAATTTAAATCTGTAATGAACCGTTGCTAATGAAAAACGATTTGGAGCGAAGTTTAGTTATACATATTTTGAAAGACCATATAATACTATATAAGACCATCGTAATATTTACGACTTCAGTCAAAATTTGATATTAAAATTCTTATAAAAAAATACTAGATTAAACTAAATTTTAGATTAGGAGCGTAGCAAGTAATCTATTGATTTTACAATAATGTTTATTTATTTTAATTAATTGTGACAACTTCTCTACTCAAAAGCTTGCTTCGATTTTCAAAAGAAATTTTTTATCTGGATGGTACTTTAGGGAGGTCATTTTCTGAGTTTCCAAGTGATTTTCATAATAATTTAGAGAAACGGAAAAATTTACATAGGTAAATGTATAAAAGAGAATTTTTCTCCGAATTATTTTTAGTTAGTAGTGGTTTATCGTTGTGCACTGATTTTAATTATAAATTCCCTTTTTTATCCTACATTTCCAACTTCCCACTTACAACAGTGGCCCATTTATAGGTTAGTTATCATTTTTTTTTTCTCTGAACTTAAAAATTTTAAACATCACAAATTTAATGAATATGAAAAGTTAAAAGATCAACATTTTCTGAAGAATAAACTCTATGAAATGGTAATCTTCAAATTTGTTTAAAATAATAAAATAAAATAATTTTTTTACCAAAACACACAAATTGCATTCAAATATAAATATTTGTAGTTCTCATTCCAGTGAGTAATATGAAAAAAACATAATTTAATTTATTTTAATTATATTTATTATCTCCGAAGATATTGCAATGGTTACCTAATTATATTTTCGTGAGACACTTTGTATTATGTATAATGGGTTTTAAATTGTTTACATGTAAAACAATGAGTTTTTATTATAACATAACAAATCGAAATAGAAATTATATGTTTTATTTTCAAATTATAACGTTTCAATTTCACTTACAGTTAACCCCCAAGTCACGCATCAAATATAATAATTTACACATACTGTGTTTACATATGATAATATTATTAAAACGCTCTTAGATTCACTGAAACTACCATATTTTTTCAGAGTAAAAATAAATAACAACAAAATCCTGCAATATCGTTAGATATATTAGATAGGTACCTGACCCTTTTAGTAAATGTAAAAGGTCGTAAGTGTACTAAAAATGCAGTGCAAGGTAAACTGCAGTGTTGAAAATGAAGTGTAAAATATTTATTCTACAAAATATTAAAACAGGTACAATCCCAGAGGAAGCGTAAATCAGATGGACTTATTGTAATTTATAATATAATTTTTTTTTTTGGTGGGGGTCGTTACATTATTACCTTTAAAGGAGTACATGTCCTACAGAAAAGATAATAAAAGATTCCCTCGTTTATGTAAGTACTATATTTGATCGTAATTCTAGTAGCTAATAAACCTCAAAAAGAAGAGGGAGAAAAATAAGAGTACGAATATACGAATACGATATTCTTCAATTGATATCGCGGCAATAGATGGTGTATTGGTGTTGGTATCTATCAGGCGCGGATCCAGAAGGGGGTGCAACCTCTTGGCATGTTGCTACATGGTTAAAATACTGTACGTATACACAATACATATATGTATTTTTAGAAGGCTAGGCATGTTTCTATGAATCTGCTAAATTTTATTGTGAAGATATTAAGGGCTTGGATTTAGAATTAAAAGCAGAAATAAATTTGTGGAAAAATAAGTGGGCCAAAATTTAAAACAATTCACAAATTGCAATTAGAACACTGCAGCAAATTTGTTTACCAGGTTACTAGTTTCTACAGCCAGAGCAGAGAGATTTTTCTAAACTTTAAAAAGTTTAAAAAAATAATTACAATCCACTAAGCCTGAATTATGTCTAAACAGTTTGACCATGTTAAAAATACATTTTATTTAAATTACCTGTTTTTAGTTTTACCTTAAAACAATGCTTCTAAATATTTAAGAGTATAGATATACTCTATCTAATGGTTATTAGTTCACATAAAAGTGTAAAATGTATTTATTAAATATTGCATAAAAAAATTATTTTTGTATTCCTGTAAATTGAATAGATACTTAATTAAAATTAGCTTACCATTTTCAAGTTTGCATCTATGGAATGCACTCTCTTGGCCATTGCAAGAAACTTTGGTAACTCCTATATTTCTAAAAAATCTGGCTGGATTATCTGTAGCCACAGTTAAACCTTGCCATGTTTGTTCTGCTCCTCTAATTAAATTAAACAATATTTTATATCATAATAAGTTTTTTTAATAAAAATGAGTAGGTAGATTTATGAAACTTGAAATGTAAATTAAATATTATATTAGAACATATAATTGCTATACAACAATTCAAAAATAAAGAATAAATATTAATAAGTACCTCTTAAATCCAAGCTGTTTACAAACAATATCTGCTTTATTGATTGTCCAAGAATTGGGTGTGTCACAAACTACACCCCATTTAAAAGGCTTTTCTTGAACTTGTAAAAATCCTTCAAAGTTTTTTGGACTTCCACGTAACCTAATTGACTGAGTATTATTTGGCTTCAAATCTATTTTTATTGGAATGCTGCTTTTTAATCCATTGTTTATAACTTTAGGAGGTATTGGTGCTATAGAAGTATTCGGTAAAAAGTTATCGGGTAAATCAATGGATGTTGGATTTTTTAAGATTTTGAACTGTCGATTTTCTGTAGGTAATATTTCTAATACTGCTTGATTTTGATTTTCAAGAGATTCTGGTTCAGTTACCAAATCGCTAATATTAGTATTATGATCAAATTGTCGTTTCAAATTACTACTATTGGTATTATGATCAAATTGTCGTTTCAAATTACTACGATCGGTATTATGATTAAATTGTTGCCTCAAATCAATAGACTGAGATATATCTGAAAGATCTTCGGTGACGGTTGATATAGTTGTTATTTCAATAATTCGGTTGCATTTCACATTAGATGGATAATCACAAACAGATATAGTAGGATTAAATAATGTTCCAGGACCACAATCCATTTCAAATGTTCTGCCATTAGCACAACTTAAAAATTTTGAGCAATCCGTAGGATGTGGTTGTATACCATTAAAACCATTCGGACACTTGGGAGAAACTGATGGTTCATACACTGGTGATCCTTTTGAAGAAATTTGACTTTTATCTGTGTTACTAGGATTTTGATTTAAGTATTGTATATTATTATAATTGTTCAATGATTTTTTTTCTGGAGAACCTGTATTAAAATTCAATTCTTTTGGTGGATTTATATTTAGTGAATATGAAGAGGGTTCTCTATTATTATTAGAAACTACTATTTGAAATTGTTTATCTTGAGGTGTTTGATATTCATTTTGTGGTTCTTCATGTTGATTAAACTTTAAGGGGTTTGAATAACTGGATGAAGGATTTGGATTATTACCCTGACTGTTTAATGAAGACGATTGCTGTTTGTAATTTATGTTACTTTGACTTGTAATACTTAATGGATCATAAATATTATGAATAGTAGATTCTTTATTGTTATCTATTTGTATTTGATCACCTAAATCAAAGGTCGATTCTGGAATATCAAAGTGATTATTTGAAACTTGAAATTCTTCATTTTTCGTGTAACCATTAGGATATAAATTTTGCTTGGTCCTTTGCTTTTCCTTAATTTGTCCTCTAATCCAAGAATTTGGATTAATGTTTGATGAATCTGATGAAACCGGTTGATTCCTACTATATCCAGTTTGTAGACTAGGATTTTCTTTTACAATTGGAAAGCGTATTTTATCTTTTGGTTGATTATTTTGTAATTTTTTTATTGAATAAGTATCCTGGGTTGCTTGAAAATTTCCATAATTATTGGGTACTACATAATTATTAGGTGCTTCATTATTATTGGTTGTTCCGTAATTATTAGGAGGTCTGTAATTATTTTGATCCAATACAAATTGAGGATTTTGAACATTTAAAACAGGATAAGTCATTGGTCCTGAATTTATTTTTCCATTAGGATTAGCATTTTGCTTGACTGGATACTTTTGTTGAATTGTTCCTGGATAATTTGTGTTAGTACTTCCTAATTCAGATTTGTTTGGCAGTCTTGGATTAAATACTTGTTCACTGGGTGTATTTTGGGATGCTACATTATAATTTTGCTCAGCAGGAAAATACTGTTGATGAACATCAGTATTTGGTTGAACATTGGTTACTATGTTAGAACCATAGGATAGTTTTGATCCTGCAGGCTGTAAATTATAGTCATTAATCAATGCTGGACCAATGTTTTGTGAATAGTTATCCGTAAGTAACATTTGTCCTTCAGCAATAATTTGTGATCCGGGTAATGGATTAGTAAATTGAGGTTGATATTGATTATTAGATTGAGGTTGGTATTGGTTATTAGATTGAGGTTGGTATTGGTTATTAGATTGAGGTTGATATTGAGTATTGGATTGAGGTTGATATTGAGTATTGGATTGAGGTTGATATTGAATATTAGGTTGAGGTTGATATTGACTATTAGATTGAGGTTGGTATTGGTTATTAGGTTGAGGTTGATATTCATTAGTGTTACTAATGAACACATGATCTTGATTAGAAGTTTGTGCATTTAAATCAAAATTCTGATCAGGATTTCTGTTGAAGAGTGAAGAATCAATTTTTGATGGATTTCCATTTCGACATTGTACCTTAGCAGGGAAATCACATTCCAAGCTGTTCGGATTAAATAAAGTACCCGGTGCACATGACTGAACATAACCACGACCTTTAAAACAATTTAAAAATTGTCGACAATCTGTTTGAACAGGAAATAAGCCTGTAGCTTTTGGAGGGCAATTCTCTCCATTCCATGATAAAGCTGCATTATTCTAAAATTAACCAAAATATAAAACAAATTAATTTTAAATTAATAACTAATACAATTTTATTGGTTGGTTTAACTTTTGATATACCTATTTGAAAACCCTGGCATATAATTACTAATATAAATTTAGAATTTAAATTCAGCTCATATTGCTGCCTGGCTGTCTACCTAGTACACATCAAATTTGTATTACCTACCTATGCAATAGTTAATTTTTAAAACATATAAAAATTATGTAAAAATGTATTAATATATAAAAATAAATAAATGATGATTTAAAAAACTTAAAAACCAAATCTACCAACAAAGCCCAAAATTGAAGATTTATAAAATTATACATGTGTTATTATATAATATATAAATGTACAAATATGATAAGATAAAATACAGTGTATGTATAAAATATACCTAAGGCAAATTGTAATTTTTATTTCAGTTATTTTAGTATTTTGGTTACTTTGACATAACGCTGTAACAATATCTTTTGAATGTTTTTCAATTTTTCATATAACTTAGTCAATATTATTTTTATTATTTATAATAAACTCGAAAATTGTCCATTTTTATCGAAGCATTATTTATGACAAAATAAACATGTGTAAATTATTATAAAAATAAATAAAATAAATGGCGCTTCACTTTACTTGAAAGACAGTTAAAAGTGGTGATAATCATTTCATCCATCTATGAATACAAAAAAAGTTTATAAAAGGGGAGCATATAATGAAAAACTCTGGTTTAAGTAAATAAAAATAAAAATGTAATTTAACACATTAGTATAAGTAATTATTAAGTAGATAAATAAATATGTTAGTTCAATACTATTTTCTAGTAGATTGTGTATAGCTTAAAAACAAGTTTGTTAAATGGTATACAACACCATACCCACCAAATGTTTTATAGTTTATGATTAAAATCCTGGGGGATCTAACGTCCTAAGACTAATAACTTCTGGGAACTAAATATGCTATCTTAATAATTTCCAAAGACAAAACTTACATAGACTACACTTTTTGTTGACAACAAAACGGTATGTACAAAATGTCTATTTGTCAAAATACGTAAAATAATGAGAGAAATAAAACATCAACTACCTTATACACAACAAAAATAAATGCACAAAATCAGAGTTCTATAAATATTTGAGTTAATGCATTTTTAGTACTATAATATTATTAGAATACATTTTCTAATATATATATTGTAATAATATAGCTTATTTTAAGATATTAAAAATGATTAAAACTTTAATATCGAATTCCATATTGATGTGCTTCAATTTAATATAACACCAACTAAAATAAATATAAAATAATAGTGGTCATTAGTATTTTTAAGAAAAATAATAATAATAAATTATAACTAAGGTAATTTATTACTACCTATTCAACTAATTCAATAACATAAGAAACTAATATTAACTTTGTATAAGATCTATATGCAAGAATTATCAAAAATACTTATAACTTTTTGAAGAATTTAAAAATGTCTGTATCTATTGTATACAAATTTTACAACATAACTATGAATAATTCCTTATTTTCTTCATTGACATAGAACCATTAATAGAATATTATTTTGTAATGTAATTTAATGTATTATATTGAAAAGTAAGTAGTTTGTAATTTGAGTTAGGTATCAAAAATGAGAAAAATACAAAATTTAAATACATAAATGCTTTCTTGAAAATTTTCTTTTTAAGGTTTTTTTGTCATAATTTAATAATGATAGCCAGATAAAAATTTAAATACTACAAATCAACATCGAAAAACATGGTTTTTCAAAAAAATTAATTCTGAAATTTGTGAGTTATGGTAAAACACACTTGTTCCATATTTATAATAAAAATGGATATTAAATTATTTATTTTATTATAATTGTAAAACATCAAGTTAGTAAAACAGATGCGCTGGTCGAAAATAAAATGTCCTTTGTAATTCAAGTTGTCATGAGAAAAAAACTTGTAAATATAAATTAAATAGTAGATATATATTTATATATTTTTGTTTGATTTTTAATTTCATCAATAAACTAATATTATAAACATAAAATCTAATTAATCATAAATACAACACATAATAAGTAATAGCCATTAAGAATAAATAAAATAGATTTAATTATTTTTTTAAATTTTGATATTTATTATTTTATATAGTTTATATTATAAATATTGTGCTGAATAATACATGCAGTTTATTATTTCGAAATTGAATTTTAAAAGGCTCAATTGATGGTCTCTATATAAAACAACACCTAAATAATGAAAGGCTGTAAGCAGAAAAATAAATAATTTGACACTGGCTACTGCTTTGTAAAAAACGGTTTGAAAAAATATTAATTTCTCGGATGGTCTACAATATATAATATGATATTTAGTCACAAAAAAAATAAATAGGAAATTTTTAATTTTATACAAAAAAAATATTTAAAAATTTGAATCAAACTTACCTCATCGTTTATATATTTTGAGTCAGTTGGTTGATTATAAATTGTTGAGGAAATAGGTTTTTGTTCAGGTCTTTTATTTTCTTTGAAACCATTATTTTTGACTCCAGTGTTACTATTCCCATTATATACAGCCCAATTTAAATGTTCATGGGTAAGTGACGGTTTTGGCACTGTATCCGTGTAGTGAACAATCTAATAGAATTTTAAATATATATTTAGTAAATGTGTACTTCTTTATTTATATCAAATTTACTTACACATGAAACTTCATAGAATAGTATAAATAAAATTATTAATTTAGTGTAACCCTTCATGCTGGCATGTAGAACTAAACTGAAAGTATAGTCATTTAAATTGGATTTCCTGATACTTATCTAAGGTCAGAGGTTCAAAGACTACAATAACAATTCTGAAAAATAAGGCAATTCTACAGTCTTATCTACACAATCCATTACATACACACAATTACTATATTTTTTCTCTGTTATATTGAGTTTAATCATTAAATATTACAAATAGATAACCCATTCTTGATGCACAAACAATGGAAATTATTTATTAGCATAAAAAAAATAGTACAAACTAATAAATAACAACTTCATTTCACAAAATAACTTATATTATCAATCAAGAAATTCTTAATTTAGATTTAGTCTTATCTATTAAATGCTGATATGGGTGTTCATGGTTGTATGGTGTTTTTGGTATTCCAAAACACTTGCGCACTTGTGGAGACAATAAAAATAAATTTTGAGATAGGCCATAAATACTAGATGCAGTCCAATATAAACTAACACCCTATAAAATATAAAACTAAAGTTTAGAGAAAATTAAAAATTAAAAATTAATTGTTACACACCGATGGTAGGAAACATGAAAGTGGCATCATAACAATAGAAAATCCTCGAAAAACATTAGTCAGTAATTTTTGAGTGCGTGTTGGTTCTTTATTCCTTGATAGACTTTGCACCTAGTAGTTTATAAAACAATTAATTTTTGATAAATTTAATAGATAAGAAGTAATTTTATTTACATTACCTCAATAATCAAAAGATTTGAAATACAAAGAATTAAAGGCAAACACATAGTTGAGTCAATTGCAATTAAATTTGGAAACCATAAAATTCCACCTTCAGATAGTTCATAAAATCTAATAACAGCTTTAAAAAAAACATATGTTATTTAACAAAATTCAAAAATAAGTATTTTTAAAAATATTACCATTGTCACTCGGAGGTAACATTAATGTAAGATTACGAATTGCTATTGACATACAAATCCACATTGGCACTTGTACCCAAACTACAATTGTTGACTTTGCAGGATGACAGTTTTCTTTAACAATTAATTCATTCCAATAATTTTTTACCTAGAATTATATAGCTGAATTATGATTTGATTTAAATTTTAAATTAAAAAAGTGGGTAATAACAAATAAATACTGTTTACTACATAGTTATATAAAATATATTATATTTCGTAATACCAAAAGAAATTAAAAGTTTACCATATTATATAATTAATAAGGCAAGTAGGCTATTAGTTTTATAACGATTGGTCTCAAAACACTTTTGAGAAAAATTTATATTAAAGTTGCCTAAAATCATAGCCTATTTTTAGGTCTCTGAAAAAAAAAAGTTTACCGCTTCGGGTCGATGGTGCCTCATCGCCCCCTCTCTCCCCCTAAATACAAAATTAAAGTCAATAAAGGACTAATGCTTTGTTGATTTTTTTTTTTATTTTGATTAAAGTTAAATAATTTTAGGATTTTGGGTATCGCCATAAAAATTGTAAAACCTGGCGCCCATGTATGTGAGATCATTTCTCGTAATTTATTAGGATTTTTCATTAATACATCTTAGCAGTTTTTCGTTTTGCAATTAAACAAACAAAAAAAATTTTAAAAAATGATCAGAGTAAAAATAGTTATTTTTAATTATGACTTTATGAGTGTCTATTGAAGTACCTATAATGTTAGTTTATTAAAGTTATTAAACTTGTTTCTTACCTCAAAAATAATTACAAACTATTAAAGCTTTTTCGTTGCGTTCAGAATTTAAATTGTAATAATAATATAACAAATAATTCTAGTAAGTAGGTATTTAAAGAATATAAATATATTTACTGCTTTTTGGTAAACCCTTTTGGCTTTTTTTTCAGACCATTTTTGTGTTTTTACTGCTTTGATTACTTCCTTTTCAATGTCTTTCACTGTTGGTTGAAATGCAATGGAAGCATTTTCTAATTTTGCATTGTTATAATGCTGAAGTTGGAATTGATTAATTAAACAAGTACTTATATAAATTATAATTAAATTTTGAATTTAATTAAACTAGCATCATGAATGATAGTCTTTAGGTATACATAAACCAATGAAGACAATATTGGTTGTTTTTTTTTATAATCAACAGGACACAACAAATACTGTAAATATTATATTATGTATAATATTCAACTATTTTTGTAAATAATTATCTAGTTTCAGGTAAAATTTAAAAATTTGTTTTACCTACTTGATATGCTGTCAATGGTAGAGTAACAGCTAATCTTAGAACTACAGCACTAAGCATTATTGAAGACCACCAAGACATGCCTGTCACTTCATGAAATGAAATTACAAATTGTTGGGCATAAGCTACCGGTGTACTGTTCGACAAAGCCATGAACCACGAAGGAAATGTTACTGAAGACATTGATGAGGCACATCTGTGTGGTAAATTATGTGGGTATAAGGTGTTATTTTTATTATAAAACGATTTATTAAGAGTTGATTTTTTCGTATAATAATAGCACAAATGACGGCAATCGATCAGTTTATGTAAATTTATTTGGCGAATACATAAAGCCTGGATAATCATTTTCCAAGTACAAAAAATTCTTATATCGATAGATGGGTAATTATGATATGTATTTAAAGAAATATATTTAAAAATATGATCATTACATGAGTAAATGTATTGAATGTTTACGAAAACATTTAATCAATAATTTCAAAATTTATTATAGTAACTTTAAAAAATTATTTTAAAGACCTTATATTTCATATCATTTAATCATTTAATTTTTAAAAAAAAAATAAAAAACTTCTAAGCAACACCATTTTAAAAAATTATTATCTAAAGACGGGCTACGGAGATAGTAAAATAATTATGGTGAACGCGAAATAATCTTAAAACGTTTTAAGATACGTTACTATTTCAGAACGCTGCTTCAATGTTGCTTGCCTGCTTATTACATTTTAACGTTGCGTTTTGTTGATTACTGTATCAAATTGTTTTCAACAGCTGCTGATTCTCAATGTGACTACATATTTGATAGGCTATCTGACTATATCTTATCTATGTATTATAATCATGGTATAATATGCTTCATTTCAAAATTAACTTGTAGAGTTTTATTTTTTTTAAACTGAATGGCGAATATCAATACCAATTCGAAATCAGAATTTATATGATGGATGCCTAAATAGTAAATACTCTGTAATAATATTTAATTATTCATACAGTTATTGACTAAATAGTTAATTCGTTAAATGTAAATTAATATTTTTCCCAAAATAATTTCAGTTTGTAATTGTATAACTAAAAATCTTGCGTAGTTTAATTTTATACCTATTAGAAAAATTGACTGGAATGGATCGATTCGAATATGCTAAACTAGATCCTGCCGAAACCGTAATATGTGGTCACAAAAATGTCACTTTATATGATGGAGATTACAAGACTTCATTTCATCGTGGTAATATTATTTTAACTGCCACTCGTTTTTTTTGGACATTAGGAGAGGCATGGTTATCATTACAGCTTCGGTACATAGTTTACATTGAGTGTACAGTCACTGATACTTTGTTTGGTTCTAAAATTAAAACCATTGTTATTCACTTGTTACCATCTGATAATACAAATCCAGGCCCTGTTGCGTGTGTTACAGGCAATTATATCAAACTTGATTTTAAAGATAAAGTTCCAGAAGGTTTTTTTGATGTATTTCAGAAAACAATCGGGGAAAAAAAATGGTTAATAGGTAAAATTCCGCATCATATAAGAACAGGAATTGGAGGGATCGAAAAAAATATTTATGAAAAACAAAAAGCATCAGATGTTAGTATTACAGATGCTTTTAAAGATTTAGACCGACTTATGATCACTGCAAAAGACATGGTAATGATAAGTAAAAATATTTCTGAAAAAATCAAAGAAAAACAAGGTGCTATTAGTGATGATGAAACTGTCCGTTTCAAATCTTACCTTTTAGGTCTTGGTGTTGATGATCCAGTTACTAGATCTTCGTTCACTGATTCAAATTCATATTATACCACTCTTTGTAAAGAAATAATTAAAATTATTCAAGTCTCATTGGATGAAGTTGGTGGAACAATGGCCCTTGCAGAGGTTTATTGTCGAGTAAATAGAGCTAGAGGATTAGATCTATTATCACCAGAAGATTTAATGCATGCATGCTTTATGATGAATAGTGACACATCATCACCAATAAAACTAAAACAATTTGATAGTGGAGTATTAGCTTTACAATCTTCTATGTGCGAAGAATCTGTTGTATTAAAAAAAATTGTTGAAGCATTGAAAATAAGCGGGTCATTAAGTGCTCAAGAACTATCAACATCAATTGGAGTCTCAGTTCTACTAGCTAAAGAATATTTATTGACTGCTGAAAAAAATGGAAAATCATGCCGAGACGAGAGCATTGAAGGCTTAAAATTTTATCTTAATAAATTCTTAGAGGAAAACTAATAAATTAAACATTTTCATCTAATTGTTTTCAAATAACACAGCAGATTACATATTATTATTATAAATAAAAATTACTAATTATTATTTATTAGTATAACATTAAATAAATTTAACTTGATAAAGGAATGTGTACATTTGTTTAATTAGAGTAAAAAAGTAAAATGAGACTGGTAAATATTAAAAATATACTTCTATGCTATTGATAAGTTATGTAATATAATATAAGTCATAATTATTTTTATTATTTTTTTATTTACTCAATACTTTGGGTCCCATCCAAATATCAATTATTTTGATATTTACTGTAATATTACATTATAATACAAAATTGTAATATAATATTATATTAGGTGTGTTGTGTATGCATATTATACAGGATAATATAACACTCATTATGTTGGAAAGTGTTAATTTTTTTTGAAATTTACTTTTTAGAACATTTAAGAAATTAGTAGCTTTAAAATATTACATTATTCTTTTTTTTTTTTTGTGTTATCCTTATTTTAGGGGTCAAACTACTACCTACTCTTGATTTTAAAATGGTGACCTTTATTAAAAATTCCATAAACAGATGGAATATCAGTTAACAATATATTTTATGTATACCACTTTTAAGTTTTGGTGGTGGAGGGAGGGATGAGTAGTGGTTCATCATTTGTATGGTAGCACAGAACATAGTGTTAGAATGATATTCTAAAACCAAATTCTGAAGAAAAAATTTAGTACTTTCTGAGACAATGAGTGTTTTATGTAATGTTAATTACTTTGTATTTGTTTAAAATTAATAATTATATTATCTACTTATACTTAAAGTATAATTATTATTATTATTTTTATTTTGTCTTATTTAAATTTGAAAAATATAGTTCTTCATAAATTACATAATGGTCTTATTGATTATGTAATAAACTGTTAAGATATTTATTTTTAATTTAAGTATTATATTACTTATATTTATATTCCTCACCTATGGATTGGTTTACAGTGCTTATGTCATCTACTTTTTAACTGATCAAATAACATATACTATCATTACGAATGTATCTACAAAAACAGTGAGAAGATTAATAACCTATATTAGTCTTCTGTGAGTAATATTATATCAATTAATATTTCTAGAGAATTCTGTGTGATATTTTAACCGATTTATTATTATTATCTAGTGTACCCAATACCTATTATAAATTTAATCATTATATCACTACAAAATCTATAATTATTACAGTACATCAAAATGGACAGAAAAGTATAATAATCATTATTAAAATTAATTTATTCTCAATTAGTAACTTATTAATTTGCTAGTAGAACAATAGCAATGAAATATTGTACATGCCTAGCCAATGGTGTAAACGGGTACAACCAAATTTGGTGGTTAAAAAGCATATTGATATAGTTCAGTCAAGTGAGTTTCAAACAAACAAACATATTTTATTACTAGAGATTTAACTGTAAAAATTATTTTAGTAAGTGAAAAAATAAAAAAATCCAAGTATTGTAAAACCACAAATATTAGATATGGGCCTAATGATCGACAGCTTTTAGACATTTATGAAAATGACTTGATATCTTCAGATAATACGTTTGTTTATGTACATGGAGGTTATTGGCAAGAATTGAACAAAGATATTTCTGCATATTGTGTAGAACCTTTAGTAAATGCTGGTATTCGAGTAATTATACCTGGTTATGATCTTGCACCTACAGGTATGTTTTATGTTTTTATATCTATTGAATATTGAATTTAATAGGTACCTATTCGGACCATGAACATATGTCATATACATATTTGTAGAAAAAAAAATTACATTTTTCAGAAATCTTTATTTTTAACCATATAAAATGATTTATTTTTATTATTTTTTATGATATTAATAATTTTTAATGTTTCTGTAAATACAAATGTTCTACCTATACATTTTTAATAAGTTCCCTTGTATATGATTTGTATGTGCAATCAGCCACTAAAACCTATTATTCAAATGTATATACTTACTGAAAATGTATAAAATAATTTAATATAATATGATTTTACTATAGTAAGTAGCTATTGATTTAGATAAATAATAAATATGTTCATTAGAAATGTAATGGTTTTTTTTTTCCAGTAACACTAAATAATATTGTTAAAGAAATTCATCAACTTTTGGAATATTTAACAAATTGTTTAAAATATAAGTAAGTTGAACTCACTTTTTTTAACAAAGTTTTATGCTAGTAGTACCTATTTAATATTAGTTATAACAATAATTTAAAAATTAATTATCCATTATTTCATTAATCTTAATTTTTATATTAAATATGTACTATACATATTACTTATATACTTATATACATATATACTTCGTTATCTAGGAAAATATTCATTTAAGAAATAAAAAGCTTTAAAATGTTAGATTACTATTATTTTTTTTCACCATCATTTTTAAGTGTGAAACGAATACCTACTTTTGATTTTAAAATGACAATGTATATTAAAAATTACATAAATAGATGGAGTATTAATTTAAATAATATATTTTAATGTTGACATTTTTTATTTCTATCAATCTTTTGACAAGATATTCCACATTTAAGTTTGAATTGAAGGAGAATAATAGAGCACTATTCAAATGCCATAGGTTGTGCCACCACATAAACAATTTTTCACTACTCTTCCTTTACTCAAAACTTAAAAGTTTGTAACAATTACTCTGTCTATTTATGGAATTTGTAATATTTATTGTTGTTTGAAAATAAAATGTAGGTAGTCGTTTAACTCTGAAAAATAAGGATGAAAAAAAATGTAACAATTTAGAGTTGCTTGTTTTTAAATTATCAAAAAAAACTTAATACTTTCTGAGATATTGCAATAAGTATATCTTCTTGAGATATCCTGTAAATATATAAATAAATTAAATCTTTTCAATTAGAAATATTTGGTTAGGAGGACATTCAGCTGGTGCTCATTTAGCTGCATCTATGATACATCCTGAAGTACATGAAAATATTGATATTAAAGGGTTCATACTCATCAGTGGAATATTTTATCTTAATCCTTTAATGAAAACTTCTATTAATAAGGCTCTAAAACTGAATGAGTAAGTAATATAATTATTTTGAAGAATTTTGTAATTATGTTTAATGGTTCAAAATTATTTCTACCAGTTTAATGTATATTTATTTATAATGACGACTTTACATATTCATTTTTTTTTCTCTAAAAAAAGCGAGTTCAGTATATAATATAGTATTAAACTTTTATGTACCTATCAACTTCTTTATTATTAAGGCCTCTGCCTTAATAATAACTTCTTATAGCTCTAAAAAAAACACTAAATACACAAGGTCATATGCAATTAAAACCCTTATAATAGCACTAAAAATATGCTCTTATATTTTTTTAACCGATTTGTTTAAAAATATATTCATAATTTTTTTTACAAATTCCTTTGTCCTATTTATTATTAATATCTATCTAATGGAACATTGTGATCATCTCACTTATTATAATTATTTTAATATACACTAATCTCTATATGAATACATTCATTTTTAGGAGTATTTGCTTGGAACTAAGTCCATTAAGTATATTAAATAAATTAGATTTTTCATGCAAAACTAGTTGTATAAAAGTTTTGGTGGCTTATGCAGAAAACGATTCTCCAGCTTTTCATTATCAATCATCACAATTTGTTACAGTAAGTTATAACAAATAAGTACCTTAGTACCCTATTAAGTATTAAGTGCTTAATACCTAGGTATTAACTAAAATATAGCAGTAATTATTTTTATTTTTTTTATTTTTTCAATTAAGAAAATTAAATTAGTATTTTTCTATATAATCATGGTATTAGCAATTAATACAATTTAAATATAATATCAAATAATGATTTAAAAATTAAAAAAAAATTTTCTCAAGATTAATCTAAATTCATATTGACTCTAAGTTCAACAATTTTTTTTAATACGCTATCATCTCACTAAAATTGTATTAAAGTTGTTTGTGTACTATTTTCTATCTTTACCTTGCTTGTTGTTATGTCGTATGTTCCTATGTTGCATAAGTAAATCAATTTCTGACTCATAACAGTCGTAAACCTAATTATAAATATAATATTAAATCTATTCTCTATAATAAATAGTAAATACTTATGTAAAGAACTATAATATTTTATATATTGTATGTATTTTAGTTGTTGGACAAACTTGGCATTAATGTGATAAAAGAACAAATAGATGGAGTTGATCATTTTGATATTGTAGAAAATCTTTCAAATAATGACTACACTCTCACGAAACTTATTATAAATTTCATTATAAACTAAACTCATCGAGTAGATATATTTTATTATATTATAATTTATAATTACTATGTACGAGTTCTATTTTTGAGAATATTAATGAATACTTTTGTGAATCAATTTTGATTTCTAGTGTGGTTTATTAAGAATGTCAACTATAAACCTCGTCCTCCCAACCGGAAACAATTAACATTAATACCTACATTTCTCATAAACACACATTAGAAGATTTGATTTTATAATTGTTTAAAACTATTATTTGTTTGTCTCCTGTAAGTGAAATTAAAAAAAAATTTGTTATATCTGATGGTGTACTGTATGTATGTATTTTGCTGATGACTTGACGTTTTGTTGAACTTTGATTTGTTATTAATCGCTACGGCTTAATAATTACTTACTACGCATTAATAAGATTGTAACTGTTGTACTATTAAAACAGTTATGTTCTTTTAGTATAATTTTCTAACAAATGTTCATAAATAAGTAAATAAGTAAACACTATACACATCTATATCTTTCACAAAAGAATAAAACAAAAACAAGAAGGATAAGTACCTATAACACTTACCTTTTTATATAAGTGATTAATTATATAATTGATAATTGGTTGATTTACTTGACTCATAACATATAGTTTAAATAGTTTTTTTTATTAGCCAATCTAGTGATATATTACCATAATCAGTGCATATTAATCATCATAATATAGGAAGACGGTAAATATAATGTTTATTTGATAAAATAAAATAAAACAGGTTTCAATTGTATAGTAGAACTAATAATTAATAAATATTTTATTTTGTCTAATGAATACAAAATTATAAAGGAATACTTGTTTACAAAATAAACAAAAGTTTTTGATTGTTGAAGAAAAAACAATCTGTATATTATTACAATTTTTTTATATTTAGGTATATAATTTGCTAACAAAATAATTAGATAATTATTAAATATATATTATATAATTATTTATTTAATATTATTTTATAGATAAAGTGTATAAATATTATTTAGGAGCTAACTTGTAAAATACATATTACATATACCGTACTTAATTCTAATAAATTCTACTATTGGCATATCAATATAACTTGCAATGCTAATTAGGTACCTAGTTAAGTAGGTATACATGTAGGTATGTATATATATGTAATAATGTTTACATATTAAACGTTAATTTATAAATCTAAGTGTAGATAATATTATAGATGTTTTGAGAACAGATATTTGTATGAATATTATAAATAGGTAGCGATTTAATTGTTAAATAAATAATTAAAATCAATTTTAAAAAAATTCTATGACTAGAGAATGCCATATTATTATTGGATAATTATATTTTTCAAAAATCTGAAATTGTTAAGCTTTTAGATAATGTATACCTATGTATTCTGTGATGGTTGTTGTTAACTTTGGGTATAAATATATACTCTAGAGACTGAATGACTGGATACTCTGAAAGAAATAATAAAAATCTATTTAATTAATTCTAATTAACGATAACGGCTAGACGAACTATAATTATGTGTTAAAAAATTATAAAGAAATAACATTGATACCATATAAATACTAGGTAGTATTTATATGGTAATAAGTAGGTTAGGTTAAACTAATAAGGTCATACTAATAAAATGGTCTACATCGCACATTGGTCTAATTGATTGTATTTCCTTTAATATTATTGTAATTTTTTTTTTAATCACATTGAGGTAGGATTCTTTTATTTCTTAAATTTATTCAAAGAATTTTTAAACCTCCCAAACTCAATACACTTACTCAGAATAAAACAATCATCCCTACATTTAAATATTTAGTTGTACTAATTATATATACAAATACATATATATTTTTTAATAGGATTTTGTGTCAGGGAGACACAAATTTAGTGAAAAATTATATTTTAATTTTCATCTCTTAATCGCTGAAAAAAATAACTTTATTTTTTCCCTTTTAAAAATTTTCAAAATAGCAAATTTTGTAAAATAGGTACATTAATTTAAAAATGTATTGTATGATACACTCATATTTGGTCAATATTTTCTGAGTATTACTACTATTTTAATTTACTGCGATTACCTTTGTATCTAAATCGACTATGATTCACAATCGCGTAACAAGGTAATCTCATTTTTCACATTTTTCTCTAGATATTAAAACGACTACGTATTACTAAGAAACTATTTATCGGATCTGAATGTGTGATACGTTAAACATTTTAGAATAATATATAATTTAATTTTTCTCTACATTTGTGTCCCAAACATTTGCGAAACAAAAACCTGACTGAAAACTAAACTGATACTAGGGACGGGTACGGCCACTGTTGTAGGTGGGTAGTAGGAAAAGTAGAATACATAAAGTTATTTAATTTATTCCTGTAACTAACGATAAACTATTGTTAACGAAAAACGATTAGAAGCGAAGTTCAGTTATACAAGTATTGAAAGGTCGTAATACTTAAAATTTTCGTCAAAATTTAATATTAAAATTCCTTTATAAAAAAAAAAAAAAAAAAATACTACATTTAGATAAAAACAATTTTTTTGACCACTAAGTACGACTTATAATTAACTTTCTATTGAATTTTCAAACAATTCTGTCAAGTCTAACAATTTATCTACAGAGTACCTACCTACTAAATAAAAATTACATAAAACAATCTCAAAATTAAAATATCTATAAATAGCTTAAATGTTTTAAAAGTTTGCCACATTTATAAAAAGCATATATAACATTTCTATGAAAATGTTAAGTCTACGAATATTTGTAACTGAATTACATTACAAAAAAAAAAACTAAAGGAATAAAAGAATTATTTTCGTAATTTCCCCGTTTTTCGATTTCGCTCAATTATTATAAAAAACTACAAACAAAATCAAAAAACGATTTTCTTGGTCAACAACTAAATTCAAAATTCACCTAAAAAGTTCTTGTTGTTTTTATATTGGAGCAATATTTTTTGTAAAAAACTTAAGCCGTAAAATATTTAAATAATGAAATAATTACTATACCCATGAAGAATTTACCAAGTTTTAATTTTTTTTAATTTTTTAGTGGAATTGCTGAAGAATTTATTCGCTAACAGTTTTATTTAAATACAATTATACTTAGATGATTATTTAGATATTTCTATTTGAATAATGCTCTCTATAACATCGAAAATACCTTAAAACAAATAACTAATTTAACTCTTTATTCAAACCATTACTGATGTAGGTATTTAAAAACCATTTCGATAACATATAAAAATAAAAAATAAATTCAATTTTGAATTATACAGGAAAGACCTTATGAAGATACCTACATTTTATTTTAAAATTGAACAACGTTTTAACACAATCTAATTATAAAAAAACAAATTATTTTATACATTAACTTTAAATTTAAGAAAAATTAATGATTGTGGTTTACCTTATAAAATATACATCTGTTTACGCTCGGACTGATTGCATATGGTTTATTTGCTTTTGTAGTTTTACGTAGGCGACTTCGAGTTTTTGCTTCTTCTTGGCGATTTCCATTTCAAGTTCCTTTTTCCTTAACCTGCTGATTTTGGCTTGTTCGTTATTTTTTTGACGTTTCATATAGTAATCCATATTGTTATTACTAGATGAATTCTTCGAAGAGTTCATGGTAATGCCGGTTATGGGGAAATGTCTGCAAGGAACTGCCCAAATTCGCGATGCAAAATGTTCGAAATAATTCGTTTGAAGAACGACACAGTGAATGAGTAAATGTCTACTGATGTAGTGGCGTAGTGGTGTACTGATGACTGATGCGCTGAGATTATAGGTAGACCCTAGGTAATAGGTAATTGTCATTGTGTTTTCAAAAGTAAATGTAAACTACAGCAAAAGGTTTTGCTGGTTTCTCACAATACCTAATGGATAATTAATAGCTATTTATTCCTCCACGACAAACTGTATAGATCCGGTTTAGTGGTGGAATTTTCGTATGGAAATCTGTATTGGTAAGTATATATAGTTATAAGTACCTTACATACAGCTATATAATAGCTACCCGCTTTGTTGGGTAATTATTGCTAATATTGCCATTTTCGCATTAACAATTTAAAATATATTATTTATAATCGCTGCGTACACTTAAGATTTTATACATTAAATTGCATTGTTTATTTTAGAATACAATTTATTAAATTCATATATGCCGGCTATAGCGTTCATATGTTCGTTATTTAAATGATATAAAGCCCATTATATTTGTGGGTTCACAGCCGCGAGACTTCAATGCGTTTATAATTTCCTTTCAATACTTTTCTTTTTATCTTTTTAAGCATTTGTATATTACACATAGTTATATTTCGTATATACTCAATATATTATAATCGTGACAATAAGTCATATGTGTGTCCAAATAAAAATGACAAATCTGTTACCGATTACCGAAATAGATTAAACGTATTACGAATACAATATTAATCGAATGTTATAAGTACAGCTATTTATTTAAAATGTGGGTCCAGTAATAGATATAAAATAAAGCGAATATACATTGTATAATAGGCATGGCCACATTTTGGTCGCTGACATTTTTTCAGGGGAGGGAAGAGAAAATCTCACATTTAAATTTTTAAATACATTTATACTGTAATTTTTATCAAAAGATACTGAATTTAAAAATTTAAGTTTTAATATTTGGATAAAAATAAGAGAAAAAAGGACGTCCTAAGATAATGGAGACGGGTGTAGCCATTGTTTTAAGTAATTTAATATATATCTGTAAGCAACGATCAACCATTGCTAACGAAACAACGATTCTGAGCGCAGTTCAGTTGATAGTGACACTTTGTCAACAATATATATGTCATATTATAGTAAAATAATTAAATGTGCATTATATATTTTCTTTAATAATATTTGTTTAATATAGTACCGATTTTCCTGGTTTTCCTATGTTTTTACCGGTTTTTCACATTTTCTGAGAAAACTCCTTAGAAAATCGAAAAATGGTCTCCCTAAATTACCACGGAGATAAAATTTCCTTTTAGATAATAAGCTACACTTGATACATCGGAGCAAGATTTCTAGAAGAAAAGTTTGCACAACAAATCGAAGGGTATTTTGCGATTAAAATAGTCCGAAGGAACGATAGCTTGTGTCTCTAGGTACGCTCAAAATACCTGTTTTTTCTTTGTTTAAAAAAGGGGAATGCAAACAATTTTTTTTCGACACACTTTTTTATCTTAAAACCATAATAAAAAAAAATTTCTAGCGTTTAAAAAAAACTACTACATTATACGCTCAACTTTTTTTTGTCATAAAATACAACTTGTGATGAACTTCATGTAAAATTGTAAAGTATTTATGCTCTGTCAAAACAGTATTATCCACATAAATTTAAGTGTATCACTTTTAATGAAAAGAAATTTGACTAGGGTGGAAATTTAGCGAGGTCACTTTTTGGTTTTATAATTAATGGAAAAAAGGGTAAATGTACAAAAAGTTTTATTTTGAAATCATAAATATTACGGCCTTTCAAAATATGTATAACCGAACTCTGCTCAGAATTTCCCCACTACCTTCCCAATTTACAACAATGGTCCACTCGTCGTGGGAATCATGTCCGTTTGATTCTTTTTAAATAAAATACATCAATATAATATACATTATACATATTATTATAGGATAAACAAAATTAGGCATACCTAGGTATTAGGTAGGAATATCCGGAACTTGTTAAGTATAATACGTCGTCCAAGCTGTTTAAATACTTACCTATTAAATCTAAATGTGTGTCTATTATAAACCAATAACAATTTCGTAGTTCCAACAGTAAAATTCTTATAACGCATTTCCGTTATACATTTAATCAGTCCCTAATACCGGTTATAATTTATCTATTGACATTTATATTAAAATTATCGGATATGGTACCTATTATCTATCTATACTTAAATTTTAATATACCTGTAAAATAATAAAATACCTAATGCATCCGGTTTCCGGCTATATTATAATATATGACGCTAAATGGTGTAGGTATACATATTATATACCATATGGTAGGTATTTATAATACATATTATATATGGATAGGTACCAACCTACTGCATATTTTAACACAACTATACCGTTTATACCTTACATTAAGATGACAACCGAACAACTGGACAATATTATCCCTACTTCCGTGTTGTCATTTTCGTTCGTAAAAACAGCCGTATCCCTTTCCCTAGTTGGGTATTAGCAGTAGAAAAATAGATAGGTAATTCTTATCTTTAAGATGGTAATTAATATATTTAAATAAAATATTTATTTTAACAATATCCTATTAGATACGAAGAGTAGCAAGAGATCTATACTGATTTTATTACACTGTATGTTTTATTTTTTATTTTTTTTGTATAAAGAAAAGGAAAGGAGTCACGTTTTACTTTTTAACTTCGTGATTCTACTTGACAACAAATTTTTAATTTGAAACCGGTCATACCAATACACATTTCATAATACTCTAGGTGACGCTTTAATTAATTAATTTATTAATTTATTTATAGAATAAAATATAATGAAAAATTATAGAGTACACGTTATCTATAGGTTAAGAAAAAAAATTTGTTTGGTTCAACACATTTTTGATTTTTCTTTCTTGTAAAATGTAAATTTACATCAAAATGTATTTACCAAGTTGAAAAAGTATTAAAAGTTTTTATAGATACCTTGATTCTTTTCAGTGCTATTTTCAATTTGCTGATCCCGAGGTCATATAAGATATATGTATTTTATAAACAACATTAAACTCAATTTACGACATAGGAATAACTTTAACAAGCAATTAAAATTTTTTTTTTGTACAAAAAATCTCTATAAGTCTTAGTAAACTTATATTGTTACTTTTTTAACTTATGCATATTATGATAACCATTTAATTACATTGTTTATCAGCAACCTAATGATGGCGTAAGCTGAAACTAATTAGTTGTGAAATAAAACTTATTATACACTTTATGTCAATTTTTTTTTATATAATCATTTAAGCTCCTTTATTGTGCTTTATAGTTAGATTCATTTATAATATGGATCAACTATTTGAAGTTTGTATTCTAATTGTAGTGCTGATATTTTTGATTTCTTTCAAGTCGTTGACGAGATATTCCACTTTTTAAGTTTGGGTTGGAGGAGAGTATAAAACTTAACTTAACCTAACTGCCACACAAATGATACTCCACTACTCTCCTTCAACCCAAACTTAAAAGTGGAATATCTCATCAATGGCTTAACAGAAAATATCAGCACTAAAATTTACTTTAACTAACACTTCATCTATTTATGGATTTTAAGTCTTTAAGTTTATGTAATTAAGAAAATAAAATATCATTTTTAAAATTTGCTTGAACATTTAATAAATTATTGAAATTATTTTTTTTCAGTTCATTATGAATATGGTAATTTTCTAGTATATAAATGATTACAAATTTTTAAAATCCGAAGAGCTTAACAAAACTAAGACATGTAGAGATTTTTTGTGCGGAAAAAAATTTTAATTGCTTGTTAAAGTTATTCCTAAGTCGTAAATTGAAGTAAATGAATTGAGTTTAATGTTGTTTATAGAATACGTATATCTTATATGACCTCGGGATCAACAAAACACACATTGAGTCCAGCATTACCTATTAGTTTTAAGATAAAACATTTAATTCCTCTTGTACAGTTAAATGTCATTTATATTAATAAAAAACGATATAGCTACAATATTCTCAATCAATTTGGTAGTTACAATCTTCCATGTTCACGTAATATCCCGGCTTCTTATAGCTGTAAATAAAATATTTTAAATTCTTTGTAAATACAGTTTGTAAACATAAAGTATTTTTTCTATGTTTTATAATGCCTATATCTATTAAAGTAATAGTAAATACAAAAGTTGTATACATTATTTATTATAGTATTAGTTTTAGTTATCTAGTACTTATTAGTTAAATAGTTATTTTAAAATATTTTATTTGGCGAATCAAGTAGATATGTTTAGTTATATTATTTGATGATATCTGGTTGGATTGGGCCGTTGCAACTCGTGATGTGCAATTGATATACGTCTCTATGGGTATACTTGCGTATCACACATAATACAATAAGTACCAAAAAATTAAGTTGTTATACACCGTATACCCTCGACTACACCAGTGTTTAGTGGTCGGGAAAAGCTTTTGTTGATAACATTATGCATAGCATGGTTATTATTATACAAAATGGTGAAACCGTGAGAGTGAATATTAAAAATAAACAAGTAATTTAGTTGGTAGAGATATTGTTTATATCACCTAAAAAAAAAATAATTTTAAATTCGGTTTTAAAATGTAGTAAGAATTTTCAATAATTAACGGTCATATAAAAAAGAAAGGTTATATATGTGTGACAGGTTAAGTAGCCATTTGCACGGTGCAGTGACTGTCAATAAATGATTAATATAGGGCCCGGAATTGTATGCATTTGCATATTTTCATTTATCAGATTAAAAAGTAGCTTGACATAAATTTGAACCTTAGCTTAATATGTTGATATACACATTTTGATTTTGTATATTTTTGAATAGTCGGAATATTTTTGTTTATTATGCAAATTTTAACATTTTTCAAAAATATAATGCATAATATATTGGGAAAAAAATAGTATTAAGTTAATAATATTAGTATCTATATTTAAGGATATCATATTAAAATGCCAAAAAAAAAAACGTCAAAACAAAAAAATTGTAAATATTTTACACGTGGTTTTACACACGTTTTACCCTCGTATTTACTTAGTATCATCATTAATCTATTTTGTGGTATCACAATCCCCATTTATAAGCGGTGAATATCATTTGTACGAAAAATGATAATAGATGTTATCGAAAACCCGACCCGATCGCTTATTAACAAACTTCACACGAAATGAAATACTACCAGACGTGGTTTTGCATAACAAATCAGGGTTTATTTTCGATTAGTGGGGGTACAAAATGATAGTATTGCATCCCACAAATGGGTGAAAGTGCACCCCTTACACCCCCCGAGATTTCACACATGCCCCGGTATTATACTAAAATATAAATACAAATAATAAAATAAAGACAAAACTATAATTAGCATAGATGTGTTAATAGATAATTATCATAGAATATGATAATATTATTATTGTTCAGAATGTGCACTCTATGACCATGAATATAATATTTATACGGTATGGTTGGTATGGAATTAATTTGAGTCAGTTTTAAATTTTATTAGATAATGCTATTGAGGTGATACATAGGTATTTTAAAATATTAAATTCTGAACTTACGTACATTTTACCCAGTCATATTACGCAGTAATACATTTCATTAACACCCATGTATTATTTTAATAAAAAAAATTGTAGCGAGTTACTTTTTAAGATTTAAATTTTATAGTGACGTACTACATTAAAAAAAAGTAGCATTGGTTGTAGCGTAAATAGTTAAATTTTTGTTCAAAAAAAGTCATGCAGTTGCAATACAACAAAAAATTAACTTCCCTAACCACTGCTTATATTTATTGCATTTTATTAAGTTACCTATTGTTATACACAGTAGTGGCGTTAAGCTCGGTCTTCGGCTTGCAATACTCTAGTTTTATTGCCCATGGGGTTTCTTCTTTTTTTGGTAAGTCAACTTGACGGTAGCTTGTACGTTGTATTGTGTTCAAATCCATCGTTCCTTCAGGTGAGGTGTAACTAAAAATAATATAAATAGACAAAATACAAACGACAACGAACATGATAACGTATAATATATACATTAGTTCCCAATCTAGTCAGTTTTCGATGTTTTCATTGTCACCAGATTGGATTAGATTACCTATGGTGATATAATTTGGAAAACTTAATGAAAAGGTACCTATTCGACCTTGGATATTTTTACAAAGGTACTGGGATCATTATAGGCCCATAGACAAATGGGAAAATAAGAAAAATAAGTTGTTCAAACAGAAAAAATCACATATTCTGAACGAATCTGAAATATTTAAGATATAAAATAGTATCCATTGTAACTGAACAATATAAAAGAAAGTAAGAGGCAATCGATGATTGGTTAGATATTCTAAAATATAAAAAAAACAGAAATTGTGTTAATAAAACAATTTCTGTCTAATTTTTTTACATAAACTGTCTAAATTAGCTGGAGTTTTCAGTTTTCAAAATAATAATAATACTAGATTCAGACAGGCCAGTAGCGAATCTGAAACTAATTTTAGGTAAAACAAAATAACCATGTCGGGTTACATTAAATGTAACTAGATTATATTTAAAATATATAATAAACGTCTGTACATATAATTTACTATACTTGATTTACTTTTATACTATTATATTTACTATTATAGAGGTACCTATGTGTGAATTTGTTGTGTCTGAATTTTTCTACCAAAAATCTTACTTTACTCGAAAAACACCAAGAGAACATTTTGGATCTAGTTAGTATTTCTGGTTGGTGATTAGATTTAAGAAAAAACCGTTATAAGTATTAGATACACAATAATATATGCGTACTTTTCATCCGGTTTGTAATTTTCTACCGGGTTGGCACATATCGGTGTGTACGAACAACCAGTGGTGGTTTTTGATTCCATCGGACAGGAATATATACAAAGATTTTCTTTCGGTATAATTTGTTGTTCACGTTCCCTAAAGCACGGTAAATTGTAATCATCCCGCATGGTAGTTTTAAATATCATGTGTCCTTTGCTTCCGAGATTGTGGTTTTTAGGAATAATTTTTTTAACTACTGGCACACACTTTACTTTGTAACTCAACTGCAGGAACAACAAATAAAAGTTAACGCCTATAATAATAATTCGCACAGCACCCGATTGTATTTAGTGGGTTCTATTAAACAGAAATTTCATCACAAACTTGTTGTTCAGTTTCTGTTTGAATTTCGCCGGCCATGGTAATATGATCTTTGTGGACGATCGGCTTTTTTCGTGGTTCCGGCAGTGGTCGGACAAAAGAACAGCTGTACACTGTTTCTTTAGCGAAACATTCGTCGCTTCTATAACTATTCTGCATAACGATAATAATATATATATATATAAGAGGTGGAGGTTGAAAATTCAAGTTATATACTACACCTCAATCTAACACAAATGTATTTATAAATAGCCGAAAACGTATAATAGCTATATTCTTTTTGTAAGACGAGAGTGGCCGGTTCCAAGTTAGTTGGTATAAACGCGAAGGAGAAGAATAAAAGTGTATAGGTAAGTATTAAAAATTATCTTTTATTATGTTTTGATAAATTAAAAATTTATCACAGACTATACCTACACTTTCCAAGATAATCACTTAAAAAGTAATTATATGTAGATACTTCTTAGAGGTTAGCGAGTTATAGCATCTTAAAAACAATTACCTATATTTTTACCTATACAGCGTCCATATGCCACTCAAGACTTAATTTCTTTACCATGCATAAAATATATACATACAAATTATATTTATTGAAAAAAGAAAACCAAATTAATTTTAATTCTATCACATTAAGATTTAAATTAAAATACCTACTTATTTAAATTTTCCAAATTACAATTAATAAATTTTCAACCAGATTTTATTTTATTAAAAAGTAATTTATTGTTATGCCTCCATAGTACACCTCAAAGGCTCTAAAGGACAACTGTCCTTAGTTACCTTTAAATAGTGGTCATTATTTCCGGTCCCTCCGGTGACCGTTGTATGGAAGTTTTACTGTACCTATTATGTTTAATTTTAACAGGAACTCATGTAATTAGAATTAGTTTCTAAATTTAAATTTTCTTTGAGGAGCCCAAATTAATAATAAGAGTTTCACGAAGTGGGCCAAGAAATCTACTGATGTGAGACAGTACAGCCTATGTATAGCTTATGTAAAAGCTGGAATATTTATTTTTGAGAAATCAATAAAACAAGTAAAAAAGAAGGATGTATTAATACAAAAATATATTGGTGAAAACCACTAGAAAATAGTCCTATATAATAAAATGCTTAATTTGCTTAATAATGATTCTTTCATTTCTGGACAAGTTTTTAACCATACCTAACTTTTTTTATATGCAATAGAAAAAAAAAAAATTATTGTATGTAGGTACTTACAGTTTTTGGTTTAATGGGTTCTCTTCGATTCGGTTGTATATATTCATAACCTTCACGCTGGAAATAGAGCGATCACGGAATTAGTGTTATTTTATTAAACCTTTTTGCATATACGTATTGATTAATTTATAATTTCGATGCGTACATATTTTTATAGAAAAATCTTTTCGATAGGAAATGTTATACAATTATCAAAATAATGACCGGTCTCCAAAAACCGACTACGCAAGCGGTAGCATCAGTCTGTCGAAAACCTAAGCTTCTATAAAGTCCAAATACGCTGATTTCGTTGGGATTATAGTAAACTTGATGACAGGTTGTAGGGGACATCGATTGCTCAATTCCCGTCGAAAGATTAAAAAAATATATAATTTGAAAAATATCTAACTTTCATATCGTATGCTGGAACCTTAGTGTTTTTGCACAAACAGCTTTTCGGAATAGCGTTCCGCATTTTGAAACACTAAAATATAAAATTTACTTATTAAATATCATGTACAATAATAATATTTAATAATAATTGTGTGGTTATATTGGCCGGTGTTAGGCTTGCTTGATATTTGTACCTCTTCATTGTATTGTGGGCAGTCGCTCATCTTTAATAATAAGTTGATAGTGGTTGATTGATATATTAATGAGAATTTTTTTATTAAAATGAATTAAATAATCTAATAAAAACTAAACTATTATAATATGTTACAATGATATTATAATAGTATGTTGACGGTTGCCGGGCGCGTTTGCAAATATGCGTACTCTCGAAACGGTCGCTTGTTATATTTCATCCAGTACGTATATAATCATGACAAAAATACGAAAATACTTCGCACGATGGGTGGGCCGCTGTTGTACCTAGTTGAGAAGTTGGGAAGGTAGGCTATACAGGGAAATTTAATTTATATCTGTACGCAACGATAAACCATTGCTAACGAAAAACGATTCGGAACGAAGTTTCTTTTATGCATGTACTTACATTTTCCCAATTATTACGAAAACCCTATAGAAAAACAAAAAATTACTTAACTAGAGTACCACCAAGATAAAATTGGAGACACGTATAAAGTACGAAAATACCTCGGTAGGTACTTATCACGATTAAAAATATTTAGTGTATTTAGTGGTATCTTAACCCGTGGTACTTATTCTTGGAAAGTAGTGTCACCCAGTTATTTTGGCTACTGTGCGATCGACTGCGAAGTGTCCTCCTAGGTCATGAAATTTTACTGCTGGACTTTTGCACATACTTTTGGGCACCATCTATAGATTCAGTGGCCCCGTAGCTTTTTGGACCAACCTATATAAAATACCATTAATAAGTTTATAGTTTTGGATTATTATTTCACCCGGAGTAGGTTGTTCCAATGACTCTATGATTGCCCGGATTGTCAAAATGTTATTCGATAGGTTTTTTCTACGAATTAAAAAAATACATATTACACTTGAAAAATTATTTACATAGTAAAAAAAAAAGACGGACGGGAATTCGTTCGTTTCGGGACACCGAACGGTAACTGTCTAGGATATTTCTTTATTCACTTGAGGCATATATTAATTAATATACTATTATATATTTTATCTATGTATGGCCACTTTTAAATTTTTAAGTGGATATATACGTAGCTTCATATTTGAAAACTAATTTACATCTACATCTTATTTATCTACTCAATGTCAATTTATATACTGTATTATATAATATGTATTAATTATATTGAATTAGTTAAGTATATGATTTATAAATATTAATTATTAATTAGTCAATATCATTAATCTACACTGTGCAAAACAAACGCTCTAAAACAGTGGGCTCTATTTCTAATGCTCTATTTGTATTCAGTAAAACTGATTTTCTAACAAAATACGTTTTTAATAAATTATTTTTCAACTAAAATATTTTTCTAAACATTCTTCTTATTCTGCTTGAAAAATTATTTTCGTGAATATACTATATTTTCTGTCAAATATTTCCGAATAAAATAGTCACTGATAAAATCCCCTTTCAGAAAAGGCACTACACTTGATAATCGGAAGATAATTTCTGGTAGAAAAGTTTTTCACAGATAAGAAAAAAAGAAAAATACCTACATTCCTCGTTCTGCTCAGAATCCAAAGAAATAAACATCATTTTAAAACCAATACATTCCGCGCTTACGGTCTGGATCTAAGATAAATTATTTTGTGTCTTATAGTTCGTTCAAAATTATAAAAATTAATTATTATTAAAAAGAACGGACATTCTTCGCACGTGGGTACAGCCACTGTTGTAGGTGAGAAGTTGGGAAGGTAGGCTACAGACGGGTATTTAATATATGCAAGGATAAACTATTGCTAACGATAAAACGATTCTGAGCCGAGTTCAGTTGATAATGTTGCTTTGTCAACAATACAATATATAGTATTATGTCATATTATGGTAAAATGATTAAAACAATGTGCGTTCCCATGACAACAATAATTGTTCAAAAAAGATTAAAATAATAAAAACAAAAAATAAATAAATACAGTTGCCAACGATAACGTTATTTTTAACCTTTAAATTTTGTTTAACCAAAAGATCGAGGTTTTACTCATTATCTTGAATATTAATGAGAATTTCAAAAAAATGACCTCTCTAAAGTACCACCCAGAGAACATTTCTTTCAGAAAAGGTGCTATACTTGATAATCGGAGTATGCTTTCTGGTAAAAAAAGTGTTCACATAAAAAAAATAATAATAAACATGATTGTAAAACCAATACATTCCTCGTTCCACTCAGAATCTAAAATGAATTTAATTTTAAATTTAGACGAGATAAGCGATTACATTTTTCGAAAAATGGCTATACTGTTAAAACATTTATTGATAAGTATTGATAACACATGTACTTTTTTTTATGAAGTAGCGGATTATGGACTTATAATACTTATAATTTGTTGATTGTCTTGAATTGTATTACTTGTAATTTGACTTTCGATAATTGGATTATTTGATTGGAATTAATTTTGTACTTTAAAATAGATATGACATTTCATTTAACTAGTTTATTTAGTAAAACATTGTCTACCTAATAAAAATGATAATACATGTCTTAATAATTGGTTCGTGGTCGAATTTAATCCAATATTTCATTAGTATCAATTTAAAATTTTTAAAATAAATAATAATTATGATCAAAGCAATATTGGTGTTCAACAATTATGGAAAGCCTAGACTTTCCAAATTCTATCAATATTTTGTAAGTATTCTAGAAATTAAATTAAAAACGTTATATTCATGGTTTTTTCAAGAAATGTCTTTACATAACAATAGAATGAAGACATGCAGCAACAAATTATTAAGGAAACATTTCAGTTAGTTTCTAAACGAGATGATAATGTTTGCAACTTTCTTGAAGGTGGAAGGTAATATGCTAATTAAAATATTTTACTGAACTCACAATAAGTACAATCAGTACCTAATAGATAATTTTAATTATTAGTGATAGCTTGATTTTATTAAAAGAATATATACTTATTTATTTTTTTAGTCTTATTGGAGGATCTGATTACAAACTGATTTATCGTCATTATGCTACACTTTATTTTGTGTTTTGTGTAGACTCTTCAGAATCAGAACTTGGTATTCTTGACTTAATACAAGTGTTTGTAGAAACACTCGATAAATGTTTTGAAAACGTTTGTGAGCTTGATCTTATATTCCATGTAGATAAGGTAATTTGATCCATACACTCATTATTTTTAGTAATACCTAGGTAAAACTTAATTGTATTATTTCTTGCTCATATAAATTATGTATGATGTCATTATTTGTAGGTATATGATTATTATAAATATTAAATTTAACCAAATCTAGCAAACTTATTATATAATATTTAAAGTACAAGAATTTTATAAAATTGATTTATGTTCCTAAAATATCAAATATTTATTTTCTAGATTCATTATATTTTAAATGAATTAGTAATGGGTGGAATGGTTTTAGAAACTAATATGACTGAAATACTTTCAAGGATTGAAGAACAAAACAAATTAGAGAAGCAAGAAGTGAGAATATTTGTATTTACATTAAAATAATTTAAAATTAAATTGATACCTTAATTCAAAAATATTTTTTAGGCGGGTCTAGCTGGTGCACCATCTAGAGCAGTGTCTGCTATGAAAAATATGAATATACCTCAACAGTTGAAGGATATGAAACTTCCAGATATTCCACAAGCTATTAAGGAATTAAAGTTCTGACATTCGAGGAACAAATTGGTTTGTGCTGAAGCCTATCATAACTATACAAATTGATTATGGGAGAATGAACAAAAATCTGGTATTCACTGGTTAGTAACTAAAAATAAAATATTGTTTTGTTTTTGTATGTTGTTATAACTAATTGTTACAGTTGAGAAATTTATTTATCTGTAATTTATCTGTCTATGTGTATATAATTAAGATGTAAATGGAAACTATTATTTTTAGTATTTCATCTGATTGTTTTAATTATTTATACACAATTTGTTACTAATTATATATTTTTTCTGAATTTATATTAAATTGGTTACACAATTTTAATAATTAATTCCATAATATTCATTTTTTTGATTCTATAATGTCTTACTTTAATAAAGACATTTTTTTTTAACTAAAACGTATACATCATGTGTAAATAACTATATATAGGATACTTTTCATAAATCAAATATGTAAAATATTCAAGAAATTGTTCTAGTTATAACTTGTAAATAATAATTATTTTTTCTCAAATATTTGTATTGTATACTTTTTTTATGTTACTTCTATTTTGTGAAGTTCTTAGCTGTTGAAAATTTATTTTAAATAGACATTTTTATACTAACATAAATATTAAATTTACATACTATATTATATTATATATTTTATATTGCTATTAACTATTATAGAAGTCTATGATGATTTCAAACTAATGTATACAAAATGCATCTTATTATATTTTAAACATATATTTTTTCTTATTTAAATACAATAAAAAAAAAAAAATTGAAGATCAAAATTCAGTTTATATTTGAATAACAGTACTCTTAAACATATCATTAATATTAATGAGTTAATAATTCATAATTTTTAAAAAAGACAGAAGAAAAGAAACATACATTTTAAAATGCAATTTGACGATTTTATTCAAAATGGTAATTTCAAATAATGTTTACTAGATATGACCATACTCAATTTATCAATAACTATTTTTTGGATGTGAGTAGGTATACACAAATTAAAAATTTGAGCTTTGATAATACTTTAATTTATCTTGTTTTGAAGAGTTTACGTAGAAGATAAATCAACTGTATTAAATTAAACTTGTATTCTTATTTAACAATTTATGGAACAATAAAAAGTTCTAATACTTAATATTAAAATTATAAATAAGGAGTCAGTTAAATACTACTAATGATACTCAAGATGAATCATATATTGAATTTATTAATTTTTGAAAACAATGAAAACCTAAACAAAAGAAGAATTTGCCTTTTTTTAATATCAATTCATTTATATAAGATTTTTTACAACCTTTGGTATTATAAATTATAATACATTACTCGTACCAGGTTCTGCATTCTTTAACCTTGATTTTTATCAGTACTTTTCATTATATATGCGTGGCATTTTTTTATACAGCTATCAGTAAATTTAAAGGTTACATTATATGCACAACATAAAACCACAATATACAATAAACAGACATACACTTCTGACCTCATGATATCAGACATTATTAAAGGAAAAATAATTTAACCAAAAGATATAGTTGGACTGTGATCAATGTGAGTTATGAGCATTATAATGTTAATACAACTTTTATGTACAATATTACAATTATTATTATTTTCAAATTTATTTGGTTACATTGTGTTTTGTCATGATGATGATATAAAATTTAAATGAATTTATCTTTATATTAACCCTAATAAAATTCATTAGTGCAACTAGCCCAAAAATATTAGGAAAATTAAAATAACTTAAAATATAAATTTATTACCTACATAAACTTTCAAAAATAAATATATAATACAGCTAATAATTTAATAATTATACAAAATGTAATTTAGTTAGGTTGGAATTTATTTTCAGTTTTGAAACCAATTTTACTGAAAAACAATATTTTATAATTTTTTTTCATTAATTTAATGTGCTAGCCTTACTATATATTGATGCACAAATGAATTTCAGCCTTGAAATCAATTAACGAGCTGCACATAGTATATGTATTATTAGGCTTGTCAAAATTATATTTCCTTGTTGACAGCTGTTAAAATTGGAAGAATTTTATTTAATGTTTATTAGCACAATACCTAAATTATTATTCTCTTTCCTCTTCAAATATTTGGGGTTAACCACCCTTGTTCTAAACTTCCATTTGTCCCAATCTCCAATCTCGCATACACCAGTTGTCCTCATATCATTCTTAATTGTATCTAACCCACTCCTTTGAACTTCTTTTCCACCTTCTGATTCCCTACGTTTATTTGATATTATAATTCTCGACTCCCTGTGATACTATCTAAGTCTATTTTATCTCATTTTGTCCACTATCAAAGCTACCTCATATGTACTCATTCCTTATCCTATCTTCCACTGTTATTCCACTCATTCACCTAAGCATTCTTATCTGCTACACTTATTCTCTGTTCTATTTTTTTGTCTACTGCCCAACACTCTGAACTATACGACCTAGATAGCCTAACTTTTGGCAGCAGTGGGGAAGTATTGTGAGAACAGATTCCTCACTGCTGTCGGTGTAAACAGAAAAAGGAAAGACTGACATACTTCACACATGAGTGCAGCCACTGTTGTAACTTGTGAGTGAGAAGTTGGGAAGGTAGTAGATATAACAATATATATTTAAATGTCACTATGGTAAAAGTATTACGTAATACATATGCATTATATATTTCCTTTTAATAATATTTTTTAATATTGTATCCATTTTCCAGTTATAAAATAAAATAAAAAATGACCTCCTTAAAGTACTATCTAAGACGGATTTTCTTTCAGAAAAAGTGCTATCATTGTAAATTTGAGCAAAATTGCTAGTAGAAAAAAAATAAATATTGTAAAACCAATATCCTCGCTTCACTCAGAATCTAAAAGGTACAATAAAAGGGATTCGGATGAAATACATAAAGATTATGTTTACTATATTGTTCAAAAAAGTGATGTAAAGTATACCAATCTATTCGATCATTTTTTACTGATTTGAATTAAAAATGCAGTGTTTTCTTTTTAAAAAGAAATTTTTTCCCATTCCTTATTCCTATTGCAAAAAAGTAAGTCGTTCCCTTTCTTCGATCCTTATTTAAAAAAAAACTCGTTCCTCAAAAAAAAAAGAACTATTAACTTATTTAGGAATTCCTTTATGAATGAACTTAAGTGTTCCTAATGCAGTCTAAAACAGTTTTTTTATATTCTTATTTTGAAACTAATTAATTCGCTTTAGAACACCAAGTCGTATGTCAACAAAAAATTGGTTGAAAGAGTTTTATATATTAGATTCAAAACTTGACAAATGGCATATTTCTTCCTAAATGTGTTTTAGAACACATTTAATAGAAGAACAAATAAATTATAATATTTAATATTAAAATAATTAATTTAAGTTTCTATGCATTTAAAAATTAATATTATTAATTCCTTCATTCTTTCTCTAAAAAAGAAAACATTTCAGAAGTCACTTCTTTAGGAACGCGTTCCTTAACAACATTGGACAAATGTTATAATAGACAACTGAAGCTAAGCAAAATAAATTTGTGAAAGTTGTGGACAAAACTTTCATAGTTTCTCATCAATAATTCGTGATCACTCTTCGCCGGGCATTGGTTGCGAATGTTGGAATTCTGACTAAGATAAACCATTGGCAACGAAAAACAATTGGGAGCAAATTTCGGTTTTAAATATTGTCTGGAAAGGCCGATTTTTGACATTTTGAAATTCTAATTAAAAATACATACATAGTAGTACCTACTGCATTATATTCTATTTTTTTTTTTGGCCACTAAGTACGACTTATAATAAACCTGTCATATTTTTAAACATTTATGTTTTTTCTAACAATTTTATCCACCGACTATCTACCAAATAAAAATTAAGTAAAAATTTGCAAAATTAAAATGTCTATAAAGAGCTCAAAAATGGATCAAATGTTTTGAAAATTTTATCATGTCTAGGTAAAAGAAGAATAAGTTGTTATTATTAATCTAAGTCTCTACGAATATTTTTAACTAAATTACATTGAAAAAATATAATTTAAAATAATAAAAGAATTATTTTCCCCGTTTTCTATTTATTTTTCGGTTTTGCTCAATCATTAAAAAACTATGAAGAAAATCAAAATACTATTTTTTTACACACCAACTAGATTAAAAATTTAACAAAAAAGATTTTCTGTTAGTTTTCGATTGGAACAATTTTTCTGTGAGAAAACATAAGCAGTACAAATTTAAAATAATGAAATCGTGCCGTAATTTTTGTCTTTATTAGTTTTTCCCAGTTATTAAAAGGAACAAAATTGATCTCTTGTCATTTTTCAATTGGAATAGGACTTCTGGTGAAAAACATCGTTTGCAAAAATTAATATAATTAAACCGGTACGCCACGTTGCCTAAATATTAATCAATTTTAATTTTTTGGTTTTTCCAAATTATTATGAAAACTACTTAAGATATCAAAAATCGACTTTGTCAATGCCGAATTATTAAAAGGAACATAATTTATTTTTTTTATTGTTTAGAGTAAGATATCTAGGTATTAGTTATGGATTACCGATTATGGATCATGGATTTATTAAGTTTGATTTGAAGTTACCTTTCATGTTTTGTTTTTATTCTATGATAAAAATTATTAAGGCATATTCCGATTGGTCAATCTTATCAATTTATATATTTCAATTGCCAATGATGGTGATAAGACAATAGTCATAATTTAAAGTTCACCTGTTTTCTGGTATCTTGCACCGTCCGTGCAAGGTTTAAATACAATCTTCTACAACTTGCTTTTTAAGCTTTTAAGCTTCACCAACTATTTTATTTTGAAGTAATTGGATTAACTACTACTTAATTCCTATAAATCACATTTCATGAATTCATCCTCAGCAACTGTAAGTTATAACTTCATGTATTTCCTTTAACTGTTAAAATATTATGAACTATTATTACTATGATTCACGTATTACCAAGATCTTCCATGCTTTCAATTTCACCCCAGAGTTATAGTAACATGTCGAGTGGTACAAATGGAATGTATGACAAGAATGGCCTTTCATCATCTACAACTGGTGATGGGGATTATGCAAGCGATCCAGCATCAGGCGGATTGTCTTCCTTTTTTGTATCAGATTATAAGAAGTAAGTTTTATTAATCTCTAGTTTACAAACGAAATATTTTCATTCGAAATCGAACAAGTAGATTGATTTTACTTTAGTTCTTTGATGTATATAAATATATTTATTTGAAAGTTTTTAGTAAAAATAAAAAAATAAAAAATGAAACTTATAATTTGTTAGTTATATCGCAACTTTACCAATTATTCTAAATAACTTTTATAGCATACGTTTTTATTGTACATGTAATAATAATACTGGTATTTATAGTGATATAAATATATAAATTTAAGTAAAACCATTTTCAACTAGGCATGATGATTTGAAACAAATGTTAGACTCTGCAAAGGATGGACCAAAATTAGAAGCAATGAAACGAATTATTGGTGTAAGATACTTTCTTATTGCATAATTTATGTATTACAATAGTCATTATACGTTTTTTAGATGATTGCTAAAGGTAGAGATGCATCAGAATTGTTTCCCGCTGTTGTTAAAAATGTTGTCTCTAAAAACATTGAAGTAAAAAAATTGGTATATGTATATCTTGTCCGTTATGCTGAACAGCAGCAAGATTTAGCACTTTTATCTATATCTACATTTCAAAGAGCTTTAAAGGTAATATCTACAGCGATATAATATAATATGTAATTGTTCTAATCTATACATGTAGTGATTTATATTTTATTTATTGTTCAATTAATATAATATTGTATTTGTTTTAGGATCCCAATCAATTAATACGAGCATCAGCATTAAGAGTGTTATCGAGTATTAGAGTTGTAATGATTGTACCAATTGTCATGTTAGCCATTAAAGATTCAGCTGCTGATATGTCACCATATGTTCGTAAAACTGCCGCACACGCAATTCCTAAATTATACAGGTAATTATTAATATTAAACAATTATTTAAGTACACGCACTTTAGTTGACTTATAAATATTATTGTAAATTTAAAATTATGATTATCACTTTACTAGAATATAAATTAATAATTATTTTTATTTTACTATTTTTGTTTTAGTTTGGACCCTGATCAGAAAGAAGAGCTTATTGCAGTAATAGAAAAACTATTAGCCGATAAATCAACCCTTGTAGTTGGATCAACTGTTATGGCATTTGAAGAGGTTTTTAAGTTTTTATTACATTTTTTAATTGATTTTTAATTTATTATTTATCATATAGACAGTTTAAACTAGTTATTTTATTTGTCGCTATTGTTATTAAAAAAAATAATAATATAAATTATAATATATTAAAATAGTTAAATATCTATTTAGGTTTGTCCTGAAAGAATTGATCTTATACATAAAATATACAGAAAGCTGTGCAATTTGTTAGTTGATATTGATGAATGGGGGCAGGTGATTATTGTGAACATGCTGACTAGATATGGCCGTACTCAATTCATCAATCCCAATAAAAATGTAAGAAAAAATTAAAAATTAATATTATATATTAAAACAAAATGTATTAAATATTTATAGGACACCAGTGATTTTACAAAAATTGAAAATTCGAACTTAGATAACTCAGATTTATCTAGTTGCGAAGAGGCAGGTATAGATGATGATAAATCAACTGTATTAGATCAAGACCATCGTCTTCTATTAAGAAATGCTAAGCCTTTGTTTCAAAGCCGAAACGCTGCTGTAAATAATAATTTAAAATTTTTATTAAATATAGTTTAAGAATAATATTATTATTTAAGTTTATTTGACTATTTTAATAGTGTTAATTGATGTACTTATTAGGTTGTGATGAGTGTTGCACAGTTATATCATCATTTAGCTCCAAAATCTGAGGTTAATATCATTGCTAAGGCATTAATTCGTTTATTAAGAAGTCACAGAGAAGTTCAATCAGTTGTACTCAATTCTATTGCATCTATTTCAATAGCCAGGAAGGTATAAATTTGTTTGTTATTTATTTGTAAAGGTAATTAATTTTATTATATCAATGTATTTATTTATCATTTTTTTTAGAGTATGTTTGAACCATATTTAAAAAGTTTTTTCGTTAGATCAAATGATCCTACACATATAAAATTATTAAAACTTGATATTATGACAAACTTGGCCAATGAAACCAGTATATCAACAATACTTCGTGAAGTTCAAACATATATTTCTAGCACAGATAAACAATTTGTTGCAGCTGCTATTCAAGCTATTGGAAGGTAATTAGTTTTCATATAGTATATCTAGCAAATATCATTGATTATGTTTTCAATGCTAATATTTACCAGAAATATGCAATCTGATGAGTAGACATATGCTATATTTCAATTGGACGTAGTAAGCCTCAGTATAGGTATCAAACCCCTGGTTAATGGATTCTGTCGATGTAGTTGATTTATTTGTATATATTTAATTTTACATATTATTAATTTATAATTGAATTCAAGTATGGACTATTGTAGGGTGTTTGAAGTTAAGATTTCAGTACAGTTGTCAATTTCCAATTATAAATCTCAAAATTGAATAAATTTAAACCTATATATAATGTATGTTTTATTTTAGATTTGGAGCATAGTGTGGGATCTACTGTGAGCAACTTGTCTACCAGAAATCTTGTTCCAATTTATCAAATGTAGCACCCTTTCAGAAAGTAAATTTTATCTAGTTAGTGTGTTGGAGATGTTATTTTTTGATTTTCCTAGAGTTTTTATGGTATTTGTGAAAAACAAAAAAATATAGGTAAAACGCAAATTTTTACGGTGCACCGTGTTGTTGCTAATTTCATTGTTTCAATTTTTCAAGCATGATGTTTTCTACCAAAAATATTAATTCAATCAAAAAACGACAAGTTTTTTGTTGCATTTTCTATCTTGTTGCTTAGTGAGATAATTGTTTTTTGATTTTTTTTTTTTTAGTTTTTTTTAATAATTGAGTATAATCGAAAAAAGATGTAGAAAGAATGGGAAAATTAATAAAACCATTTTCAATTTTGTTTTAGATTCTGAGTGGAGCGATTTATGTATTGGTTTTATAATGATGATTTTCTTGTGAACAACTTTTCTAGCAGAAATTTGGCTCCGATTTTCAAGTATAACACTTTATGAAAAAAATTGATAATAAGAATACATACAATAACTTTAAATTATATGATATAATATAAAACCTTTTTCGTTTTTTTTTTTTTAATTTGGTAATATGATTTTATTTTCATATAAATAAGTTGTAAATCTTAAATAAATATATATAAAATACTGAGTAAGATTAATAAATAGGTTTTATATTTGATGAGATTTGTAATACATTTAGGTTTGTTTTGGTTTGTAATTTTAGGTAGGAAGATTTGTAGAATTTAGTGGTTAATTGGTAAACTAAATCAATTTTAAAATATGAGTGCTGTGTGGAATATTATATATTATTATTCTCTTATTTAAAACCTTGATAAATCTCTTTGACAATTATTTTAAATGAAGTAAATAAATAACTAAGTATAATAAATAAATGATTATTCTTTTCTAACAAAAAACAATTTCTAGCGAAGTTCGGTTGTATATGTTATGAAAGGCCTTAGTAATTCGGGTTTTTATCAAAATTTGATTTTAAAATTCTTATTAAAAAATAGTTGAAATTATTTATTTATTTTTATTAATAAATTTGAAAAGGTGCTACATTTGATAAATAGGAGTAAGATTTCTGTTAGATTTTTTGTACACATTTTTTATAAAAAAAATAAAAAATCAAACATCATTGTAAAACCAATACATCCCTCGCTTGAATCTAAAAGAATGAATAAATTCTTATAATAAGAAGTAAACAGCTGTAAATTAAATCCAAGTTTTGCCGGATTAATGTATAACGACAAATTTATAAAAAAAATGACAAAATTATTTTGAAAATGTAGGATTGTGGTTTAACTAAGTTTTAATTTTAATATTACAAAGCAATTACACGACTACTCAATATCAATATACTTCCATAAATTACACAGCGCCCTTTTTAGATTTTTTTTAATTATATTTTTAGTTTGGGTACCTATTATAATTTAAGTTTTAATACAAGGTTATTCATACAACACTTATTAATTATTCTATTAGTTTTAAAAGTTCAAAATCTCATTCTTTATTTGTATTTATTTATTTTTTATAAGCATTTAAAGTATTAAATTAGTAACAAACTGAGCCCTAATTATCACCATTTTCACACTTTTAAATTATTTTACTTTTGTTTTTGTCTGTGTCTCATCCAATAAGCTATTCAAGGTGATAACGATAAATATGTCTTATATTGACTATATCCTTTCACATTAATATTTCATGGTTCACTTAAAATGAAGCCTTCAAAAAATCTTCAATGATCAGTGAACAATTAATTGCTTTTACATAATAAATAATGTGATTGGGAAAAATAATATTTTATTGTTTCCTGTTAATTAAATTATAGATAAAACATTTTATTTAAATAATAAATTAGGCCAAGGTAAAGTAAATATTTGAACAAAATTTACCTAATTAAACTAAATTAAATTACTTGTATTGCAATTACTATTATATTTTTATTGTTATTATCTTTCATCCAGAAGACATTAATAAATTATATATCATTAAAAGGAAGTGGGTAGGTATGCAAATTATGTCTAAAAAAAAATTGTTTAACATTATTTTACCCACTAGATTCTATTAGGAAGATGATTAAGGCTGCAATTTTGTATTTTGGGTTGCTCATTACAGGAGACTGAACACATTCTAATATATTTCTATTTTAAATTTAAAACCAACAATAAAGTAATTTAATTTAAGTCGTGATTTTGACTGTTATAATAACTGCTGTTTTACCATGATAGAATTCAAATTTGAATATTTCCTTATATACATCATACATAGATTTTTATACCTTATAATCTTAATTTGTTGTAAAAAGTCTTGATAATTTGAATGTTTAAGAACTGTAAATATTATTATTTTTACATTATTAATTAATAAAAGAACTTGACAATATTTCAATTTAATTATTCATGCTAAGTCTGTAGTATGATATGTTAAACCATTGAAATTCTTTAATTACATTTTTGGTTCTAGATGTGCTTCAAATATCAAAGAAGTTACAGAAACTTGTCTTAGTGGGTTGGTGTCCATGTTATCAAGTCGCGACGGTAATTTAAAATGTGTTGCACATTTAAAATTCTATAAACACCCAAAGTAAGGATCATACTTTATGTATTTTATGTTGATTTTTTTGTAGAAGCGGTAGTAGCTGAAAGTGTTGTTGTCATTAAAAAATTGTTACAAAACCAACCCGAAGCTCACTGCGATATAATAAGACATATGGCACGACTGATGGACTCCATAGCTGTGCCCCAAGCCAGGGCATCCATCTTGTGGCTGCTTGGAGAATACTCTCAACTGGTTTCCACCATAGCACCTGACGTTCTTCGTAAAGTCGCTAAAACATTTGTTGACGAGGTTAAAAAATTGTTTAATAATATATACTTTATTTACATATTGTGATATGAATGTATGTCTTAGTTACCCGTTGGCTATTCTAATTTGCCTTTGTTTTGTGCAATAGGAAGATATAGTGAAATTACAAATAATGAATTTAGCGGTTAAGTTATTCTTAACAAATCCCATACAGACTACATTGCTCTGCCAATACGTGTTGAAACAGGCAAAGTATGATCAAAACTATGACATTCGTGATCGTTCAAGATTTTTAAACAATATACTGTTTCCTCCAGAGCAATTTAAAGATAGTATATTAAGTAAACATGCAAAGAACATATTTTTAGCGGAAAAACCAGCTCCATTACTACAGTCCAATTTTGTTGGTAATTTATACTTAATTATATGTATATATATTCAGTTTTTTAGCAATGAAAAAAAATTAAATGCTAGATGCCCAACTACAGATATATAATATGAGCTCTTTAAATACATATCATTCACTCTTCATACATATATAATACTTAAGACACTGAGCATAGCAAAGAATGTTTTGTTTTTTCTATGATGTGGCTTTTTTTTTTTTTCTTAACATTTTAATAAATTAATTTGTTTATTAAGTAATAACACATTGTATGGTAAATTTCAATAATTATTTTGTCATTTTATAGTCATATATAGGTATTTATACTCTTAAAAAAAAACAAACAATTACATTTTTGTTATTAATAAAAGCTATATAAAACTTAAAAAAATACTGGGTATGTTTTTAAACAAATATGGAATAGGATTAGCTTTTTCATGTCAATACTCATTATTGTAATCTTGCTAAAAATAATAGAGAACTAAAATTACTTATATTAGCTCTTTTTAAACACGATGCAGTTTTTAAAACATTGTAGTGCTTTTTAGTTTTTTATCTATAGTCATTTAAAATGTTTGTGTTCTTTACCTTTTTTTTATTATTATAATTAAATCAAAGAAAAAATATGTATACAATTAAGTAGATACAATCCAATATTATAAATACATGGATTCAACACTGAGTATACAATTCTCACTTTGATTTAATACCTATTTTCTATAAGCATGTTTGTGGTGAAGGTAGGAAGTTGTGATTATAGACTAATATAAATAATTTGTTACTCTTACATGAAAACAAGATATTAGCAAAAAGTACAAACAATTGTTTAAGATAACATTTAGATTAAATAAGAGCAGCTTAATATAACTTAAATTAAAATACTACACTTAAAATAAAATAAGCTTAATGAAATTCAATTAATTGTATTTACTTAAATAAATAAATTTTTGAATTAAGTTACTAAAATTACTACTTTAAAGTAAACATGACAAAATGTACAGAAAGAAAATAAAAATAGAAAACTTATTCTATATTTTGAAAAGACCAATGTTTTATTAAATATTTCGCACATTTTGGATTTAGAATAATTTTTTTTTTAGGGACTTCATTTAGATCAAGATAGTCCATAAATCTCTGTCCAAAAGAAGTTTTCTTAAATTTAATTTTAGCATCATATGTCCTATTTTCTCTAATTTGTTTATTTCTATCCAGGTTATACCAATTTTCCACATCCTTTATAACCCATAAAATTGCAAACTGTTTGTAACATGACATGATAACTTTATGGTGATAAAATTGTTTGATAAAAGTTATGAAAATTTAGATTGAAAATCAAGAGTTGCAAATTTTCCATACATGTGTTAAAATTTCAAATTTGGATCATTATTTTTATATAGTGCTATTATGCAAATAAAACTTAGCTCAGAATTGTTTTTCATTAACAATGATTTATCCTTGTGTTTAAAAACAAATTAATTACCTACCCTATATTTTTTTCATTATAAAAATGCATTGTTATTTAGTTAAACTTCCAATAATTTATATACAATTTGAATTCTAAACATCTTTACAAAGGTATGTAGGTATCTATGTTCAATAAAATAATTTAGCTATTCATATTTTCTATTTTAAACTTTGTAGGCCTTAATTTTTATCAAAATTGTTTTATTATTGAGTAGAAACCTTTAGTTTCAAATATTACTTTATTATACAAATTAGTCTAATTTATATACAATTTTTAGTTTGGACTTCTTACTCTTAAAACTATTAAATATTAAGATTATTTGTATAGTTTAACATAATTTTTTTGAACACTATTATATTGAATTTATTTATAAAAATACTGTTATTATTTTGCATTTTTATTTTATCTATTAAACAAATTTGAACCAAATGAATTGTTCAAAAATATTAGTTTTTTATATTTTGATTGTATTTTTTAGATCGAGAAGAATATCAAATGGGTACATTATCTCATTACATCAATTGTCGAGCAATTGGATATCAAGATCTTCCTCAATTTCCTGATTCGCCAACAGATTCTAGTGTTCGTTGTGTAGCTATACCAGAAGAGTTAGAAAATCCCACGAGACAGAAAGCTGAGAGGGTGACTGCTAACAAAAAGAAAACGTTTTATTCAGATTCTGAAAATAATTCTGATGAAAGTTCAGATGAATCTGACGATTCTACAGACTCATCATCGGATTCAAGTTATGAAAAAATTGAACCGCAGGTAAAATTTTAAGAGGGATGAATTTGTTTATTATAATATAAGTAATAAGAAAAAATAAATTCTTAAACTATTTCTTTAATTGCATATTTAAATTATTTTAAATTGTACAGAAGAAAGAAAAGTCTGCAAATTTTGTTGGTTCAAATGATGAATCTAGTTCTGAAAGTGAATCCGTAGAAAGTGACAGCAGCGAAGAAATAATTGTCCACGTGAATAAAAAAGAAACTAAAATAACAGAACCAGCTAAAAGCAATGTGGATTTGTTGTTAGAACTTGATGAATGTAAGTTTTCATTATATGATTTTAATGACACGGTATTTATTAAATCAATGGTATTGTGTTATATATTTCTTTTTTTTTACGCATACAAATTAAAAAATAGTTGCCCCAGTTGGACAAACGTTAGTACCGTCATTTGGAAATATTCTCTCGCCTACAAGTAACAATCAATTGCCACCATCATTACCCATTAAAACACTGCAGCATTCCAGACAGGTAAATAAATTGTAGTAATTTCTAAATGCTGGTATATTAATCTGGGTGATAGACAATGGGCTGAACCAAATTGGTCAAATACCAAAAAGAGACATGACTTTTGTTAGAGACTGTCCAAAAAAAAGGCTGAACATATTTAATAATATGTATATGAAAAAATTGGATTATTTTATCCTAACTAAATTGATTTTAGACCGTATTTGTGTAGGTAAACTTTTAACTCTTCTATTTGACAGACATCAGATCGTATACAGTTAGTAGTTGTATTTAATTTTAGTTTATCACCTAATTTGATAGTACTTACGTTATTAGGTTAATACTCGTGTGCTCTAGGGTTGATTTATGAATAACTGATTTTTTGATTAATTGTAAAATGAGCTCTTTATCATGATGGCTGTATAAAATTTAACCAAATGAAGTTGGTGGTTTTTTAGCACTCAGTTTGTTAGGACATAGCTTTATTTACCACACCCATTCTTCTTGGTTGAGAATAAAAAAGTAGTGTTAATATTTTTACTGTAATCTATAGATTGTTGCTCCCAGTTTTGTGCCATCAGTAAAAACTGAAATATTGAATAAAATAAAGGGACATAATGAACTGAGTATATTGGCACGTTTCACGAGAAGTCCTCATGTGTTTTCACCAAAAATGGTCAGCATCGAGTTGAGTCTCACCAATCATGATAAAAAAGAATCACTTACCAATATTCGCTGGACTCAAAAAGTTAGTCATCATTATCATAGTATAATTTTTATTTAAATTTACTCCATTAAGACGGGTGATAAATAAGATTATTTTACTTTTAAAATATAGAGTTTGGACATGAGCATTCACAATTCAGCTCCCATTGCACAATTATTGCCTAGTTCAGTCACTCTGGGTGCACTTGGAGTCGACTACAAAGATTCTATCCAACCTCTTATTATGGAAGTTTCTTGGTTTACTGCTGGCATGGAACGCAAAAGTGAAGTAGTACTACGTGTTCCCATTGGTGAACTCGTTCAGCCATTGTGTATGGATGAGGAAGATTTTCTCAGCGAACAGGGTAAAAAACAAATATGAACTGTTTATATTTAACAGTCTATCAATAGTATGTATGGGAATTCAACGATCAAATGTACCTAACAATCTTATGTCCACTTTAACAGAGTTTCAGTTATAAGTAATGGGATAATCTGTTATCTCTCCATATAAAATACTAGCTTCCCCGCCCCTGGTGTTGCCTGTGCCTATTTTCATTATTATTTTATTCATATTCATTTTTAAATCGAATGAAAACAACAAATAGGTGGAAAGTGGGTATTCCACCTTTGGCTATCTAAATGTGTTCTATTCTGACATTTTAATAGTGTAAGTAATAATAATAATTATAATAGTTTTCTTTTCCGTAACACCAAGGTAACCCTTGAATAAATAAAAATAAATAAATAAGTAATTAGACATATTCATACCATGTATACCTAAAAACCCTTGATTTACCTCCTTAGGGATTGAATTTTCAAAAATCTTTTCTTAGTGGAAGCCTATGTCATAATAACTATCTGTGTGCCAAATTTCAGCCAGATCTGTCCCGTGATTTGGGCTTGGCGATGATGGATCAATCAGTTAGGACATTATTTTATAAATATAGATTTAGAGATATTATTGAATAGAACTGTTCTATTTTTGAACCAAACCAAACACTCAAAGTTCGGTTCAAAAAGCAAACTGAAAATTTCAAATAATTGAACCCAGCCAAATACCTATAATTTGGTTAAAAAAATCATTCAGTTCAACGTAGCCAACAATACCATATTCTTTGGTGGGATAGACCATGTTACGAAAAAGAAAAACATATGTTTTTCGCATTTGTGGGTCTTATATATTATTATACTTCATTTTTTAAATTGCATATAAATATAATAATTCAACCATCAAATCGCAGGATAACCTGTTTACTTTTTATAGTTTGAGTAGTTCGATAAAATATTTTGAAAGTTTGGTACAGTAATATTTTTAAGATAAGGTCAGATTGGTTCGATATTAACAACTTAAATTCTTTTATATTTTCTATAAAAGAAACAAAATTTTGTAAATACAATTGTCATAATGTCAATTAAAAATGCTTATAAAAAAAAAAAATAATAACATTGTATACAAATATTTTTTTCTACCATCACATACAACCTTATTTTATATTTTCAAATATTTTGATTTGGCCAAAAAATTATACTCACTTAAATTAAAAATTAATATAAAATATCGCTATCTTTATAATTTTCATTAAAATTTGAACTTTAAATACATACACAAAAAAAAGGACATACTTCACACGATGGGTGGACCATTGTTGTAAATGAAAAGTTGGGAAGGTAGAGTGTATTGAGGAATTTAATTTATATCTGTACGTAATGATAAACCATTGTTAACGAAAAATGATTTGGAGCGAAGTTTCTTTTATATATATACATACATTTTCCATTTTTCCCAATTACTATGAAAACTGCTAGAAAAATTGGAGCAAGATTTCTGGTAAAAAAGTTGTTCACAGATAAAAAAAAAGAAGAGAAAAAATATACATCATTGTAAAACCAATACATTTCTCGATACTCTCTGAATCGAATAAAACTAGATTAATCTCAGCTTTTTTTTTTAAATTGCAATGATTTTTGAGTTCAATTTTAAAATTTCTGCTCGCCCCCGAAAATTTTTATCCATTCGAAAATATTAAATGACTAAATAACTGAAAAATCAAAAAAATAACCTACAACTGTCCGCTTTTCAACAGCTTTTTTCTTAGTTTTCCCCAATTATGAAAACTATAAGGAAAATTAAATTACTTCCTCCATGTACCAAATTGATCTCAAATACTTCAAAAAAGTTATTTAAAGACGGAATGAAAATTTCACCAATACATTTCTTTCTACACTCAGAATATAATATATCTTAAATCATATGTTCACAAAAAAAAAAAAATATATACCTATGTAACTAATTTACTATGTTTATTTTATTTCAAGTAATGTATATATATTAAATTCTTAAAGACTTTATTTACAGTTAAACTCAAAGGAATGAATGAACATACAGCCAAAATCATTCTGAAAAATGTTAATCTAGAAATATCCAAAACTATATTCGAAGTAGCTAATGTTACACGTGTTATTACGGATGTAGAGAATATATACAGGTATTATGTTTATTATTATAATTCATATCAATTGTATACAAAACTATTTAAACTGTTAATAATACAAGAAATAATTAATAAATTACATTGTGTATTTGTGCTTAGTTAATTAAAAAAAAAAAAAAAATGTTCATGCTAGTGGACAGTTTGAATTATTATAATTATTGTTGTTTATGTTTCAGGTTCAGTGGCCAGACATTGTCATCTAATTGTCTTGTGTTACTTACTATTACCAAACAAGAATCTTCAGTAACAGTGTGTGTTAATTGTGAGAAAATGGTTGTTGGTTCAGTGTTTTTAAATGAAATTAAAGGGTTTCTATCCCAGTAAATATTGAATTTTTTGTATTTTACAAGTTCTGTTATTAGTTCAAGTTCAGTTGTAATGCAATTTGTTATTTTATGATTTAAAACAATTATTTGATAATTTAATATAATTTTTATATTTTCAGATGTTCTAAGTAAATTTTAATTTAATTAGCACTTGTTTATATTTTAATACTATAATGCGTATTCAAGTAATATAATATTCACAAATTTTATATTTATACAAAATTAAGCCAAACGTGAATCTATATTTGTAAAAACTAAGCAAATTATTATAATTATCACTGTATACTAAGTATATTTATAATATACATTATATTTTAATTGTTTAATGTAATCATCACATGACGAATAATATGTCAAAATAAAATATTCTATATTTTACTATACTCTTCAGAGGACGTCATTATACCCGCATGTGCTATCTGTTCAACTAAAATGCATTATCTTTCACTTTATAATATTGTCTTCTTTTAGTTTTATAATGAGTGATTTTAGACTAAAACTAAAATAAAGCGAGTTCTACACAGTTTGCATTAGATAGATTTTTGATATATCACCCGTCAGTTGGATGGAGACAGTACATGCGGGTATGACATCCTCTGAATTTAAAAAAACTGTTCTTTTGGTACCTATATATTTATATTTAATATATTTAATATTTAATAATTTTTGGATGGATTTATTTTTTTGACAAAGTTGTTATAATTTCATTAATATTATGAATACTTTAAGATTTTGAGGTTTCATTGGTTTTTATAAAGTTAATTAATCAATTTTAATACCCATGTAGTTTTACTATATCACGTTAATTGTTTAATTAATTTGTTTTCTAATCAACCAATTATAGATCTGAAAAAAAATTCGATATCGAGAATTGAGAAACGCGAACATTTTATAAAATTAACGAGAGAAAAAAAAAAATCGTTTTACTATTTATTTACGGTGTGGATTGTTAATTTGTGTTCGTTGTCTTTAGCACATAATAATATTGTGATGTACGTTTGCTCGGAGAACCTCTACAAGAACAGTTTTAATGTTACGGGTTTTCACGTAAAGACAATGGTGGGTGGTATATAGAGGCATTAGCCTCTGTTGGCGAAGACCAGTGTCTGCCGCGCCACAGTCGTTGTACGTGCACAATTCACGTTCGTCGTTTCCGTCGCACTGCCAATTTCCGAGCCATGTAAGTATTATAATATGCAAACGATATTAATAAAAATATGATATACACTCGTTAAATTCGTGTCTAAACGACGGTGCATCACACTCGGTTTACTAGGGTTTTTTTTTATTTTTCTTTCGTGCCAACGACAGGCAAACAGATTCCACAATTTTGTAAAATTTTCTTAAGAATTTTTTCTCTGCTTTTTCAAACGCTACTATGAATAATTATACGAAACCGGTAATCGTGCGTGTATCAGCAATCTGTTTATTCGGATTTCTCACGAAACCCATGTGGGTAAGTTGATAATTAGGCTCCAAGTATATATACGTAGAATACTGCCGACACGCGTAGGCGGTCGGTATATTATTAATTTTACTATTATCTTGTTATATTTGGATTTTACCGCGTGCGACTTCTCGTTTTGTGGATTATTTGAGCGTTATTTTGAGAAAGAAAAAAAAAATCATTTAAATTGCATAACATACATCGAAACGAAATATTTGAATTACGACGATGAAGGCTGAATGCCTGTGATATTGATGTTGTGTATTGTACATAGCCACATGGGTACACTACACACTATGTTATATTTATAGTATTAGGTAATAATATACGTACGTACTTATATTGCATAAAGTTTTGGAAAATGTTAAAAACAATACAACATTAAAAGTAGGCATTATTACCATAACACAAGTGGGTACGGAGAAGCCCACAGATACGTAATCGAATGTATAATAATTACTATATAGTATGTATTATGCATGTCCGTCAGTACCAATGCGTCTAATAATATCAATCTGTTTACAAATAACAGTTGCCCTACGACAATCACTGTAGCGTCCTACAGGAAGCAATAAGGGATTTCAGCCCCTCAACCCCCCTCCCCCCCCGGCCGTGTTAAAATGACAAAAATAAAATTCACTATAATGTATTGTGTACCTATGTTTAAGGTCGGTGTAGAGAATTTTTCACGTTGAAAACTTAACTATTTACCTATTACTATAACACAACTGTAAGTACATATACCCTAATATTGTGTACCTGCCTCTACTACACAATTATACGTAGGTACTTTGTAAAATAGCTTCAAAAAAGGGATTTAAATAATAGATTTATTCATGTTTATTATGTATAATTATTATTATCAATTATCTATTAAGACTTTCCCCCCCCCCACCTTTTTTGAAAAAACCCGAATAGTGGCCACTAACGACAACATAACTGTTATTAGTCCATACGATGCGAAATAATTATAGACAATGTGTAAAAAACCGTGTATAGATACAATCGTATGCACAATTATAATTGTATAACTTATTATTACCGTATTTCCCCTTCTGAAAATTACTGTATATTTATTATAGGCGTTTATAATAATAATATAATAAAGTACTTATTATTTTTACGATCGCGTATCAGATGGAACAATTAAAATCAGATCAAGCACTCTGGGATACTAACGGAACAATAAGGAATATAAAAATTTAGTAGTTATACGTCAGTGCTTCCCAAACGTTCGCGGCGCCATTAGCTAATCATTGTGATAAAAAAAAAAAAAAAAAACCGATTTTGAGCGAAGTAATATAATAATTCATGTTTTTCCTATTGCATAGCCAAGGTAACCCTGCAGAAATCGATAACAATAAAACCGATGTAGGTACTTGACTATATAAATTTAGAGTAAAACTGTTGGGATCTCGAAATTTGTTTTGTATTCAGCACCACCGGACAAAAATTCCGCGTCTTTTAATGTTCAGCACAAATGACTTGGAGAAATTTTACTAACCGAAAGAGTGTTCTCCCAGAAAAAATTTAAAAAAAAAAAATACGGGTATATATTTCACACGATGTGTGGGCAACTGTTATAAGTGAGAAGTTGGGAAGATACAGAAGGGAAATTTAATGTAAATCTGTATGCAACCATTAATCACTATTAACAAAAAACGATTCTGAGCGGAGTTCGGTTAATAGCTTAATTGTTTTGTCAACAACAGAAATGTCATATTATGGTAAAATAATTACACAATATGCATTGTATATTTTCTTTAATAATATTTATTCAATATTGTACTTATTTTTCCGGTTTTTCCTATTTATTGAGAAAACTCCCGGGAAAATCAAAAAAATGACCTCCCAAAAGTACCATACTAGGAAAATTCACTTTCAGAAAAGATGCTATATTTAATACTTTGGCGCAAGATTTCAAGTGGAATTTACAAAATCATTTTGAAAAAAAAAATCAAAAAAAATCACCGTAAAACCAATACATTTCGCGTTCCGCTCAGAATCTAAAAGGCCATCGTAATCAGCGTCGCCTTTTCCGCTGTAATTTTGTTATTCAAATTTATTTTCAGATTACGCGGGGCCCATGGGCGCCGAGGCGCACACTTTGGGAACCGCTGAGCTGCGTTGTTACACATCAAGTTCCTATGTAAGACGGGGTGAATAAATGCGAATAGTTTTTATTCTGTTTGTTCCGTATAAGTTCATTGTATTTTATTTCACGGAAAAACTGTAATTATAAACCGGTTACACGGATAGGTAACCTAGCCGATCTATGATGAACAATATACAAACGTCTTGAACAATTAACACTATATAGTATACAGTCGGTGGTGATCTTATTAAAGCACTTATACAAACATTATTATTATGCAAAAATTATTCCGGTATTACATTTTGAGCCACGTAAACTCAACGGTTACATGTTTAGGCGATATAGTAGAATCACAAACCGTTTCGAACGAGATGTAATAATTTTTATTTTAAATGCACCCACCATAGATTCTAATACTACGCGTTTAAATGCAAACTTCACTGCGAACTTATCGTGTGAAAAAAAAAAAAAAAAAAAACTAACGGAGTTACATTTACCTATAAACTATAATATGTACAACAGGTAGGCCGATTTCCGTTGCATTGATTTTACTGTCGCGCGAATCGAATTGACGGCCGGTCGGAAGTCCGGGGAACTTGATCCTCAAACATACGAATATGATAACACCGCATTTAGCGATTTTGTTTAAGGACGAAAGAAGTAAAACAGTATTCACTCGGTAAAATCTTTACGAGAAATAACATGTCTTCGTGAAAATATTAACTCGAAATCAAAACCGACATTTTTAGATTCTGAGTGGAGGAGCCAAGAATCTTATGGTTTTACAAAGATGTTTATTTTTTTTTCTTTGGACAACTTTTCAACCAGAAATCTCGCATCTATTTACAAGTGTAGCAGTTTTTCTGAAAGGAAATCTGACTGGTGAGGTACTTTAGGGAAGTCATTTTTGAATTTTCTCACGAGTTTCCCTAATAAATGGGGGAGGGGGGGAAATGGGAAATTACGAAACAAATATTATTAAAGAAAATATATAATGCCTATGTGTAATTCACGTGTAACCATCATACGGCATATATATTGTTGACAAAGCAACACTATCGACTGAATTCCGCTCAGAATCGTTATTTCGCTAGCAACGGTTTATCGCTGCTTACAGATGCGCATTAAATTTTCTTTCCGCTACCTTTCAAACTTCTCATTAACAACAGCGGCCCACCCACGTCCGTATTTTTCATTATTGTTTTCGAATCGTTCGATTCACGAAAATGTTTTTTTTTTTAATTTCCATACAGTATATTATACGCCCGGGTTGTATTTTATCGTGTATAGGTAGGTGATATGGGTATTGTAGGTGTGCAACAGGTATAATTCGACGGCGGGAAAAATAGTTTTAGAAAATTATTTAATTGTTTTTCGTATTGTCTGTTGTTTTTTTTTTTTTTTTTTTTTTTTTGTTGTTTTCCTCGAGTAAAATCGTGTTTCGTACACTCTGCAGCCAGGCAATTATTCGCCGAAGAGAGAAAAAAAAAATTAGCGGTGTGTTTTTTTTTTATTTGACAATCCGCAGCACAGACTCGCTAATTAGAAAGAAGAAAAAAAAAAAAAAAGTAATTTTCCGCGAAACAAACAGCGGTTTTCCAATCTGTTACAAAGGGCGGCGTGCGTACCATTATGGGAAGAGGGTTCATCAAACCGTGATTCCTTCAAATAGAAACGACCGACTGCCGGGTTCGATTGCCCGGCGAACTGCGCACCGTGCATGACGCCTTCCCGCGGCCGCACGCCGCCCGTCTACCGCGTTACACACCCGCCTGCACAATATTATGCCCGTGCCGTTGTGACGATGACCCGTTTGGATGATGAGCACGCCGGCGGCTGTTCCGCGGCGATTTTTCGGCAGCTGTGTAATTATTGTCGTTGTTCGTAGCGCACGCGCGTTTACGCGATTATTTTTTTGCGGCGCGGCGGCAGCGGTCCGGACTGCAATCCGGCGGCGGTGGGGGGAGGGGACGGGGCGGAACGTGTTCATAACGCCGGTACCGTCCCATACCCGCCACGCGTGCGCGCGGTAAAATGCTCGTCCGAAAAGCCGTATCGTTTTGGATTGCTGAACGCGCGGCGGAGACACCGCGGGACGATTCGCCCAGCGTGCTCACCCCAATTTTTCCTCCGCCCCCCCCCCCCACCACCATCCCCGCGTGTATTCTGATTTTTGGAATTTGTCAAGTGTAATGAAAGCCGACATTTTCGGACATTTTGATTTTGGAACCCTTTTGTCAAACACGAAAAAAAAAAAAAACGTCGAATACAACTTTAAATGAATTGGTTGAAAATAATCGTTAATACCCGACACCAGAATTACAATTTTAGTCATTTTAGACGTGGTCAAGTTTTTAGACAACTCTGTTGACTTTTGAACGGTTTGTAGGCATTGAACTATTCTATAATTATTGTTTCGGTTTTAGACTCTGAGCGTAGCAAGGGAGCTATTGACAATGCTGTTTACGCCTTTCTTTCATTTTTTTTTTTTTGTCTAGTTTGTGGACATTTTTTTTTCGTAGTAAATTTGCTCCAATTTTTACTTGTAGCAACTTTTCTGAAAGCCCGAGTCGTCTATATGTTACTTTAGAAACGTCATCTTGAACCACTAAAGTGGGAATAAACATAGGAAAACGTACAATTTCACGATTTCATTATTTTACGCTGACGACGTTTTCTACCGGAAAAAATGATTTAATCGAAAAATCACAAGACACTTTTTTTGTTTAATATAAAAATTAAAACTAATTGAACTGCGCGCGTTCAGAGCTAATAAGACTTTATAATTGTAAATGTTAATAATTAGTTATACGCTTATACGTAATTGTTAACAATTTGTAAAAGAAAACCTTCAGCAGGACCCTCAATCAACAAAAACCGAACGGCCGTGCAATGTTAGAATACCTGTATGTGTATTGTATTTGTATAAACATAATTGTATGCACTACCGACACCTCGTCCATCGTGATTCTTACATACACCCATGCGCATATCCAACGATTTTTCCGTGTCCGTGTTATATCTACCGAACTAATTGTTACTAAATGTCACTTATCCGTGTCCCGTAGAAATCAACGAAGACCTCGATTATCAAAAATCGACGAAAATTTCGCGGTGCGCCTAGGCATATTATTATCTCGATGAAAATTGTCGCGTTATTATTAGAGTATATTCGGCCCTGGATCTCAATATTGTGTTAAATTTAACAACCGTAAACATTTGACAGCGCCGAAAAAACAACTTAACGCCTAATTATACAAACACAACTGCAGTTGTATGATTAAGATGTGCCGACTTTGTTTTAAATGTATTAATGCGCCTTCGGCCTGTTGTTACACGATGTCTAACGGTGCGTGATCATTCCTAATACGTGTTTTTAATTTTTACAGCGTTGCAGAAAGAAAATTAAAAAAAAACAACCGCTGCCATTGAGCCGATAGTGACGATTTCAGAATGAAAGAGGTTTTGGCCGTGGCCCTGGTGTCCGTCTTCTGGTCGTTGCGGCCCATCGGCTCCGACACTGTACAGTTCAATACGGCAGCGGTGACGGCGGTGCCCGAGCAGAGGAGGATCAACGACGTTGGCGAGTCGTTGACGTCGGTCGATAGTGGCGTCGACAGCAACGGCACTTCGCTGTGCGACCGATACCTGCGGTCGGCCGAGGTGGAGGTGCGGAGCCCGCGGAACCACAAGTTCGTCACGTCCAACGGCTGGACGGAGCGACAGCGGCCCCGGCCCGAGATCAACGTGTACTCGCGCGTCGAAGAGTTGCCGCAGCCCTCGGCACAGCCGTCCACGTCCACGTTTTACCAACAACAGCGCGACAGCGCGGTCTACCACGATTCGCGGCGGCAGCAGCTGCAACCGACCGTGAGGACGTCAAAACGGATCATATACTACGCGACCTTGCCGGACGTTGTCCGACCACCGGCCGGCTACCCGGCCACAGGCCATTCGGGCGGCTATCCATCGCAGCCGTCGCCCGGTTATTCGGGTGGATACCCCGCGCCGCAGCCCGGTTATTCGGGCCAGTACACTGCGCCGCCGTCGAGATATTCGGGCCGATTACCCGCGCCGCCGCCTGCTGGTTATCCGGGCGGGCCACCGTCGCCACCGCCGGGCTACCCGAGCGGACTGCCCTCGTCACCGTCGGGCTATCCGAGCGGACTGCCCTCGTCACCGTCCGGATATTCGGGCGGATATCCCGCGTCGCCGTCAAGATATTCGGCCGACCCATACGCGATTGGGCCGAATCCCGTATCGGCCGACTTCCGACAGTTGGAACCTAACAGGTAGTTTATTTTTCACGGTTATTTTCATTTAAATTAGTACTGCACCGAAGCGTTCGGATTTAGATTCGGAAGTTACGCATTATAAATTGTCAATAATACTTGCCTTTCTTTAATACGTTACCTACCGGATAATTACCAATAATACAACATTACAATGCAGCCCGGTATCGTTACTTCGTTATCAATCTAAACTTATTCGCCGAGTACAATGAACAATTTTCGATTTACACGTGCGTCGTTTTCCACAGGAACTCGCCAGACAACTTGCAACGAAATCGCGTGGCGCCCCACGAGAACGTTTACAACGGTGGTGGTGCCAGCAACGGTGGCGCTGTAACGTCAGTTACGACCAAGACGACGGCCGTGTATAATAGCAGATACGACGAACCAGCCGAGTTCCGCGACTCGTTCTTCCGGCCTAACGAGTTTTCGTCCAAGTTCGCGTCGTGGTCCGAACCGTTCTACAAAAGCTGGTCGTCATCGCCGTGGGAAAAAGAAACGACGTTTGGCAACAGCAAGGGTCCGTCGTCGTTCTCGTGGGACAGGGAACCACTAGGCGAAGGCGGGGCGTGGGACGACGCCAAGAGACCTTCCTGGGAAAATAGAGGTTCTTCGTGGGAAAAGGAACTGGTAGAGGTGCCGTTGAAGAAGCCCAATAACGTGATGGGCAACGGTGGAAGTAACTTCAATAATGACAGATACCCGGAAGTGGCGGTCGTCCAGTCGGAAGTGATCGACGTGAGCGGCAACGGCCAGCAGAATAAATCGCCGCCCCCACCGCTGCCGAGTTACGAGATCATTGACGTCGATCCGAAACCGTACCATCAGCAACAGCCACAACAGTCTAAACCGACGCAGAATACGCGATATGATCCACCGCCATCGCGGACGCGATACACGCCGATGCAACCGCCCGTACGCTTCGAACAGCATCAACCACCACGGTCTTCCATGCGGTACGAACAACAGCAGCAGCCGCCGTCGTCTAAGCGGTACGATCAACAGCGTCGGCCGCCGCCGCCGTCTTCATCGTCCACGCAATACGGACAGCAAAACCAGATTAATTATTCTCCGTCCAATGGGTATGCGATGTTTAATACTTGTGACGTTTTTTTACTGTTTTGAGCGAAACGAGAAACCGTTGACGGTTTATTTTGATTTTTCAGATACTACGAGAATATAAAGAACAACATCAACGCTCACCAATTCATGACGAGTTGGACAGAAGTGTCTACTCAGGACGGTGTATTGCCTACGCATTCCGTCAGCTTAGACATCACCACGTTCGGAAATTCTACTAATGTAAAAAACAACACTAGGATCATTCCGTATACGAATTCCACAAACACGCCGACATTATTATAAATTTGTCGGTAGGTATATTTTTTGTAATATCGGATTTTACACCTATTTTAATTAAATAAAAACGGGCGTGTGTTTTATAATATTATTAAAACATAATTTTCGCAACAGAACAGGTAACTCCTAACTACGTATTTAATCAAAATATCGGATCATTAACAGCAGGGAGTTTTTTTCTTAAGTATTATGTACCTCCAGAAATTCAATTTAGCTACATCTATTATGTTCAAAATCAACACAAATTGTTGGGATTATTTTTAATTATTGATTTATGATTTACGAAATTTGAACAAGTTTGTATACTATTACCCATAACTTTTCGTTGTATTTGGAACATTTTCAAATAACAATAAACTCCGTTCTGTATAGGGCGGAGATACCACCTATGGCCAGTATGATTATAATATTTTATTTATAAATAGAGTAATTTTGTAATTTTATGAGCCATATGGTTACTGTGTTGTATTCATCTATACATCAATATTAATTTACCGGGTGATTATTACATGATATATAGCGCAATTGGATAGCCATAGAACAGGAAAATAAAATTTTAAAATATTAATACAACTTTTACTCAAACTATGTATAGATAAACTTAAAATGGTTTTAGTTTTGATGTTTTGTTTTTTATTAACCATAAACGGGTTTGATATCCAATTGATATCCAATTAATAGAATAAAATGTTCATAAGGTGGTCATAGGTGGTCAAGGTGGTAACTCCACCCTACGCATACTCTAAATTTTCATCTTATGGATACATAACAATGTAAGAGTTTTAGCCGCCATTATTAGTGCTCTCCAACTTCCACGGTTCTGGATCATTTCCTTCCTATGTGTGGCTTCCAATCTTTTTACCTCTAGGTAATTTTAACGGAATTAATTCTCGATTGATAAATACCTACTTAGATAAATATTCCTATTAGATAATGAATGAAAACTTTAGAAGGTATCCCTGAAATCATGTAGTAGATTGTAATTTGTAAATTTATACGCAAAGATTTTCCTTTTTTATTGTATTTCGAGTACATTACTCCACATGTTTAACATCTAAACATAATACGGACGTTTTACAATGTTAAAATTTCCTTTAAATCTCTAATAGTAATTTTAAAAAAATGTTAAATTATCCATACGTGTCTGCTCTGCTTGATCATTATTTTTTTTAATAGCCGAATAATCGAGTCGCGTGTTAGAATAAAACATACGTTTACTTACTTTTAACAACAATTTATAATGTAAGGCAATATTTAAGTATATATGATGATATTTATATTTGATTTTTGTACATAAATTATTTTTTTTAATTGTATAAAAATGTTTAAGTACTATTGTCAATGAGTATATTAGTAGAACAGATACACTTTTAGTTTACTATATTTTGTATTGTATATACACTATACATACCCGTTCTATAATAATATATAATATATTGTTTTAATTTTCGTAAATGTTTTTCTTCGTTAAGATAACATATTATGTATTTTTTTTTTCTAATTTAAAATGTATATTTAAATAATAATTCATTATCAATAGTAAACATGACGTGAATCTTAAGTAATAAAATAGATATAATATAATTGTACTAACATTTTGAGTATGATGTTGATAATATGAAAATACGCGATTAAATTAAATCGGAATAGTTAAATAAGTAGGTACATACCTAATTTACAATATATTTTTTTATAGGTTCTATGCGAAACGATTAATGTATTATTTTGTTTTACTGTAATGTATACTTATTATTTTTTCTGTTTGTAAATTAATTTTTATCAGAAATTTCGTTATTTATTGGCATTCACAATTTTCGCGTTTTCCGTTTTTATTCGGTTTTATATGAAAGTTGTTTTATGGCAAAAGAGAAATTTTTACACGACTTTTATCATAAGTTATGCTTAGTGGTAAAAATATAAAGTTGAGCGTAATATAGTTTTTTTTCAACCTACGCGTTTTAAATTCAAATTTCGTCGAACATCGTAAGAATTCGACATTTCAAATCGCGTACAACCGAACTTCATTCTGAGTAGTCGAAATCGTATTTCGTTAGCAATGATTAATAGAGATACATAAATTAATAGGATTGTATACAGATGTAAATTAAATGGTTATGTGTTTTATATTTCTCAACTTCCCACTTAACAGAGTTGCACAATCCATAAGCTCTTTCGATTACTTTTTGTTTTGTTCCTGCCTGTGCAGGTCGCAAAGCCGGAATTAGAGAGAGGGAACATTTTACAGGGGAGTATTCACGTACTGTTCTTATGTAGGTATATCAAATTATCAATTAATTTGATACTAGGTAATAATTAGTAATTTTATTGTTCAATATCCAGGAGAGAAATAGTTTTGCATTTTATAAATATTAGGAACTGAAGAGAAGGACTGTTGTAGGTGTATAACTTGTCTGACTGCAAATAGCCGTAATTCCAATTCACTTTTAATTATATCTGCTAGAGTAGATGGATGAATGATGCGTATAACTACGTGAATTGGTTAATCTTCCTTTAATTGATAAGTACGAAATTTGGATTTTACTTTTCTTAGATATTTGAATAGAGTTCAGTATGAATATGAATTTGATGTTTGAATTTTCAAGCGTCTTTAATTGATTTGCAATAAAAATCGTCAACACCTATAAGTTTAATTAATTCTGTACAAACACCCGGGAAGTCATCCACTCTACTAAAGAGGGTAGTTTATTTAATGTGCTGGCTGGACTGAGGTGTATGTATTTTTTTTTAGATTCGGAACGTAGCGAGGGATCTATTGGTTTCACTATGATGTGCGTTTTTTGTTATTAATGTTTTATCATTGGTTACACGTATAAATTAAATAACTTAATTTATTCCACCTTCCTCACCATATTCACGAAGACTTGAAATTTTATATTTCCTTTTTCTAAACGTGGTTAAATTTTTAAAACATTTGATTTATATTTAAGGTATTTTTAGACATTTTAATTTTGCGAGTGTTTTACATAATTTTTGTTTGATAAGTACTCTGTAGATAAATATTGTTTGGCTTAGCAGAAATGCTAATTTTGTCAAAAATATTGACGAAAATCGTAAATAATACGGCTATGTATAACCGAACTTCGCTCCGAATCGTTTTTCCTTATTAATGACTTATCGTTGGTTACAGGTATATATTAAATAACTTTTATGTATCATTTTATGAGCCTAGATAAATAATAAGCTCTCTACTACCGACCTATAACAGTAGCCACACTCGTCCCCAATATCAGCTCTTTTTTATATTCATGTTTATATTTATTATAATATTATATAATTGGTGTATATTAATTTTGAATTCGAATTATTACCTATATTGAAATCTTGTAATTCAATTACGAATACAAGTGTCACCTCATGCGACGGTACGTTGAAGTTTGAAACTAAGTAAAATATTATACCGTACAATAGCGTTTAAAAAAAAAAAGAATAATGGGGATGGGTGTAGCTACTGTTATAGGTAATTTAATGTACAGGGTAATTTTTTTATCATGAACCAGCAATTATCTCAGAGGATTTTAAGTGAATTCAATTTCTATTTTTTATAATCATTATGGAATTGTTTAAGCTTTATTTTAAAGTCATTTTTAATTTTTTACCCCTACTCCCCATGTATCTTAAATAAGTATATACTTTTGATTTTCAAATTGGATCACTCCTCCTTTTGAACACAGATTTAAATATATTTCTAGACATTTTGATATGCATAACACTAATATCAGACTTACCGTTTATAAGCTATAACAGTTTAAAGTTTAGACCGGATGAGTAGAACAGGGTTATAGATAGGCAATTCATTACATTTTATTAATTATTTAAAAAAATTAAAAATGGCTTTGAAAAATGCTTAAACGATTCTATTAGAAAAAATTGGAATCAAATTCACTTAAAATCTTTTGAGATAATTGTTAGTTCATGATAAAAAAAGACGTCCTAGGATAATGTCGACGGGTGCAGCTACCGTTATAGACAGTTTAATGTATACCTGTAAACAACGATAAGCCATTGCTTACAAAAAACGATTCTGAGCGGAGTTCAGTTGATAGTGATGCTTGGTCAACAATATATATGCTATTTTATAGTCAAATAATTAAATAAGCATTATATATTTAATAATATTTGTTTAATGTTGTAACGATTTCCCCATGCTTTTTTAGGTTTTTCACATTTTTTGAGAAAACTTCGGAGAAAACCGAAAAACAACCTCTCTAAAGTACCTCCCTAGTGAAATTTCCTTTTAGAAAACTTGCTACACTTAAAAATCAGAGCAAGATTCTTGGTAGAAAAAATGCGCACAGATAAAAGAAATATCTATGTATAACCATAAGCTTCTTCACTCCACTCAGAATCTAAATTACAATGCAGTCTTATTAATTATACTTATCATAAAGCGCATTAAGTGTTAAAGGCGACTGGAATATACTGAGTTCTGTCACTGCTTTAAAAATGTGATGAACTGTAAAAAATACAAATAATTCGATTGAATTAGAGTAACTAAATTACATATAACTCGAGGACAACAATATCGTATTTGTGCACTCATGTGACTATTATCTAATATCAATTCAATTAATTGAATTTATTTAAGACTGGTTCTGTTATAATGAGTAAGAATAGGTAAAGTAACATTTTGATTTATTTTGTTAAAAACTAATTTTCTAACCATTTTGTCATTACTCGGTAGCGTATTAGTAAAGAGTTCCGTGATCTAAATATGTTTTCATTGGCTGGTTTGGATGAAGGGTCGTCAAAATCTTGAAAAAATAATTTAGGCAAAATCTTAAACCGAAAAAAAACCTGTAAATCTATTATTTTTTCAAGATTTTATCATTCAAATGTTTGCTGTTCAAGATTTTCCCGTAATTATTATATATATATTATAATATATTCAACATTTCGCGTTTGTTTTGATTCGAGATTTTGACGCACTCATTTCAAGCAAAAAAAAAAAAAAAATAAATAAATTGTTTTGTTAATTCTCAAAAGCAATGTGCAATTGTTAGATATCTTATACAATTTATCAGGATACCTATAAGTAGTTAAGTATGGACGAATGATTAAATTTAATGAACAATATATTAACAGTTATAACACTAATTATAACTTACAAGTTAGTTTATAAACTTATGTTTAACAAAATATAAAATAAACTATCAACTAATGAATACTGACTTAAATAGACAACTGGTACTAACAATGGTAGATAAAAAACAATTAAATATTACTCGCTGAAAAACAACTATTGATTTGCAAATTCTAAAAATTGATTAGCAATTTTTCGCAAATTAATTTGGAAAATATAGATATATTTTTTGAATTAATCAGACAAAGTCAGGTGGGCCAACTTCACAAACATCCTTCTATAATAAATTGAGTAATGTATAATTCAGGTATTGGTTATTTAATTAATATTTAACTAACAACTATAATCAGAATGCACATTAAATACTGTAATTTGTTATTTTTTTGTTCAAAATTCTTTAAGAATTATAACTCAAGACTGCATGTTCTTTCAACTATTTGTTCAAGACATCAATGTTCAAAGATGTTTTTTAATAAATTGTTTTCTGTTTAAAAATTAAAATATATCAACTTTTTCCAAAAACAATAAGAAATATACAATTTGATAAACAGCAGAGATTGGTTAAAATGTGGTTAATTGTAATATTTTCGACAAACATTTTCAAAACATTCTGGAAAACTTTGAGCTATTTATAGCCGTTTAACTATTTTTCAGTTGTAGTCAAACAAGTCAATTAATTGGTAATATATTACATCAGTTTTAATATTTAGTTGCTTTGTTAAAATACAAATAAAATATTGACAATTATTAGTGTGCCAACTGTATTAATAATTATAAAAGAAAATATACACAATTTTTATATTATATATATTTATTGTGTGGATATTAAAAAAAAAAAAAAACCATACAAATAAACTTACAATAAATAAAATATATAAAATGAAATATGACATATTATATAGTTTAGGAATAAAAATAATGTTTGATCTTAACAAACAAATAAACGCCAATTTAAATAACTTTTAAAAATATTGTAGACTCAGGATAACTGCATTTGGAAAACATAATTTTTATTGTCGCATATTTTGTTTTTATACATAAATAACAAACATAACAAATATTATATCCCCTATAATTATAATCTACCACATTTCTTTTATTGGAGCAGCAGCATTCTAAAAAAAAAAACAAACAAATTTGTAAGTTTTAAAAACTGAAAATAATTTAATTTTAATTAGGTATACCAATAAAAATATTACTATGAATAAATAAAATAGTTATAAGATTATATAAACACTTATAATATTATGTATTAATATTTAATATTTTTGAAGAACATTACTTCTCTTATATCGTTAAAATCTTCAAATGCTTGTGTAGAGCCTGTGTGTTGAGCATACTCTTTTAACCATGTTGGTACTTCTTGATCTGCCTATAATTTATACAGATTCACATAAAAATATATATTAATTTAGGATGTGCTAATTTTTAAGAATGTGTCTTTTTTTAATAGTTTTTCATAGTTATATTTAAGATGGAAGGAATTTCAAAAAACTATGTAAGTATAAAAATATAAAAAAATAATATAATAGATAATCAATTAATTTATAACATCAGTTTAAACTTACTTGTCTGAGAATTCTAATTAATTCAGATGCTAAAGAACTATCAGAATCTGGATCAAAAAATGAAATTGCTTTTCCAGCATTTCCTAAACGACCAGTACGCCCGATTCGGTGTACATACTCATCAATTGTTTTTGGTAGATCAAAGTTCACCACATTATTTACACCTTTTATATCTATAATAATATAAATTAATTAAAATAAACCTTATTTTATACATGTAAAACTAGTGTAGTAAATACCTAGTCCCCGAGCTGCAACTGCAGTGGCTACAAGGACTTTCATTTTATTGGTTTTAAAGTCATGCAGTGCTTGTTCCCGTTCTTCTTGTTCACGGTCACCATGAATACTTGTAGTAGGAAAATTCATTTCACTTAAATATGCAGCAACATAGTCAGCCATTCTTTTTTGTTCAACAAATACAATAGTACCTTGACAATTTTCTAAAATAATAGTCAAAAAATTTATTTATTTATATTAACATGTTCAATTATTTGTTAATATAATTTATCAATTAAACTTGGATAAATAATTCTTATAGTAAAATGTCTGCATAAAATTAAAAAAAAAATCGAACCCATATCTTTGAGTAAACTCAGTACTGCTTCTTTTTTATTAAATTTCGTGACTTTAATAACTGACTGGAACACATCTTTACATGCGCCTCCAATTTCCCCAACAGAGACAAATATATAATCTGACTTCAAGTAGGAAGTTGCCAAAAGCTGTATTTCACTTGCAAATGTAGCAGAAAACATTGCTGTTTGTCTTTTTTCCTAAAAAATATGTTAACTTAATGCAGTAGCAGTATTTTTTCTTTATACTATACTATTATACTGCAAATATAATTGATTTTTGTTTTATATTTGATTTGTGAGATAATATATTAAATTTATCTATATTATTATACTTTAGGGTTTTTTTTTTTTTAATTTGCTAACTTTTGATTTCTTACCCCTCCATTTTGTTTATTATTGTAAGAAATTAATTTGTGTTAAATTTGGTCATGATTACTCACCTCTTTCACATGCCTCAATGGGTATGAAAAATTGTAAAATAGAGTTGATATGTATTTTTTTTTTTTGAGTATAATCAACTTACTGTAAAAATTTCTTTTACTTTAATTATAAGTTTTTTTAATTTGAATAAAAAACATAAATATACAATTTTTCATTAATCTATTTTCTAAGAAAAATGATAAAATATTTTATTTATGCTGAAAAATTGATTTTTTTTATGGTTTTTAAGTATGTCAGAATAACAGTTAATAATATGACAATATATCCTATATAGAAATGTTAAAGAATTTAATTTTCTAAAAAAAGTTAATAAGTATAAATTGCATTGGACTGAATTTCTAAGAGTGATAAAAGTAAAAGAAAATTAAAAGTATCTATAATGTTATAATATGTTAACTCAATAGTTTAATTTATTAATACCTACATATTTAGAGATAATTATACAATGGAAATCATATTAGACAGGCTGTCTCATGAAGATATACCCCTTGAATATTTCCAGAGATAATAAAGAATCAAATTCTGTTTTTTTTTTTTTTTTTTTATTATTATTACAGAGACGAGGACTACAAATATTTATATTTGCCATTGTGTAAAATTTATTTTTCTGAAAATTTAAATGCATCTCATATTTATATCTGATGAATAGTTACAGCCGTTATAAATTCTATTAATCCGTGTGAAAATGGCTGATACTTAGAAACCATTTATCGGATAAAAATATGTGATGTATTCAAATTTTCCGAAAAATAAATTCTACACAATGGCTGTCTTAAAATTTTCTGAAAATAATAACAAAACAGTAATTTTTAATTTAAATATAAATATTTGTAGTCCTCATTCCTATGAGTAATATAAAAAATAGAATTTGATTATACTTATTATCTCCGGAGATATTTAAGGGTTATATCTTTGTGGGACTGCTTGCATAGAATGTACTATCCAGTTATCATTATACTAATAATTCTGTCACTATTCATTATTTTTATTTCATTTATTCAATTATTTGAAAAATAACATTTATTTTATCACTTTTCAATATTTTCAAAGTTATTTGCATGAAGATACCACTGTATCTAATCAAATTTTTGATAATTTTATTGTGGTGTGTAGGAATCTGCAAATATTTTTTCATTTAAGATTAAATAATAATCTTGAAGACTGTATAGAAAATGGTAGAAAAATATATTGGATGGCATTGAGTTGAAATGATAAAAATTAAACACATAAAATATTTTAGATACTATTATTTTCTTAAGTTTACCATTTTAACAAAAAAAAAAAAAAAAAACAGATAATTCAATGCAATTTACTCATTAACTTTTTTTTTTTTTATAGGATATTTTGTAGTATAATCAACCGTTATTCTGATATTTAAAAAATCATAAAAAAGCCTATTTTTCAAAATAAATGAAATATTCAATATTTTATCATTGTTTTCAGAAAATAAGATTTATGAAATTTTGTATATTTAAGTTTTTTATTTTTAATAAAAAAAAAAACCTATAATCTAGGTACAGTTTTACAATAAGTTTAAAAGTTTTTAGATTATAATCAAAAAACGACAAATCAATCCTATTTTCCTAATAACCTTATTCAACCTCATTGGGGTACGTGAAGGAGGTAAATTTACTAAATTTAACTTACTTTCTGCTAATAATGAACAAAATTAAGGGGTGAGAACTCAAAAATATTATTTTTGTTTACTTCGCCTACAAAGTCCTTATTTATACCTATTATACCTATATATAATAGTAAAGAAGACAGTAGATAGATGTGATGACCACAGTGTGTGTTCATTCAGTACATGTATTGTGTATCTCATCTACTTAGTCCACTTCTGGTATATGTTGTGGTTCTTCACTACTGTCGACAATTCTAATGTTTGCCCACAATAAGTGAAGGATTACAATAATAGATAAAATAAATATATATTTGAATGGAATGTGCAAATCAATACTATACCTATTCATTTTGTTATGAGATAATGTATAAATCTTATCATCTGAAATAACTGATAAGTTTTCATATTTCATACTTATTAAAATGTAAATCATAATTATATAATATGTATTAATTAACTACATTCTAATAGTATTCTATTTTAGTGAAATATATGTTTTAATATAATGAAATTTTAAAAATAATTTAAATATGACTTATTTTATTTGTTTTTTGAATGAAATTTATCAACAAATAACTATAATAAAATAAATTGAATGTGTATTAGATAGATATTCAAAATAAATGAAGCAAACAAATAAAACGAAATAAAAAAGTTGATATCAAATAATTTTAATATTTCATTGGAGATGTATTTTATATAACGTTTTAATAATATTATAATTACAAAGGAAACTTACATTTGATTTCATAGTTGGGTGATTGATCATAAGTTCTATATTAGACTTAAAACCCATATCCAACATTCTATCTGCTTCATCTAAAATAAAGAATTTAACTGAAGCAAATGAGACAATATGTTTATCAACAAAATCATTTAGACGCCCTGGAGTAGCAGCTAATATATGAACTCCTTTCTGAATGAAAAAAAAAAAATAGGTTTTTTAAACAAATTATTAAATAACCATTTATAACTTTTACCTGGAGTATTTTAGACTTTTGGTGAGCGATAGATGTTCCTCCATAAAGTACTCCATTTCTGATATTAGTTCTGTTACTGAACTTCCACGCACATTCAAAAATTTGTATTGCCAATTCCCTAGTAGGTGCCATAATTACGACATGTGGCTCACAATGATATTCATCAAAAACCAATTCTGTTGGTTCACTGAGTAAATTATGTAAAATAGGTAAAATATATGCTGCCTAAAAAAAAAAAAAAAAATGAATCAATTATATACTTTTCAAATTTATAATATGTTAAAAAATACCTACAGTCTTTCCAGAACCAGTCTGAGCACTAGCCATTAAATCTCTACCAGCAATTATAATGGGTATGGAGTAATTTTGTATAGGAGTTGGTGTTGAAAAATTGCATTCAGATAGGTTCTTTAGCAAAATATCACATAAACCAGAATCATGAAAAGATGACATGCATTCTGGTGGATTGATTCCACTCACTTTTACTTCAATTGTTTTATATTTGTCAAAATTAAGGCCTACCTCAATTCCAGAAATTAATTCTTTGTTTTCAATGTCTGGAGGAATGTAAACTGGTTTTGAACCTGTGGGTTTATCATTTTCTTTTTTGTTATGACCTTCTTCTGCATTTTCATAACAACTATCAGATGAAGTTTCTCTTAATCTGCCTCCCCTGCCACGATGATTTGCTCGTCCTCCACGACCACGGTAGACTGGAGCAGTATTACCTTCCTGAACATTATATTCAAACCTACCTGATTCATTTTCCCGGGCTAATTTTTTTAAAAAACCACGACCGCGAACTCTTATATGTTCAACACCATTACTTTGGAAATGGTTTGAAGTAGAATCATAATTTGCTGTATTTTCAAACGAATTATTACCGTTGTTTGATTTATTAAAACCTCCCCTTCTTTTCTTAAAACCTGTTTTATCTTTATTATCATTATGATTTTTTGGTTCAAATTGATTAAGCCAGCTATTTTGTGTATTTATGCTATCAGCAACATCATAGTTATTCTCTTGTTTTTCCGTATCAATATTTTCAGTTACTTTGTTATTGTTTATTTTAGTATTATTTAATTCTTCTACTAAGCTTTCTTCGTTATTTGAATCTTGGGAAAAATCATATACCCATTCATTCATGTCAGTTTGGTTAGCAGTATTTTCTGCCATTGTAAAAATATCTAAACATAATTTTTAACAATTATTTAAAAATATCAACTAGGTATAGTCATAAGGTCATAGGACAATGTATGAAACTGTTTTAAATTAAATCATCAATTTTTTTTATCATAAACTTAAGTAACATTTCTCTTAAAATAATAAATATTAATAATTTTGGAAAAATGTTTTTAGGGGAATGTTGAAATCTTAAAATTCTCCCCAAATACGATATTGCTTATACACAATATATATATATATATTTAGACAATTATTTTTATAACTGAAAACCACATTTCAAAATGTGCAACAGTATAAGAGATAGAGTGCATGCAGACAGATGGACAAATTCATAAAGTAGAAAACGCTACTAGTTAATAATTTTGTCCCAAATATTTTAAGTCTAGAATTTAAATTATAAAATTAAAAAATATTCCAAAAATGTCAGATTTCTTTATGTTGTACATTACAGACACAAAAACTTCCTTTCATCACTTTAAATAAACAATTGAAATTTTGGTCCTAATAAAAAATACAAACGAATAAAATATTTTAAATTGACCAGTAAAAATTATGATATTTCAGCCTATATGAAATATATATTAGGTATCTATAATAATTTGGGCAATATTATTAGTCAAGTATACCAATGTAGCTATAAATTCACATTAAGTTTTTAACCTGGAGTATACTAAAAAAAGTTAGGTAGGTATTCTGCTGTACTAAGAAAAAAACGTAACAAATCGAATTTATTATTTTTAATATTATAGTTTTACACGTTTTTTTTTTAGGACGGCAGTATTTATGAATATCGTAAATACTTAAATACAATTAATACAACATTTTATAATTTAGTGTGTCACCATGTTCCACTGATTTTTCTAGCAGTGTTATGTGATATACTACATGGAATATATATAGGAATATCATTTAAAGAAAGCTTATAAAAATGGGATGAGAGTAGAGTATGTCCAAATTTTAAGCATGTAAAAGAGGAAATTGTTTTTCTACCAAGTTCTAAATAATGGAACCATGGGTTGAAAGGAATTGTTGGAGAAATATTCCTATATCAGGAGACAAAATAGTCTATTGATTCAACCACCAACTTTCTATATGAGCTCTAAGCATAGGGCATAAGTCAGTCTAAGAAATTAGAGTGGGGGAACGGCTGTTAAAATATAGACCCTTTAGTCGGCCACTTTATTGTTATGGGTACCTAAATGAAATTCCATGAGAATTTAACTACAAAATTGGGGATGTTTTGATCGTAAAGGAGTTGTCTAATACTTATGGAAAAGAAAGAGGGAATAAATTTAAACAAATTGGAAGAGAGTAAAATTAACAATTTGTTGCCAGCTAATGTAAATGAGTTTAAAAGCTACTATTGCGAAACAAAACGAAGTAATAAAATATTAGTTATAACAAGTACAATAAAGGAAGTATGTCATTTTGTTTAACCTAAATGTACAAAAATGCGAATGCGACTTAATAAAAATAGAAAAAAAAAAGGAGAGTACAAATATTTATTAATTTCTATAGATTTACGAATGAATTAAATGAAATTAAGATATCTAAAATTTATTTTTAGTAATATTACCTAGTGGTTCTCAATTGTCAATGCAATACTAATATGCTAAATATATAATATTAAAATTATATACTTCGAAGATAATCAGTTACAAAAAACGTTCTAACAACCGTCGGAAATAGCACAGTTAATTGCAATTGAAAAATTTGATTACAGTCACAACGGTAACTTTCTTCAACGCTCCAAAACAAAATTAGAAAATAAACACTAAAAACTAAATCATGAATAATTAACTGACCTGTTATGTGGAGGGACAAAATGATTGAATCAAAAACAAATGAGAATAATGCCACCGACGAAAATCTAAGAAAGATAACCTAAAATATTATCGGAAGTTACTGATAACAATAAACGATGCATATTCTATTCTGTGTTTAATGTTTATATTTACGACCCATTAAACTATATGATATCCGTATAATAATAATTATTATATAATTCAATACTATTGTAAAGCAGTGTTGCCAGGTCAAAATTCTAAGCTTCAAAAATATCATATAAACATTTTTTCAAAATGACCAACATTACCACAGAATAGATAAATTAAAATCATTATTTCGGTCACGTGACGGATTGTTAACGCTCCGGTTATTCAGATAACCCAGTAGTGGTCCGTTATCATAAAATAACGAATGACTTCGTAAATTTTCCTTGTTAGAATGATATTTTCAGAAATATTTATAATTATTATCAGAAAAATAAAACTGTCAAAAAATAAATAATCCGACCAATATTTACGTCGAACTGTATTTTAGAAGAAAAATATTTTATTTCAACAGTATTTTGTACAGAAAAATATTTTATGATTTTATCAGGTGATGATTTTTCGCTTTACTATTTTGCGGTCGCCCGCGCGCCCACGTTACCCCGCATACCCACTGACAACTATCGATTGCAGATGTCAAGACAAACGATTTTACGAAATATAATCGTCGGCGACGACGAACCTGTCGGTGAGAGAGCTATTACTGCCCCCCACTCCCGGCCATCTACCCTTTGCCACGGTCAAATATTATCTATACAACAAAATAATAAATATCACGTAATCGTCGAGCGATTTCCCGTACATAGATTTTTGTCAACGACAATATAATTGTTATATCCGTCGGTATCATCGACCTACTGGTTCAAAGGTCGACAATAACACGATCCTCATTTACCTACACACACACACACACACACACTTTGTTAATATAATGCTTTAGAAATTTGTAAACACATATAAGATATTTATTGTATCGATGAACGATACAATAAAATAAATAGGTATCGCTTTCTAACGAATCGTAATACCATTGTAATCAATACCTACCTAGGTATATCCAGTGCATCTACCCATAGGTAGGTATACCTACCGCAGTGGCGTTGTCAGGAATTTTCAATGGGGGGAGGGTTATGGATAGTTTCCAAAAAAATATGAAGGGAGTTTTCGGTACACACTCCCCTAGTTATAACATTTAATATTATTTTAGATTCTAAGTGGATGGGCGAAGAAGCTTATGGTTTTACAAAGGTGTTTATTATGTGTGAACATTTTTTCTACCAGAAAGCTTACTACAAGATATAAGATGTAGACCCTTTTCTGAAAGGAAGTTTTCTCGGGGTGGTACTTTAAGAAGATGATTTTTCGATTATCGCGAGAGTTTTCTCATCGAATGTGAAAAACCGAAAAAAGACAGAAAAACGGGAAAATGTACGAAGTATAATATTAGGTAATAAAATAATATGATTTTTTTTCTTTTGTTGATAAATTTTCCACCATCAATTTTGCTCTGATTTATAATGATAGCACTTTTTCTAAAAGGAAATCTGACTTATTTATTTATGTATTTATTATGAAAAATTCCTTATTTGTCTTTATATAAAAATGTAATAATATTTAACTGTATCAGCAAGAATTATTAGTAAATATATCAGGGTTATCTTAGTTAATAAACCAAGATAACCCTGGGCGTCCATACGAGTTTTTTTCAGTGAGGCCCAGTAATCATTCGATATTAATTTTAATAAAAATAAAATAAATAGATCTCTACATTTGGTCTATGTCACCCCGGTTGAGAACTACTGCTCTACGGTACTGTCATCCACGACCCATGTAATGCATGGGGCGCAAAATATATTCATAGTACGACAGACATGGAGGTCTTCGGTTACCAATCATCGAAATAATATTGACGTTGTACCTTCGATCTTTTGTATTAAATAGTATTAGACATTGAGATATAACAACGTATCAAAGTTGTTCTCGTTATGGCTAGGTATTTATTATTAACTATTATGTGTTTCATATTTGAATGATTTCAAATAATAATTTTTAAACGTCATAACAGATACGTGGGTACCTACCAAATAGCTTATCTATACACATGGGCGTCCTCAGAGGGGATAAGACGGTGCATTTGTCCTCCCAACTAGAATTTTGAATTCGTTTATGTTATCGTAGTTTGAGTGCTCACATGACAATAAATTATTAGCCGCTAGTAGCTACTGAATAATATACATTTTGCCCCTCCTAGAAAAATGTCTGGAGACGCCTACACCTATACAGTTGATAATAATACGTTATTACCAATCAATATTATTAATGCCTAATTAGTTATCGACAATATAAATATTGTACCATTTTTTAATTTCAATTTGGGCTCTGGAACCCAAAAACCCTTAAAATATTAGGAACCGGAACCCGTATTTTTAAATTAAAACAACGGGTTTTACACTGTTAAATTATTTTGTTTTCTCTTCAGTCGCTTATGTTCAATTTATCGGCTATAATGCTTATACTACAAATTAAAATACGACTGCTTTGATATTCTATTTTTATTTTTGTTTAGAGCTGTTTATTTATTGTGAAATCATAATAAGTAATATTATGACTTATGGACTTTACTTTTGTATATTAAAGTTAAAATTAAAATAATCTATAGGTACTAATAAGTTACAATGGTTGGTATATTATTATTTTATCGCCTATTGCTAATAAAAGATAAATGCAGACTATTTGGGAAGCAAATAAGGGTTCTGTAACACATCAACATACCTACTGGTTTAGCCATCATTCAAACAGTTAGCTGTTCAGGTTGTCAAGTTGTGGGGTCATCGACAGTAGACTGTATAAAGAAAAGTTGCTCACGGTGAGTATGGAATCAACATCCACAGGTATTATTCCCCTGCGTAGAGAACATGAGCAACGCCACTTAACCATCAATAGGCTGTACACGAATAAATAAAAATATATACATTTTTGGAATCGTTTAAGACTGGTTTGAACTAGAACCCTACCTTAAACTCTTAAATTAATTTTCCAAAACCAGAACCGGAACCAGAAGCCTTAAATAAAAATTGGCATAAACCTGAACTGGAACTAGAACCTCTTAATAAAATAATTAAGTACCGGAACCGTAAAAACCAGAAGGTATCAGTCCCTGCTTGAAAATATTTTGTTTTTCGCATTGTCATTATGTTTCCTCCCAACCATTTTTTAAATTTTTTTATAATTTATAACATATATATATAGTTAGCTACCTAATAAATATTGATCATATTATTATATTAATATTCCATAGGTTAGGAATGTTACGATGCATGATATTAAACGACCATTGCGGTTATTAAATAATAATATTTAATTGATAGATTAAAATAATGTATTTATATTGAGCAATAAACAATTTTTTTCTGTATTTGTTGCGCATTGTCAATGATAAAATATCATATTAATAGAAAAAAAAAATGTCTGAATATAAATATGACTAATAAAATTATATTTATAAATAGTTGTTAAATAAAAGACCTTCGTTTTTAAATCATTATTAGATATTTGTTTGCTGTATTGTTAATATTTAAGTATAAATTGACGTATAATTAGCTAATAATCTATAAAATATTGTACACTCTAAACGTATTATACTTAAAAAAAATTATTATAACTATATCATGTTACTTAATTAGTAATTACTGAAACTAGGTAGGAATTATTATAATAGGTAGATACTTACACACTGTAATTGTTGACAGATTTTATTTTTCTTTAGCATAGATAATCATAATTAGACTATTATGTAGGTACGTCGTACGTACATTAATTATAATTAGATATTGTAATAAAAGCAAGTCACAAATTAGTCTTTAAAAGATACATATGTGTCATAAACACACAGTCTATGTACAGATCAACCATCTTTTCAACAACCTAAAGTAGGTGAATATTGAATAGACATATTTTTATAATAAAACAAGTTCTCGGAAACTGTTTACCTATTACCTTTACTATAGAAGTAAATAATAGTTTATGTTATTTTTACCTACCCGATAATGTAATAAGAATAATATTCCTAATATTTGTATAATTGTATATAATTGCTAAACTACTAAAAAATTAACATACGTGAAGTTAGGCCTAAAGCTATGTGCTTTTATTGATAAGAAAAGTATCATGGTTGGTGTGTAATTTAAGTTGCCTATACCACAGAAATTAAAGGATTAATGTTGTACAAAGCAAGAATACTTAATAATTAGTAACCAACCTAACGAGTATCATCAAAATTTGATTTTAAAACTTATAAAAAAAAACTACATTACACTTAATTTTATTTTTTGAAACAAAATTAATTTGTTTTTTCTCTATAACCTACCCGACGTGGTTTTGTAAAACAAATTTTTGGTTATTTCAGGGTAACCGAGCCGTAGGTTCAAAATATACAAGGTAAAAGAACCAGTGCTGCAAGTAAATAGGTAATACAGTTGATTCAATAACTAGATCCATCAATTTTTTATGGGACCATTTAACAAAAACGCTCGATCATGAATCATCTCACCACCTCGCCCAGGGCTCCCACCATTATCGGGTCAGGTGTAATCCGGCAGCGATCCGTAGCTCAGTCTGCGTGCGCGAAACATTACCTTTCTCTCGTGAAAAATAGTTTTGATACTTATATTGATGTTTTTTTTGCACAGAAATATTAACGACAAAATCTTAGATAATACACACTGGATAGAGCTATGATTTAAAATCTTAGAGTATTGCAATTAAGCCCCGATCACCACTGCGCATGTGCGAAACATAGTGTTTGTGGTAATAGGTATATACCATAGAGTAATATATATAACCGCAATTATATTACACTTGTATAAACAATGATTCTGATTCCTACTCCGTCCCGCGTTATCTATTTCGTTTCTGACGTATGCGCAATAAATACATCGGGGTCGAACGGGTCTGTTTCTAACGCAGACTACGCGTGATACACGCTGGATAGAGCTTCAGCGTGTATTATCTAAGGACAAAACTATATTTTTTCTGTTATCTGTGCGTAGATAATACAGAAACGGATCGTTGTAAATCGCGTCCCATTTTCAATTTTGTATGTAAATTGCGACCCGGGTATATTTTATACATACGTAAATTGCGTCCTGGGTATATTTTGTATAATATATATGTTTAAATAAATTTTATTTAAAAAAAATTACGCACAGAGAGCAATGTAAAAACGTAAAAACTTATATTAGTGAAAATAAATAATATTATCTATACCATCGAGTATTACTAGGTAATCTTTAAATTGTACAGTAGACTAGTATTTTTGAAATGTATATAAATTGTAGCCCGGATATTCCGATTTTCTGTCGGCTGTACATTTTAAAGTTTAGATATAAACAGCAATGTAGATAATAATATGTTCACTAATGTAATGTTACTGGCAGCCAGTGTGCTAGTATTTGTTCGTACCTTTGTGTGTATTTTGTTGAATTTAATAAAAATGAACGTTATGAAAAGCGAATTATTTAATTACACACATTTTTACCCGACATATATTATTACTAATTGTTAATAATACATTTTAAAGATACATGAAAAAAAAAAAAACAAAACCAATATTTTCAACCATACCAATATTAATACAATTATATTGCCAGTCTTGTAAGTTTGAAAAATGGGAAGGAAAATATTGATTTTGCAAAAAAGCCTTAGACGTAATTTACGTATCAATAAAAAATATTTAGGCATATATTATACAAAATATACCTAATTTACGTATGTATGAAATTTACCCGGGCCGCAATTTACATAGTATATGACCATGACCTTTTTTCGGGGACGCAATTTACCGACTCCGTAATGAAACTATTTTCCCTTATTATCTATGGGTATATCGCTGGTTCATGATAAAAGTATCCGTTTATACAAGATTGTCCTTTATATAGTTATAGCCGTTGTAAGTGATATTTATATAAAAAAATAAAAAAAATATCACATTTCATTATTCAACAAAATATTTATTTGTGTTGGGATATTTTGGAACTTAGGTAAGTAATTAAAAAAAAAAATTACACTTAAATATTGACTAAATTTTTGTATACATAGATATATCATGTTTCATCATTAGAAATTTCTATGCTATCATCATTTAGTATGTCTATGGAATTATCAGGCACCTTGTAATTATATCTCCATGACGTCATAGAATTTTCGCACCATATGGCTGAACCCCATTTTGTGACTGCATTATAAAATAAAACAATAATGAAATATCAGACTGCTGACCAGACTTCGGGCGACTTAGTCTTGACAACGACGAATCCGAGAGTTTTGTCATTTTTACAAGAACTACCGTTTCAAGATTTTAAACCTATTCGCGAACAACGTAAGTATCTATGGCTAGGCGTTTGTGGTTTGGTTGTAATATTTATAGGTATATCACGATTGTCTGTTAGTCAGAATTGTTTTGATTCGTCGGTATTCAATTTTATTTTCGGGAATCGTTTTTGTTAAACTAATAAATTATATTGGGTAGGATAAGATATTTGTGTTGGTCCGGTAATAGGTAACGTTTATACTTATATTTTACAAGTGACTACTACCTATATGTACTGTATGTATGTAAAGGCCGTTCGGTTTGGCTGATTTAGCGCTAAAACTACAACCACCACGACGTCACGGAATCTGCGTCCTATAATGTTATCGTTCTGCCACTCGAAGGTGAGATTAGGCGAACGCTCAATAATGTTAAAATATAACCGTTTGTTCAATAAACGAGGGCAGATTGCTCTATCGGGTAAAGATAACATTTCCCGATGAGCTACTCTTCGTGTGGACCGTTTTATTATTATGCAATTTTAAAAATCAATGAATTGATGAAAATCAAAACTTTGAACACTAACAATTATTTAACTAATACTCCATCTATCTATGGAATCGGATATGGTTTCTTCATACAAACTTTGAAAATTTCACCCTGGATCCATCTTCACCCGGAGTTTTATGATTTTTAACCTCTTAAATTGTTGTGCTATCTCAATTCTAGATGGTTAAGGGTATTTGTTTTAATTGGGTTCTACATCAGTTCAAGCAAATTAATCTATGTGATTTTCACAATTAAGGAGATATTCGAAGCAGTCTCTCAATTTATCTAAAATATCATTTGGATATGTAATTAGCGTACCATCGCTATTTTTAAGAAACTTTACTTGTTTCTTAAACCCCTTTACAGTTTTAGTACCCCCGATATTTAATTATATTTATGTCTTTGATTTGTGAAGGTTCGTGGGCCGGTTTGATTCATTATTGCTTAGTTGGAAAAATAGCTAATTAATCCCTGCCCCACCAAGTTCACGTTATCAATGTTCATATTATGGTCATTTTGAGGTCCAATAAAAAGTCACGCTTATGTCTAAAAAAATAGTATGAAAGCGTTTAAATGATTATTGAGAGCGCTGTGCACATTTGAAGTGTTTAAAGTAAACGCGCTCGTATATAGATGTCGAGACTAAGTCACCTGAATATTTCTAGAAAACAGTTAATTAAATATTAATTAAAGTGCATAATATTATAATTTATTATTATAATAATGAGCTATACGGATAAATTAAGTACGTGAACGAAAGTACAAGTAAAAATAATTTTTAAATGTTTAATATCAATAAAATTGTATTTGTAGGTATGGGTAGATTAATATTATTATGTCGATTTTGTATTGTTAAAAGAGTCTATACCACTGAACAACTTTTTTTTAGGAAGCAAAAAAAAACCACTTTGCAAAGAAACAGCTAAACAGCTTTTAATAATGTTTATCATGAGAAACAATAACATTATTCGATTTTTAGTGGGTATAAACCTTTTAACAAAACACCATCGATGTATACCTACTAACATTTTGAAATAATAGTAAAAAAAAAAATATAGAAACTTCACGTACAATTGTAATATTTATATTATTTACCTTCCTTCGTTGTATAAAGGTACTGTTTGTATAATAGTGCGAATTCTAAAATAAAAAATAGACGGTCGATTATTATTTTCGTTTATAAAATATTAAACTTAAACCTAATATTTTTTAGGGTATCGGTTAAATAACCTAGATTTACTGATCTGTTGAGCTATAATAGTTTTATTCGTTTTTTAAAAGTATATTTATCTGTCTACTTATTTATAAATATTTTTCGTTATTACATTTAATTCGGGTTAAGTAGGCTAACCATTGTAGATTATAAATAGAAAAAAAATCAATTCAAAATTCGAATAGAATATAGTGATGAATATTGCATAAAGATCTAAAAACACAATATGCACATAAATAATATTTATATTATTTCTTTATTTAAAAAATTACTTTCCTGGAAAGTGATCCGTGTTTTCTAAATAAAAAAGAAGTAAATTAAAAAATGTATATTAAATAGAATACTTTGAGTATTGTATTTTTGGGTTACCTTGGTGGAACATACAACATATAAAATATAAAAAAGACGGACTTATTTCGCACGATATGTGGGCCACTGTTGTAGGTGAAAAGTTGGGAAGGTAAGATATAGAGGGGAATTTAATGTATATATTACATATGTTGCATATGTGTATGCAACGATTAATCTTGGCCAACGAAAAACGATTTTGAGCGGAGTTCGGTTATACATGTTTTGAAAGGTCGTAATATTTACGGTTTTTGTCAAAATTTGTTATTAAAATTCTTATAAAAAAAAATTTTGAAATTCTGGGTTGAAAATGTTACCACGTTTAGAAAAGGTAAGTATATGTTTTTTGTATACATTTCAAGTCTATACGAAAATTTGTAACCAGTGGCGCCGAACCTGTATGACAAGTGAGGTAAATGACCCAGAACTTTTTTTGGTGAGTGGGTGGGTCGTAGCCCGTGGGTGACTGTTTTTATTGTATAATAGTATAGTGTATAGTGTAAATACTAAATTGTATACAAACAAGACTCAGTATTTATAGTCGAGCGATTCTTCAATGCAGTATGCCAGTTTGCACTTTGCACTAGACTAGCCTTTAATATATACTATGTACCCATACCATGGCTATAGACATAAATTGTTTCACGTACCCTGCACGAACAGAAATAATAATTATTATAAAGAAAAGAACATAAATTATTAAAATAAAATAATTTTTCTATTATTTAGTGACTAATTACATAAAGGATAATAGTATATATAAAATCAAAAACCGACTTTCACCGTAAGCAACTAGATCCAAAATGCAACAAAATAGGTCTTCCGCCAGCAAGATTTCTAGTAGAAATCATAAATTATAAAAATATAAAATCATGAAATCTTTACCCCTTAAATATTTGGCTATTTTTCCAATTGTTCCCAATTATTGTGGAAACAGCTAAAAGAATCAAAAATTAACTTCTTAAAGTACAACCAAAATCATTTCCTTTCAGAAAAGGGTCTAAAATGTTTACATCATATACATCGGAGTAAGCTTTCTAGTAGAAAAAGTGTTAACATAAAAAAAAAGCTATCTTATGATAATGGGGACGGGTGCAGCCATTATTATAGGTAATTTAATGTATACCTGTAAGCAATGATAAACCATTGCTAATAAAAAAACGATTCTGAGCGGAGTTCAGTTGATGGTTAACAAAGCATCATAATATATATGCCATTTTATAATAAAATAATTAAATAGGCATTTTATATTTACTTTAATAATATTTGTTAAACGATCCAATTTTTCCATTTTTCCCAGTTTTCATATGTATTTCCCGGTTGTTCACATTTGCTGAGAAAAATCCTGAGAAAATCGAAAAATGATCTCCCTAAAGTACCCCCCCCCAGTCAAATTTTCTTTTAGAAAAAGTGCTATCATTGTAAATCTGAAATAGAAACATAATTTCTGGTAAATAGTTTTACCACAGAAAAAAAAAAATCGAATATTTTATACTAATAATTTTTTCGGTTTTTCACAATTGATGAGAAAACTCTTGAAAAAAAATCTAAAAATTACCTCTCTAAAGTACCTCCCCCCCATGCCTATATCATTTCAGAAAAGATACTAAACCTAAAAATCAGAGCAAGATCTCTGGTACAAAAGTTGTCTATAGAGAAAAAAAAATAAAAATCGTTGTAAAGCCATGAGCTTCATCGCTCCACTCAGAATCTAAAAATAATAAATTAACTCCGAATCTAAAAAATTAATAAGATTAATAGATTAATAAATATGTAATATTATCATAATAAAATCACTGTGTTACTAAATTGGTTACTAAAGATTTATAACTTTGATTTTTTTGTGTTAGCATTAATCTATGTGTTGGTACAGTGTGCGATTTTCAAAACAATTGTGGCTCTATCCCCTGCGCTTCGTAGATTATGTCGTTTTCAGTCCTGTATATCTTATTAGCTCGTGGTTCACAATCATAATATTTACCAATAATGTACCATTTAATGAAGGTCATTTATATTATCTATTATCTATGTTCAAAGCTTCCTTTTTAATATACACATGTTATTAAATATTCAAATATTAATTTAATATGTATCTATCTTAAATTTTGATATTTATAATTATTTATTTATCATTTAGTAATATTTCGTGCTATGAAATTATGAATATTTATATATATTCAATTTAAATATTTTATTATTTAGTATTTTGCTAGTAAAATAATTTTATATTTTAAAAAAACTATTTAACACGGGTATTAAAAAAATATTTTCTGAAAACAGATGATCTTCGGGATCACTACCATAATCCGGCTTGGATGGGTGGGTAGGTGTTATCCTCAAACAGGGTTTCCCCCAGTGGTTAAAAAAAGGTTCGGCGCCATTGTTTATAACTGAATCATAAAAAAAAAAAAATTGAATATAATAGAAGAATTGTTTTCTAGAATTTAGAATTAAGAATAATTAATTTTAAGGATGCAAAAAATCATTATCTTAATCACTAAATAGATTAAAAATGCAACAAAAATATGTCTTTTGTTGTTTTTCTACTGGAACAATATTTCTGGTAGAAAACATAAAGTGTAAACATTTAAAATAAAAGAAACATTACGCTGTAAATTTCGTTTTTCGTCTTTTTCCGGTTTTCCCGATTTTGATGAAAAATGCTTAGAAAATCAAAGAATGATCTTTCTAATGCACCAATTAAATAAAATTTCCTTTCAGAAAAAGTTCTACACTACACATATACATCAAAGCAAGAATTTTGGTACAAAAGTTGTTTACAGACACAAGCAAACAAAATAATATTAAAAAAAAAAAACAAATGGACATACTTCGCACGATGGGTGGGCCACTGTTGTTGGTGAGAAGATAGGTTAAACCCGAAGGAATTCGATGGATTTGACGATTTGTCGACCGAATGCAGCGCACCGAAAAACTGCGGATGCCGTGCATCCACTGCACTGCATCAGTGTGGGAAATCTAAATGCATTATTGGTATTTACTTACCTAAAAAGTTTATAACATCTTCATTTTCAAAACCTGTGTCAGCTGAAATATAGTAAGTAATTAATAGCTTAACAATTGTAATATATTGGATATTTTAATACTTGTACAATAAACGATCAAGGTTACACAGCACAATACCAGTTCCATCATACAAATTTCTCAAACAGTGTTGTCACCTTAATTCATTAATTCACAATATTAATTACGTGGCGAAGTGGGGATCGTCTGTGTGTGATACCGCAGAAGGCATAAATACGCTATACACATCATTAATTAAATCACTTTTCTGGGTTCGCCGAGAAGCAGAATCATTTTTTTTCCAAACCTATACAGTGGTTGCAGATACCGAAGGCAGGCTGCTGTATTTGGTTCTCCCTATCCTAAATACCTGGTAATTGAGTCTGTTGTCACTATTATTTTACCGTAGATTGTGTTTATTTCTTAAAAAAACATATATAATATTCCTGTACGTGGACGGCTACACACATCTTGAAAAACGGTTGTCTGTACGCCTGAAAAGGGACAGGATGACATATACACTTTGCACTTAAAAGAGTTTAATACTATTGATCAGAAGGCTATACGCATCTCGTTAACCAGTTGTGAATATAGAACTGGTCTGGTCGTAGTGCTGACGTCTAACTCATTCACCTCCGTGAGACGGTTGTCTATACGCTTAGAAAGGGCGGTGGAACAAATATAATTCTCGCTAACACTAACATTATCTATACTTTTGGCTATACGCCCGTCTCGTACCGTTATTATTAATTGAATACGTATTTTTGTTTATATTTACCTTTATTTTGTATAACACTCTTTCAATGAAATGACACTCACGAATCACCAAACCGCACATCCCGCAATCGCAGCATCCCCCCATTTTTCGATACGCAAGACATTTGCCACTAATCCCCAGTCTTTTTGTACATTATTACATAGTTATTTTTCGACAACAAAAAGAAATTATATACACTTTTCAATAAACGTGTATTTCTTTTATGGAAACGTCCACATTCCCGGTGGAACGTTACAAATGTTTTATACGTGTACATTACCAACCCTGCAGTATTTATAATCAATGGTGATAGATACCAAGTTCTATTCACCATATAAAAATGTTCTGCTTACCTTTCAATTCTACACTATGTAATTGCTCTGTTAAAAAATGTTAACATTACAAATTATAAGCCAATACCTATAAATTATAATCATCATTGGTTTAATTGATATATTAATACGGAAATTACAATACGTACACATAAATTGATACTTTTGTTTGTACTACTATGCATGTTTTCTTTTATACTATACTATAAAGTAGTATTAATATTAATAATATTCATGAAATCTTACCCAAACAAACTATATATATAAAAAAAAAATAGAAATAAGTTAATACATAGAATAAAGGAACAAATCTAGTTTAGCGCCCATTTTTTGAGTTTTTTTTCAAAATGTGTGGTTTTAAGTGTATCTTTAAAATATTAAAAAAAAAAAATCAAGGTGGACAAAATTACATATTTACATAGCCCCTAGTTTTGCTAATTTGTCACCTTCATTTTTGTGGGTAAAACGTCTACCTACTTTTGATTTTTAAATAAAAATTGTTAAAAATTGCTTTGCTAGATGAAGTTTTAGTTTAAATAGTTAATAAACATAATTTGGGGTTTTTATTTTTAATTTCTGTCGACACGGAAAGAATATGCACCTCACATAAAAATGTTCCACTATTCTCATTATCCATAAAATTACAAACTTAAATGTTGAATATCTCGTTAATTAGTTAACAAAAATTAAAAATATCAACACCAAAATGCATTTAAAATAACACTCAAAAAATATTAAAAGTAGTCTTTTAATTCCAAAAATAAAAGTGATAAAAATAAACATGCCTAATGTAACAAAAGTGTTTAACTTAAGACATTTTCAAAAATAGTTAGAATATTTTGGATATTTGATTGTAGCATACAATTTGATAAATTCTGTACGGTATATTCTTTTTTGGGTTTAATAAAAATAATCCAATAGATAATAAGTAATAGTTTGGTTGAATTGTGTTTTGTTATAGACTGTAAAAGCGGGATGTAATTTCGTTATTTGTTATGCGAATCAAAGGAAATTTTTCTTTCACGATTATTTTACTTCATGTTAAATAAGTAAAATATATTAAAGTTTATTATTTTAAAATTGTATTTTTTAAACTACAAAAATATAAGAACCGAAATTGTAATTTGATCCAGAGTTTTATCATTGAATTAATATTATTGTGAATTTGTTTTACTTTATTTCGTACTATAAGATTATAAAATCACTAAACATTAAAAATATAAATTTGTTGAAGTTATTGAAATTATGAATTTCTTCTGTCGGATTTTCCCTGAAAATAAAACCTATTGTACTGAATTCTGTTTGTTATAATTATACATTTTTTCTTTTTATTGCTTCTTTTGGAAACCACATGGCTCCTTTTGGACCAAATGTGTTCTAACTCGGGAATCGGAGTAATTTTATAGATTAAAGGTAAATTGAATCTTATTCTATTATTTTAATTTTTACAATTTTGCTGTCGAAGAAGGCTGTTTTTTTAATTTTGAACACTCTTACAAACTCCAAATGAATTCAGGAGGACGATATTAGTATATACATGGCATTCGCGTCATGGATAAGCCTTTTAGAGGTTTTAAATTTTAAATCTCACCAATTTCGTGTTCAAATTTTTTCTACTTTTTAGTAGTTATATAGGTGAAGTATAGTTTAGTATATCTTATTTGTTATAATAGTAATCGGTTATTTATTGTTTTATAACAAATATTTAAATAATACAAAATAAGTGGGAGAAATTTTAATTCTAGTGATGGAGTTCTACTGTTTACAAATTTTTTTTGTTATAAAGCAGATGATATTAAAAAAAAGACAAATTTGATCCCAAATAATGGGAAAAGAAGTGGGGGGGGAGAGGAAGAAAAGAAAAATCATTAAATAAGATCAACATTTTGTTAAAATTCGTTAAAAATAAATAATTTACTGTGGAAAATTATTTTGTACTAAAATACCTAGAGAAATTTCAAATTTTAAATTAAAAATAAAAGTATTTCACTGAGATGATTTTTTTTTATTGTTTTATCCTTAATAATTGAATAATATCGGATAAAAAAGAGCTGATACTTGGGATGGAAATGGCCACTGTTGTAGGTGAGAAGTTGGGAAGGTAGGATACATAAGGTTATTTTTTTTATATCTGTAACGATAAACCACATGTTCGGTATTATATAATTTGAAGTGCCGTATTTTTTTTTTTTGCGATTTTCGTTTTAATTTAATTTCAAAACACTTATTGAAAAAGGAAAAAATGTCGTCCGATAATTTTGGAAATTTTACCATGTCTATATAAGTTCAATATAAGTATTATTACCAAGTTTCAAGTCTCTACGTGTATTTATAATCAAATTACAGCAAAAAACTCCCAAAAATTTAAATTTCTTAAAAGCTCAAAAGTTTTGGCGGTTTTACCGCAAGAAAGTGAATCAAAAAAGAAACAAAAAAGATATTTTATAATTTTTCGATTAAATCATTTTTTCTGGTAGTAAATATCCGTGTTTTATAAAATAATGAAATCTTTAAATTGTACGTTTTCCTACGTTTTTCCCACTTCAGTGCTTTTATTAAAAAAAATTTTATATTTAAAATATAAAAATTTAATTAAAACAATTTTCGAAAATCAAAAAAATGACTTTTTTAAAGTACAATTTAGACAACTTGTGCTTCAGAAAAATGTTTACTGGTAAAAATTGGAGCAAGTTTACTAGGAAAAAACGTGTCCACAGGATAGAACAAAGAACAAGGTACAAAAAAAAAAAAAAATTAACATCTTAATAAAACCAATAATTCTTTTGCTGCGCTTGGAATCTAAAACTTAGAAAGAATGGGAAGGTTTACGGAAATAATGGTTTTATTATATTCAATTTTGTTTTTTGTTGTAATTCAGTCGAAAATATTCGTAGAAACTTGAAATTTCGATAGAAAACTTATATTTGTCTATACTGAACGTGGTTACATTTTCAAAACATTTTTTTGAGCTATTTGTAGGAGCTTTATGTTTGTGAGTTTTTTTACCTTATTTTTAATTAGCAGGTATTATGTGGATATAATTGTTTGGCTTAACAGAAATGCTTGCAAATTTAACAGGCGGTTCGAAATTAGAATGTAATGTATAGTACATTTTTTTTTTATATTGGTTCTGAGATCAAATTTTGATGACAATTGTAAATATTACGGCCTTTCAAATCATGTATGAAACGAACTTCGCTCATTATCGATTTTCGTTAATAATGGTTAATCGTTGATAACAGATATAAATTAAATAACTTTACGCAGGAGGAAGGTATCTTATCTTCCTTACTTAACATATACAACAGTGGCACACTCATCAGCAGTATCAGCTTTTTTAATTTTCTAAATTTTCTTTTTAAATCTTAGAATAATACATTATATAATGTATTATGTATTATATTATGACATATTATATGTTTTATATGTAAATTAGAGGAATAATTGATTCAAATTTGACGTAATAATCAAAATTACTTATTTAATTACCTTGAATTCCGCACCAAATTTCGGGAACAGCTAAAATTTAAAATAAACTAAGACATTTACTTTGGATTGCCACTTATTTTTAAAATATTATGATTATCCCGTTAGCTGGTTAAATTTTTATTCTTCGATGTCTGAAAATAAACTCTACAAACTTTGAAGTCAGTCAATTTAAATTAACACGTGGCGACAAGAGTTCAACGTTTAAATTTTTACAAAACATTATAAGTAATGTTATAGTTAGACATTTTATCGGTGGGGGGGGGGGAGGAAGACAATTAATAATCAAAATATGTTTAGTGTTATTTTTTATTTATATATTTTGAATCCGTTTGGATTGTTGTCGACGATAACCGTTCTATGGGAAAAAAATTTATAGTTTCACTTAAAAAAAAGATAAAACCACACACAGTATACTGTGAAAGAAGCAGTTTCACTAAATAATCACGCATAAAAATGAAAGCATTGCTTTGATATGAGAATGGACTACGCGTTAACGTGGTTATGGGACCAATATCCATGCGTCGACCATGGCATTCAATTTATTAATATACTTAAATAAAATAAGTAATAATTTATATACTTATGAGTTAAAAGCTGTTTTATATCCATTATTCGTCATAAACGAATAGATAGATTTAAACTTTATGTGTGTTGTAGTCAGTGTGGAATCCCGAAAATTTTTCTACGGGGGAAATAACTAAAATTATAGTATGAAATTAATTATTTAATTAATTATTAATTTACCTATATTTAACAAGGGGACAAACAAAATTCTAGGGGGGCTATAGCCCTCCCTGACATATACCTGGATTTAACATTGGTTGCAGTTGCACTACTGATAATATTGCTTATAATTTTCCTTTTATGTGTAGCAGAGTTTTTACGTCTTATTATCTGAATGTTTTCTAGACTGTTTGGTTTATTCCCATGATAAACACGAGAAAAACAAATTATTTTTAAGCTTGTAGAACATTCCTTCCACAGTTTAAAATTTCGTTCAAATTGAATATATTTGATAGCTATGAATAGAGAGTGGCAATTGTTTCCCTGCCCTCCCTGGATACACCCATGATTATAAGTATTTCTCAATAGTTTCTTATACGAATACACGATAGTGTATAATAGTACTATTAATTTTATTGGTAAAATTATGTCTGTAAAATATTCTGTAGCTCTATAAATATTTTGTCTATCGTGTTAAGTTTAAAAGTTATATGGTTATAGAAATTATTTTTAGAATTAATTATGTAGAGTATTTTGTAAAAATCATTTTTTTCAATGAAATTAATAGTTTGAGAAATAATTGACAAATACTTATTTATAATATTTTATATAATTTTAAACTTTGGACTCATGTCACCACGTGATAATATAATTTTATTGACTTTTGATTCAAACTTTTTGAATTTTTTGATTTGAATTGTAAGTGTTTTTTTTTTTATAAAAATACAGTTAATGTTTGAGCAGTATTTTTTTTTTATTGATCCAATGTAGTGTACGTACTTGTTCCACCGTTAAAAATGTGATCATAATATCTAGCCAAATAGTTTCCTAAAATTAAAATTTTTTTTTTTTTTATTGTTTTAATAAATATTATAATATTATTCTTATTGGTGGCATTGTAGTTTAAGTACATTTCCATTAAGTTGAAAAAGTACATTATTTTACTAATTTGAAGACAAGTAAGTTTAATAATGAGTTATTTTTACTCTGAACAATAGAAATTATATATAGTATCATAAATCATTACTTTGAATTTACTTAGGAAGCAATACCTACATTTACTAGCTGTTTCGGTCTAACTACTCTAATTAACGGGTGAAAAAAATATGTACTTAATAAAACATTCAAATTTTATATTTGAACTCTTGATTCTTTTTAAAAATATACTTATAATTACATATATTGGAATAAAAATGTAAAATTATTTAAAAATAAGGAAAATATCTGGGTTCTCATCAGTGGCTTGCGTATTCAAAAAAGTAAAAAACTATAGCATTTTTTTTAAAGAATTAATCAAACAAACCATTTTCAAATTTCATATTTGAACTCACATAATATAAATTTCAATAGCTTTGCTAGATTTAATATCAAGCTGAAAAAATAAGCTTACGTAATAGAACTCTAGTTATTAGATATTTTTAAATAATAAACCTAATCTTCTTTGAAATTTTTTAAAGTTGTGCTTATGATATTTTTTCATATTATAGAATTTATTTTAAGTATACTCACCATCATTTTTAAATGAATTGTTTGTCTTTCCTATAGAATTGGTATTAAAAACAATTTTAATGATTAGGAATGTTACTGATATGAGCTTAACTCCTTTGTGTGAAACCGACTTAAGTTTTCCTCTTTTCATCCAATTATAATAAGATTGTTTTCGCCCATAGTTTAACATTCTGAGAACCATGTACTTTTTAATTATACTTTATTCTCTGAAGTATAATTATGGGTTGAATAAAACGACATTTCATGTTATATTAAAATATATACTATAATACTATGAATGACTTTACCAATCGGTAAAACTTGATGAAAAGTTGATGAAAAATTGATGAAAACTTAATCAATGGCGAAATTGACTGGTTCACTATGGATTGCTTATGCGTAAGGGACATTACATGGGATATAGCACTGTTCTGTGGTGAGATCCTGCAGTTAATATATTTTTTTGCTTATATACATGGGGCATTAGTCATATTTAGAACCCAGAATTTGTTGTACTTGTATTTTTTTTTCACCAGTTCTAATATATTGCGTATTTTTATTTAAATTTGTTTCATGGAACGTAGAAGCTGATGGTACCATTTTTAGGGAATTGTATGCCATACAGTAATTTTTGATAATTGAATGAATTTGTATACTTTCCGAGGTATGTCTTATGTAGTATATTTATATTATAGTTATGTACTTTAGAAAATTCAGTAAATAAAACACAAAATATTTATTGTATTCAGTATTCTTTTATCCCTTAAGTCATTGTACCTAAGCTAAAAATAATTATTATCAAATATGTATATTATATTATAGACATTATGGCTCAAAAACTTTTACTACAGTTTATTTCAGTAGCGGAATTTTTAAAACAACCCTGCTCCACCAAAGTAAATCGTAATCTAGATTGTATTTATTATAACAGAAGATTATAGAAGGTAATTTTGGGAAAAACCGGGAAAAATGCAAGAAAAACTGGAAAATTCACGAAAATAAAGTTTTATAATTTTAAATTTTGTGTTTTTGTTTAAATTCAGTGAAAAATATTCGTAGAGATTTGAAATTTTGACAGAAACCTTATATTTGCCTTTTATAGACGTGGTTTAAGTCATGAGACATTTTAATTTTGCGAGATTTTTACGTAATATTTATTTAGTAGATATTCTGTGGATGAATGAGATATGGAGAAATACTTGACAATTTAACAGAAGGTTTATTATAAGTTTTACTTAGTGGTCAACAAGTAAAAGTTAAGTAAATGTATTTTTTTTTGAAAAGGATTTCAATATTAAATTTTGTCGAAAATCGTAAATATTACGGCCTTTTAAACATGTATAATCGAACACCGCTCAGAATCGTTTTTTATTAGCAAAGGTTAAATATTGCGCACAGATATATAATAAATTCCCCTTCCTCAAATTCCTTCCTTAAATTCCTCAACTTCTCATCTACAATAGTAGCCCACCCATCGTACGAACTATGTCAACTCTTTTTTTTTTTAAATTGATTTTTTAACATTTTTATGTAATTTTATATAGTTTTTAAATATTTTTAGATAATCAAGCTCCGAGCCCTAGTGATGATCATTTTATCAGCCATACCCCATTTGAAGAAATATTTATTTAGCCCCACTCTTCCGGGATTTTATTGATATAACATCTAAAATAAAAGCATGTAAATTCATGAAATTTACAAATCAGGAGAGGCAGGTGAAATGTATTTTCTCTAATTACGTGATTGGTGAATTTCTGTGTATATATGTTACTGCGAATGTCCACAGTTGGTGAATGTTGACAATCACCGGTTAATGTCGTCGTACACCAAAGTCATTGGTGAATGTTGGTATATTGATTAGATTCGCATCATATGTAAACATTCAATAGTAAATGTCGACATTTATATTATAACGATATTGGTGAATGTTGGTTCTAGGAATAACGGAAAAATCAAAATAATAGTACACTATTATTAACATAATTCTATAATAGTAAACGAACTCCCTAGTACTTTACCTTAACCAACTACTTTTATTATATCTGTATAACAGTCATGCTATGTTGCCTCTCTAACATTCAGTATGATATTGTCATTCAATACAGTTATATATTTTATTGTATACTATTAATTTGCACAATAATCAAACAATTTTTTATAAACGGAAAATATATGTGAAGTATTAATAATAATAGTAATAAGTATAATAATAAGTATAATAAATTAAATAATTTAGTATCTAATAAAAAAAATAATTATTTGTTTTCTATTGGCTAAAAAATATAAATTTTTAATCGGTTAAGTAAACATTTTTTCTTTGTTACACAAAATAAAATTATTAAATTTAAAATTAATCAAATTCATCAATTGATATAAACGATGCAATTGCAAAACAAAGTGCACCACAAAAATGTATGGTTGTAGAAATGTGGACATTTTTTGCCGTACAAAATGTTATGACAGTTTGTCATGTTGTAATAAGTAGAGTTATTTACCTCTTTAAGCGATACTGAGATATATAAGACTATATTTTTCATAAACAGTAAAAATACTTAAGTAGTAATAATAAATATTAAATATTTAACATAAATAATTTTAAGCCGTGGTTCTCAAAATGTTGAACGTAAAATTGTGAGTGAAAAAAAAATGCATTTATTATTAGACGAAAATAAGAAATTTATTTGTATTATACTTGGGTGGAAAGAGGAAAGTCGTTTTGGGGCGAAAGGTGTTTTGCTCGAACAATGTAATTACTGATAATAATTACAGTAAAACTTCCGCTAACGGTCACCTCTAAAGAACGATCACCTCTAAATAGCGGTCATTATTTCCGGTCCCTTCGGTGACCGTTGTATGGAAGTTTTACAGTATAACATGGTTACTCAAGTAGTCTACTTTATAATTTAAAAGTTTAAAATTGTTAATTTCAAACGTGTATTTGTAGTATCTGTCTATCTAACGGAAAATATTACGAAAGTACTTAGACCTCAATGATATAAACTAGATTTTGATGTCAAGATAAATACAGATGTATTAAATATCTATAGAACAGTTGTTTTTTTAAATTTGCAATATATGTTTTTAAAATTTTAAAATATGCCTTTTTAAAAATATGTTAAAAAAACCAATGGACATACTTCGTACGATAAGAGAGGTTATTATTGTTGGTGAAAAGTTTGGAAGGTAGAGGGAAAATTTGATGTATATTAATTATATGCAATAATTAATCGTTGCTAATGAAAAATTATTCTGAGTGGAGTTCGGTTATATATGTTTTAGAAGGCCGTAATATTTATGATTTAAAAATAATACATTTCGTAAATTTGTTTGTTTTTCCCATTTATTATGAAAACTCCTTGGCAAATCAAAAAATAACCTCCTTTAAGTACTACCACTCCAGTAAAATTTCTTTTTAGAAAAAGTGTTACACTTGAAAATTGGAGCGAAATTTGTGGTAGAAAAGTTGTTAATTGAAAAAAAAAATAGAAAATAAATATCATTGTAAAATCAATATATTCCTTGTTTCATTTATAATTTAAAAATCATATAAAATCCACAGGTAAAGAATAAAAAAAATTATTTTAATGTAATTTAGTAAAAATTCTGACTACTGAGGTCTGAATACTATTGAAAATATGAAAACACATTTCTGTTAAATTACCAACTTGTTAGATAGACAGAGATGTCATATGCACGTTCGGTGTCCTCTTATGAATACACCTATATTCATGACGGAACTTGTCAATTTCCGTGTGATGAAATTAAAATCACTAATAATTTACTACTCAATCCTTGTAGCTGTAAAATAACAAGGATATTTAGGGTAAGATACTTAGGCCTAATCTTTGACTAACATATGAATATTTGAAGTTTGATCTTTGAATTACGATTCACAAACACGAATAACACAACAAATTATCAATATTATATTATGCCATCTGTAAAATATAATATTATTATTAGTTTTTCTAAATTATAATATTTGTTAAATGATAATAATTTGCTTTTCGAGAGATAGCTACACTTCCGTGGGGCCCAAAATTTATACCTTGCACCGGCACTAATAAAACTAAAAGTATACTAAGTATTAATTTATACCATGTACTAGTGATTTTACGTAATTGTCACTAACCAAATTTTGCTGTATATATTACTTCTTGGCCAATAGGTAATTGCACTATTTTGCAAAAATCTAAAATAAGAATAGGCATATGTGTAAGTATGGTTTTAAAGAAAAAAGTTACATTAGGTAATAATAATAATATTAAAAATATTAATTTCAAACCACGCACATTTCTCCAGACCCACCAATTTAAAATTTAAAAAAAATATATCAAATCACACCCCGAATATGCTGTGACCAGTAACGCAACTAGGATTCATTTTTGGGAAGGAGGAGGTTATAAATTATAAAGAAATTCCTCGTCAAGTTTTTGAAATAATAAATTACTAAACAGGTGAAATGCTTGAATTTGACATACTCATATTCAAAACTATAAAGAAACGTCTATAATTGCAATACATATTAATATGCAACTTTAAGGCATACTACGTAGAATTTGTAAAAAATCTCAATATAAGTTTTTGTTTATAAGCTGCGTGGTTTTGAAATAAAATATTTGCTTATTATTTATTTTTTGTATACAATTTAGTAATAAGTGCTATACAAATCTCCTTACATTTCACACCGTATTTTTCCAATTCATCTGTTAAAATGTTGTACGTTACAATAACTTTATTAACGAGTAGGTATACTTAAATTAAAATTATATAATATGTTAAATTTAATTTATTTAATGAATTTTATCTGATCCTTTTATTGCAACTTCAGGTGTACCCCAAAGAGGTCATCTCTCACCTCTGCTTTTTTCCTTATTTATCAATAGTGCGAAGTCTATAATTCAGCATAGTGCTATGTTTTGCAGATGACATTAAGTTATTTAAAAAAGTTAACTCCATGGAAGATTGTGCACTTCTCCAAAGTGATCTTAATAGATTCGTTAGGTGGAGTGAAGCACTTAGCTTAACACTCAGTATAGACAAATGTCGTTCAATTTCGTTTACCAGAGTTCGGTCTCCAGGTTAATACCTACGTAGTCAATAGATTAGGGCTCTTATTAGTCGACAGTGTACGTGACTTAGGCTTCATATTTACACCTTCTTTATCTCCACGTTCTCACATCAATAGCGATACATGAAAAGCGTATAAACTACTGGGATTTATTAGGAGGGTTTCAAGTGAATTTAAGTTTACTGGTTCACTTAAATTCCTGTATTGTGCCTTCGTCAGACCGATTCTTGAGTACGGTTCGATAGTTTGGGGTCCATACTGTGCTGATAGAGGGTATATGTAGGTATCTGAGATAAGTTTTCGGTAAATTATAGTTTTTGCTTACAAAGTTTATGCAAGATATTCTAATAGAAAAGTAAATTTGCTCTAGAAGTAAATTCCTTTATAGTTTAATATTTGTTCAAATTATTTCGTTAAAAATCGCGATGTGCAACGATCACATATATTTATTTATCTGAGTGTTAATTAATACATAAACGACGAATTCCATTGATTACCAATATACTATTATTACTATACACCACTGTGTTATAATACAAATTATAGGTATTCTATGTTTCTTACCCCAACAAGCTAAATTAAATTATAAAAAAAAAAAAATATAATTAGTTAGTCAAATTTATGTGAATTATTATAAAGTTTGTAGGAAGTAGGAACTTAATAAGATAGATACCTAAATTATTTAACAATTAACTAATCAAATTTAGTCAGTAATATGATATAAAAATATTATAATTATTCTCTTGTAAAGAGTTTATTATACTAAAAGGTACATTTATGAATAAGGTTGCCACCTCTCCGGGTTTCATCCGGATACTCCGGTTTTACATATAAATCTACGATTTCCGGGTTTACCATTTTTTAAAGGTGGAACCCCCAGTTATGAAGCGAAATTGTTTACGACAACTTTTTGACTACAACCACGATATTATAACATAAAATTATATGCCTTAATCGTTAACTATATCGCGTAACTAAGACCATTGGGTGCTAATTCGGTATGCATTCTACAGGTCTTGCCGTTCTACATTGGTTCTGCGTTCGGGACGGGGATATTGGACAACGACTGGTCTATCTAGTTACGTTATCTGCCTTGTTTTTATATATTATGATATGTTGGGTATTTCTTTGTTATTATTCTTTATTATCTTATCCTAGATTATTACTAATTCTATTAATGTAGGTTTTATAGGTGTAGTATTAGTATAGGTTTTCGGTTTTCAGTTACGTAGCGTATGGAGGTTATTCATTAGGAGTATTTTATTATTAGCTGGAGACGCTCCTCCCTCTTTAAAAGATATAATGGTTGAGGCAATTAATAACCGAAATCATAGTGCACGAGTAGATGGCCCCTGGGTATTTGGTTTAAAAAATAAAAACGAATGCCGTTATTTTTATATTCATCGACGCGATCAAAAGACACTTCTACCGATAATAGAACGTAAATGCGAGGCAGGATCAGAAATTCATTCTGATGAATGGACCACATACGGGTGTCTCATAAGCCGAGGTTTTGTAGACAGTAAATTACCAAATCTCATATGTCGATGAAAATACAGGAGCCCACACACAAAACATTGAGAGATTATGGTTGGACGCAAAAATTAAATTATTGAAGAAAATGTAGGATGTTCCTCTTAATTATTTGTGGTCCCATCTTGACCACTATTGCTGGCGACTTTACCGTAAAGACAATTCTGACCTTTTGCCATGTTAGTAGACATTAAGAACTTGAATGAGCAGTAAAATAAAACGCAAATAGAACGACGTATGTAGAGCGTATACAGACTCAGAAGCTTGACTGTAGAGCGCATACCGAATCAGAAAATTGTCTAATTGTCTAGAGGCATGGAGTGTTGTAAATACTTATTAAACAGTCTAAGAATTAATACTTTAAATATGTTTTAACACTCTTCACACAATTGATCAACAAATATTAAATCCTTTATAATTCAAGCTTTTATTTATTTACCTTGAATCACACAAAAAGTCGAAGGGGAAATATAAAACCCTAAAAAGGTAAAAAAAAAAAAATATTAAAATTACTTAACTTTAAACTGTTAAGTGTTGTTAATTGGTATACAAATTATGTACATAGCTATAGGTACAGTACATACAATTATAATAAAATCTACATAATATAGGCATCTATACTTTTATAATTTAGATTTACATAAAACATAATGTAACACAATCAAACATAAATTTATAAGTAAACAAAGCTGGTCGTGTTATGAAAAAAGTAACTTGTGACAAAAAGTTTGAGTTATTTTATAAAGTTAATTACAAGAAAATTGTTACTCGTAGTTAAAAATTGAAAATATTATTTTATTTCACTATTCTATAATCAATGGTAGTATACATAATATTTCGTTTTTAGACTGTTATTATTATTTATTTGTTTCATGAGTATGCCGAATATTTTAGAATACCTGAGCACCAATACATAGATAATACCCAGTGTTCAACTTGAGGGTAGGGGGCGCAGGAGGATAATCAACTAATTTTTCAGAAATTTAAATATATCTCTATTTGTTTAAATGAAACTTATGGGACCAATGGTTTTGTTAGGATTATGCCAATGGGAAAGAAATTGGAAATGTATACGTTCAAGTGTTTTGATACATTAATTATAGATAGATCGCTACGCTCGTAATCTAAAGTTAAATGAAGGAATACATAGGAAAAACAATTATACAAATTGGTCGTTTTACATAGAATATAGAAATAATTTATTTTAATAGGAGAGATTATTTAAAGTTAGTTTGTATTAGACAAAGATATGTTAAGAAATATAAATTATTTGGTTATTATTTATTATCTAAAATGTATTGATATAAGATATTATTTTTAAATTTGGTTTGAACATTTAAAATATTATTCAAATTATTTTTCTTTATTTCATTGTGTATGTGTAATTCTTCTAAAACTGAATTAATATAAATATTATTTTGGGTATTTAATATTTCTCAGTCAGTATTAATATCAATACTTATATTATGGTTATTTTCTAAAATATGTTTAGCGAAATTTGAATTAAGGGTAGTCTTTTTAGACTTTATTTCAAAAATGTGTTTTTTATATCTTATTTTAAAATTTCTATTTGTCTTACCAACATATAATTGATTACAGTTACATTTAAGTTTATAAAAAACGTATATACCAGCATTTTGAAAAGAAGGGGGATTTTTTGTGAAGTTTTTATTTCTATTGTTTATATGTTTATTTGAATTATTATTAGTCTTAGCGATTTTTACATTATTTGTATTATTGTTTAGAATTTTATCAAATTCGTTGGACATATTATTTTGATATTTCATACTATAATAGTTATCAACATTATTTGGTGAGTTGTGTATTATTTTTCTTTAATACGTTTTTGCAATTTTTTAATAGTATTTAAATTGAAATTATTTCTATGGGCTACATTATAGATAATATTGAGCTCGTGTTGATAATTATATTTATTTAATGGAATACGGTCAAGCCTATAGGATATTGAATTAAAAAATGATATTTTTTTGAGAATAAGGATGGTATTATAGCATCACTTAGTATAGGTTTTCTGTAAATATTAAAATTGAATTTATTGTTTATTATGGAAACTCAAAGAAATTTAATTTATTATTAATTTATATTTCGAGTGTAAATTGAATGTTTAAGTAGTTTACTAAATTTTCTGCTTGTTTATTTGAATCTATAAATAAAATGAACACATGTTCATCAACATATCTATAATATGCTTTTATATATGGACTGTATATTTTGTTGTTAATAATATTTTTAGTTTCATAATTTTACATGTAAATTTCAAATAAAAGAGAACTTTAAGGACCACCCATAACTAACCCATCTTTTTGAGCATACAATTTATTATTATATTGGAAATAGTTTTGATTAATACATTTATTGATTGAATATTTTTTTGTACTTCGTTCGTATTAAATTTATTACTATGTATACGTTTACTTCTTAAAAAATTTACTATTCCGTGTTTAGGAATGGATGTATATACATTTTTGACGTCAAAAGAAATCATTTTGTAACCAGGCACAGTATTAACCATTTTAATAGTACATTAATTAATTAATTTTATTTTTATATCTTTCTCTCTCTCTCTTGGTTAAAATCCTAAGATTGGTTTGCAGCTAATTTCTATTCTTCTCTCGTATCCGCTTTCCTTTTCATTTGCACACAGGATTCACATCCTTGGTCCCTTATTAATTGTTGAATATACTCTAATCTTGGCCTTCCTCTATGATTTTTTCCTTCCACATTTTCTTCTATATATTCTTCTATGTATTAGTTTCCATAACAAGTGGGTTATGATCAATAATCAAACCCATAGAGTAAACAGTTGTAATTATAATTTGTTCTAATATTTATTATTTGGCCTGTCCTAATAAAATATTCTGATTTAATTAATAATAATATGTTATAATATTATACTTACAATTATTTTTATTCAAAAAAATAATACTTACATCTGTTATAAAAACGATTAATATATTCTTGTTGGTATTCTAAAAAAAAAACATTGTAAATTATAACAGTTAAACTCATCATAGACGATATATGTATAATATAATATAATGTATATTATATTATATGTATAATATAATATGATGTATATTATATAATTAAATCAATGAATTACTACCACTATTTAAAGGGAAAATTGAGTTGGTAAGTATTAAGTATCTATGTTGTATTGATGAATAGTTAATTGACAAATAATATTCGCTTTATTATGATTTATGAACAGATATTCTATTTTTATGAATATCACAAGGTTTAGAAAACAATGTTGAAATACATAATATAATCTTGATTATTTGTTTGCTCGTTTTCTAGATTACTAACTATGGCAGATTGGTAGCTAACCGTTGGAAAGAATCTAATTTAAAACTGAGCAATTAGCCCTGCCTAACACCTTATAAGTAAGCATTGGTATATCTGAAGCAGATTTAAGAGGGGGGGGGTGATCTATTATCATAATAGTTATTGTCAGGGGAGAATTCGGGAGATGGGTCTAAAATTTAATTCTTATAGGTATATATTATATATACTCATATTTTGTACGTTATTTTAAACGTACATCACGTACTACAAACTTCAAGTTACAATTTTTAAAAAAGTTTAAGGGGGGTATCGCCACGTCATCCCGACTCGTCAAATCTAGCATTATAGATGTTATTATAGGTGCCATTATAGTGGGTACTAGATAAATAACACACTCTATTATAGCTGTCACAGAAAATTACTTGCCAGTAAAAGATTTAACTGTCACAGGTGTAATTGATTTATTTCCTAAGAAAAAAAAATTAAACAATTATTTTATTTAAGTTTTTACTATATATAGAGATAGTGATTAGAATTTTATGTTATAAAAATTCTCTCCTTTAAATACACAAAATAGAGAATAATGTATAATTAAGCATTTTTATTAAATAGTATAATCGAAAATTAAATGCGGGCTTGAAATTTTTAGACGCCATTTTGGGGAGAGGGGGAGGATTGGGAGTGAATTTTTAAAATTCAATATTCCTATATTGGAAATTCCATATATATTTAGATGGAGTATTAATTCAAATACATTTTGGTGTTGACATTTTTGATTTCGGTCAACCCGTTAAATTATTTTTAACAGTGGCTGCACCCGTCTCCATTATCCTAGGCCATCTTTTTTATTATATTGTGTTTAATTTTAGAAACACTTGTTTAAAAATTGGGAAGAATTTTCAAAGGACGGAGATCGTTTAAAATGTTTAAAAAAACATCGGCTGTCGATTCCTAACAATAAGTATATAAACATTTTTTTTTGAACTAAGATTTTTAATTCTTTAAAAAACGTCAGTTTTTTGTTTGAAATGTTTATTATTTTTTTATTTGGTTTTATATTGATTATATTTTATATTAATATTTAACAACATAAATTAAGATATAATTATAATATTTTATTATATATACATTTTTAGATTAATTATTAATAAATAATAGATCATACATTATTATAAAATGTGTGATTTTTGCAATGTAAAAATTTAAAATAGTGTGCGGCTTTAACCTACTAAATGTGTGCGATTTTAACCTGCCAAAAGTGTGCGATTTTCGGATTCATCGAAATAATGAAATCTTAACGCCGTAAATTTATCAGTTTTCATTTTACGGTTTTCCGGTTTTTCTATTTATTATGAAAACTGCTAAAAAAAAAATAGAAAAATGACTTTAATGAATAGGTACATTTTTAGTTGATATTTTAGAAGGTTTTCAATTGGTATTTGTTTCTATATCGTATATATTTTATAAATAGTTCAATGTCATTTTTTTTTTTTATTAAAATGGATAAATGATTTTTGATTGGTCGTTATAATTAGATTTATATATTCATGTACAAATTAATTTATAAATAAAATAATGAAATATTATAATAATGTTTAATAATGATAACTTATTGTTCGTACTAATGAATGCTTCGTAATTGCTTAGGCCATTATCATCTGAATAACATAATATATGTAAAAATTAATAAGAATTTATTTTAATATGCTTACTCAAACGCAAAGTATTTTTATTTAAGTAATTGAATTTTTGGTACACTTTAAAATACTATTTGAGTAATATTATTATACTCATGTTGGGTCACGGGAATAGGGTCAAAAATAGACGGGTTTTTATCAACACTGAATGAGAGTAGGAATGGTTAGATAAGCTCATTGATCCGTCAGATAATGCGGTTTCAGTTGTCGTCACTATGGTGCAGTGGTGTGTTGTTCATTGTGTATTTGAATACGACGCATTTGTGAAAAACGATGAATCAGTAGTATTAAATCAGCACGTATATCGTTGTCGTCAATAAAATACCATTTAATACCATACAATTTTGGTCGTCAGAACCAATAAAATAGTATACCTCAATATCTAGTACTAATAATGAATCATATAGACCCTTTTATCTGATGGATCGAATAAGCTTATAATAAGCTAGACCTTCCTACTATCATTCAGCGATGAGAAAAACTCGTCTAGTTTTGGTCCTTTTCTCGTGGTTCACCTTGTACATGCCATAAATGTTATAATAGTTATAATCTTAAAAAATGGACACTTGTCCATAAATATAAAATAAATAAATATTATATTATAATTTATAACAGTAAAATTATTAGAATGTAATTAATATTTATATACACATTTCGATAAAATTAGTAATTGTCCAATTGAAATTTATATTTCACCATATATTTTATTTACGTTTGTGTTTTTTTTTTAGTTCAAAGGATTTTGACTCTTCTAGTGCAAAATAAAAAATATCTATTAGATAAACACTAACTCGGTTAAAAGGAAATACATTGAAATAGATTTGCATGTATTATGTTAGTTAAATATTAATACTATTTACACTCTAAATATTTAAATCTAACTTAATTAAAAAAGGATTCCAGTGGCCAATTATTACATACAACCATGTTCTAATTTGTTAGTGATCAGACAGTCCTCGACAAATAATAATTGTCAATTTTTCTTAATTTCAAAATTGTTTGTAGAAACATAGTACTTACATATGAATCCTATATCAATTAATTCATCTATGCCAATTAAAAATTGATATTAATCACTTTATTAGTATTTATTAAATTTATATTGAATATACATAATACCCAAATATTAATGAAGAATAATATTTTATAAATTAAAATTATTTATATGATAATTACATTAAATATAATACAGTGAAAACTCTTTATAATGAATTATTTTTTTTATGAAAAACTGCATGTAACGTAAAAATTACTTAATAATGGTTGATTTGCTTTACAACCCATAAATTAGTTCTTTAACTTTCTCTATTGTGAAAATTTTCGATAACGAAAGAAATATCTTAGTTCCTTGATTCGCTATGAAGAATTTTGACTTTAGTTTTAAATTTTATTCATGTTTGCAAACATATTGTTTAGATTACTAAAATAGAAACTGAAATCTTACCATAACATACTAGATTGAGAACCAAAAAAAAAAAATTATTAAAAATGTATTATAATTTTATTTTATTAGTTAAATTTAAGCTAAAATAATTTAGACAGGTATTAATTTTAAGTGAATTATTGAATGAACAGGGAATAATGTAATATTTATGACATTTCTGATAAGAGTTTTAATAATTTTATCATTAATAATATGAATGTATAGTTCAGTTTCTGTATAACAAATAAATTACCTACAGCTAGTAATGCAAAAATGTAAAATGTACATTCAGTACAAATTAGTTTTAAAGGTTGAAATAATAATATTTTCGTCATATTTCGATATATTTTTAACAGAACGTATTTTTTATAAATGATATTAATGATAAATACATTTATTTTTATTTTTTGGGGGTCATATTGACTCATTCGGTTAATGGACTCAAATGGTCTGGTTCCAAAGTGAATTTAATAAGCAATGGCGACTGTATATAAAATATAATAGTTCATCTACCTGTTTTGAAAACAAATTATCTCAAAAAACAAATACTAACATTAAAAATAATATTAAAAATCAATAACATTAATAATTTTGAATTTACCTTTGAGAAGGCAAAGGGCTTCTTTTTCTCCTTGAGAAGCTACATAATAAAAAATAAAAGTAAAAAAGAGCTGATACTGAGGACGGGTGACGCCACTGTTGTACACAGGAAGTTAGAAAGGTAGAACATATTAAGTTAACGAAAAACGATTCGGAGCGAAGTTCGGTAAGACATATTTTGAAATGCCATAATTTTTACAATTGTCGTCAAAATTTGATCTTAAAAATATTCTTATGAAAAAAAATTCATGCATTAAAATCAAATTTGTTTTTTAGATGTAACTATGTAAGTATAAACGAATTTTGACCAGAAATAATCAGGGAAGAGTTATAAAAAGCATTGAAATATCTAAAAGTTAAAACCATTCAGAATCTAAAAGCAACGAGGATAAATGAAATACCAGCAGAAGACGTATTAAACAATTTATACAATACAACGATAGAGAAGCTGTTTAATATTATCATCACAGATTGTTATGAAAAAGGAAAAATCCCCAACAAATTCTTCACAAGTAAATGCATTACCATACCTAACTGCTTTAATTACAGGATAATTTCTATTCTATTTCATGTGTCAAAAATACTCTAGAATATCATAAAACATAGATTGAAGAATAAAATAGAAAACCAAATAGAAGATGATATATTTGGATTTTTAGGAATGAAAGACGGACAAGAAAAGCGATACTAACATTACGTAAAATTCTTGATGGGACAAAGACCAAGAGGAAGATATAGAATTAATTATTTCCATGACGTAGAAGAGAAGATAGGCTGCACATTCTATCAACAACTAAAGGAAGCTGCGAAGGATAGACGCACCAGGCGTGGTCTTTAAAACATGAACATAAGAGTCGGTGTGTCATTTACACATATTATTGAACATGAAATTGGATGGGTTAAATTCTCTTGACAACTTGTCGTTTATGAAAATCGTAAGAAGTAAATTGTTTTTATAGTCATTAAATATTAATATTATAACATAGTAAGTACCTTAATTTACAGTATTATTATTTTTTTTTTTTTAAATTAAAATATGCGTTTACTATTACTATTATTATTACTATTACTAACTTAATTTTAAAGCTGTAGCTTTAAAATATTCCGTATAATCCTTGGTGTCACCTAAAAAAAACAGACCATAAAAATTTATAAATCTCGTAAATATCAGTAGTTTTATTTAAGTTAAATTAAAATATGTTGCATATGGTATGAGTGAATATAAATCAACTCAATTTGTATATACTCGTACACACTACACATACATGTATAAATTTTAAAATAATTATAAATTATAATATGCAACTAATAATGCTTACTTTCGAATTTGAACTCTTTTACTTCTTGTTCTACAATAACAGTTAATAGTAGAATACTAAATTAGCAAAAAACATATTCAATAGAAAGACATAATTGTAGGTATGTACTAAGTATATTCAGTAGCGTATTTAAGGGAAGGTTGGGGGTATCTAATGAGATGGATACTAATCATCTGCTCTTAGAGGCACACAAATTTTATTATATCAGTTGATAATTTTATTATATTAGTTGGAATAATTTAGTTGAATTTTGCCATTTAAATTGTACCCCGTTCCCTGTACAAAAAGCAAGTCGTAAATACACCACTGGATATTAAAAATATATTTATATTAAATATTTCATAACATGTGAAATAGTTAATATAATGAACTATATTATACAATTGATAATTGTAGTTTTAAATTTACCTTGACAAACTAAAACAATAACACATTTATTTTAGTATAGTAAGTTATACAATATAATACAATTTGTAATATTATTATAAAGGTACACATTATTATTTTTATAGTAAAATGATAACCCCTAAAGCCTATAGAAGTTGAAATGAGGACAGAAAGACATGTAGGTAAAGGTTTTTAAAAAAAAAAATTTCTATTTTTATATGATAACCCAACCTGGACAATGTCAGTGATGACAAATTTTCTTATCTTTAATAATATATATAAAAACGAATGTATGTATATTTATTTATCTTTTATGCATTATTACACCATTCATGCGATCATCATGAAATTTTGAGAAGTATTTTCACGTTGTTCAGAGACGATTTATAACTATTAAAATCCATCCCCTATTGAATACCATTCCCTAAAATTCGATTATTAGGAATTTTAAGTATGGAAATATAATTATTTTTGTTGATCTATAGGTTACCTCGGGAACAAGGATGCAAAAAAAAAATTATTGATTTTTGTAGTGCAATCCCTGTATTGGCAATGATCTATGGTAATACTCATATACATAATGATAATATTTATCTATTAATTATCTTTAAAAACTTTTTTATTGCACGGGACAGCTTGTATAATTAAAAAAAAATTTATTGTACCTATTAATAGTCAAATATTTATTGATGTAAACCTAGTTCCCGAATCGGCATACATATTAATACATTATTATAATCTTTTAAAAAACGGATTTTTATTGAGATTTTCATAATTACTTTTCATTGCACACCAAGTTTTTGCACTTCGTACAAGCCCTTTAAATAAATAAAACCACAAGACCTTGTATACGTCTTTATTTCACAATGTAAATTTAGTAATGCACACTGTTATAATTGGAAGTTAATGAATGTGAAATTCTGCCGTTTAGCGTGAAACAAACTTAACTTCTGTTAAGTTATTATAAAGAAGAAAATGATTTAAGGTGAAAAATAAAAATAACTTTAGGTTTCTACCTATGTATAGATTTTATTACTTTTTATAATAAATCTATAATCTAATTTTTATTTTTATAATTCACAAATTACGAAATAAAACAATTAGGTATGAATTTAATTTCCTAAAGTGTTTTTATAATTTTATATAATATTTTCAATTACAATTGTTGAATTAAAATTATATTTATAGTACTGCTATTTATTTATAAAACATAGTAAGCGCCACTTTATCAATTTTAATTTTTTCATTGTACTCTGTATTTACATACACAATAAAAAAAAATGCGTTGGTAAAATGGAGTTTACTGTGTTTTAAAAATAGACAGTAGCCTAGTAGGTATTATATAGTTCTATTCATATTTTGTATTTAAATATCAAATTATAAAACATTAAAAAGTCTTCTTAAACTTGAAAGGCTCAACAATTTATTTAGAAAAACTCAAATATTTATTTTCATTTTATTTATTTATTTTTTAATCAATTATTATTTTATTTGTAGTATACGCACTTATACGTATACTACATAATTTATACGTACTAGGTGCATTAAGGGTAGTCAATTCGAGTTCTTCAGCATATTTTCTTGGATAACCTAAAAAATATTATTTTCTATTAAAATTGTGTGCATATCTAAATTGTATGTGATAGTAAATTTTACTCTGAACTATTAAGTTTTTAAAAATGTAAATTAATGTAATTGTTAATTATTATTTTATTTTTTTAAACCATTAAACTAAATCATACAAATATTAAAGTTAGTAGGTATTGAAAATACACATAATTGAATTAGCACCAAATACAAAAGAGACGATACTGGAGATGAATGTGCCATTTTTGTAGTTGGGATATGAGAAGTTGGGAGGGTAGGATATATAAAGTAATTTAATTTATATAAATGCAACAAAATATGATTCTGAGTGAAGTTCGGTTACACATATTTGAAATACCATGATTTGTACCTAAAGTATTTGTTAAAATGCTTATAAAACAAATTACGCTCAATTTGTTTTTATCACCAACTTTATCTTATAATATATTTTGTTTTAAACATTCGAGCATTTTGACTAAGTCTAAAAAATTATATTTATATAAATCAAACATGCACGTATCCAGGGAGGGTCTATTGGGTTTACCTCCTCCCCAATATTGGGATGTAGTCTGCGCACATTTTTACAACTCGTTTGCGTACAGATTTTCTTTCCCGAAAATGTTGACATATTAAGTTTTATTTTCATTTAATTCATGATTTTTAATAATTGTTTAAAGTTCAGAGAAAAAAAGTGTGCGTTCAATTAGCTACAATAATGATGATAATTAATTAGCAGTCTGTTGCATAATTTCTCTCTGAGTTATTTCTGAGCTTTAAATAAATTATTAAAAATCACGAATTAAATGAAAATAAAAAAACTGTCAACATTTTTAGAAGAATAATTAAAAATTAGTTTAAAAAAGTTTTGTATATTAATAATATACTATGGAAACTGTATTCAAAATTATTTATTACTATTGAAGTTTTGCGTACATTTTGAGCAAAGAGATTGAAATATTTTTTTTGTCCCCCACCCCTCTAAAATAAATTTCTGGATATGTGTCTGAATCAGATAAAAACTTTTAAATGACTATACATAGTTCATAAATCGTTAAATTATTTACTACAGCTAAAAAGGGCTAATAAATGTATTCTGTGAAAATATCAGATCTCTACGATTTGTTTAATTGCAGAATAATAACAAAACAACAGCAATTGTTATTGTATACATTTTCCAATTTTTCTCTCGTTTTATTTCAGGTTTTTTTTGTTTATTAAGAAAACTACAAGGAAAATCAAACAAATGATAGAATTGATATACATTAATAACACAATATTCTCTATATTTTCTATTCTACCCGATATCATCCCTAAAGTTAATGATTAAAGCAAAATTTTTAGTAAAAAAGTTGTTAATAAACAGTGAAAAAAAAACCATCACGATCAGATGCTCAGAATCTGAAATATTGTTTTAAAATACTAAAGACATTACAATAATGTTTAATATTATTTATTATAGTTTTGTTCAATTTTTATCTTTTGTATATTTATTATACAATTAATTATTTATTTGTATTTGTATGGTTTTTGATACAGGTATTAGCAATATATGAACTGGAGGTATGGTCATTAAACCAATTACCTTACCAAGTATCTGGAAACTTAAATTCGAATATATTATATTTAATAATATTCACCCTCCAATTTTTCTTTTTGAACCTGTAAAGCTAAAATTAAAATTAAATAATTAATAATTCAACGAGGTATAAATTTGTATTGGCCTACTATATAAGTCACCATTTAAAATTTAAGTCTTAGAAAATTTGAAAACCAGTTTTATAGAATTCAAATAATAATATAAGTTATAATTAACTAACTCATATGAAAATACAAATAATTGTAATTGTATTAAAGTATACAATTTGCGGTTACCAAATGGTTAAATTATATATATATATATATAAATAAAAAAAAAAAACAATAATAATAATAATAATAAATTTGAGATTGTTTGAGAACTGAAGTTGCGTTTTCGTTGCTTTTTATGTATAGGATGGGAAGAAGATTCCTGATTAACGAGGAAAGATAAAGGAATGTCAAAAAATGATCTCCTCAATGCATCAAGTGTGCATTGTGTGTGTTCGAGTGAAAATCGTGTTAAAAAAAAAAACGCGTTATAAAACCATGGATACATTCCTAAGAATCTAAATCTGTAATGTGTTTCAAATTGAATGTTTTTCAAATGAAGCAAAATGTTAGAAATGTGGTCGAAAAAAACTGATCCCAATCTGTCCCCACCCTATCTGATTTCTCTTTGTTTTCTGTTTTCACTTCATCTGTTATCAGTTTTTATATAAAATAAAATCTTTTAACGTGACAATTTCAATGTTATTATTAATTTTTATTTTTATTTAAAAAAAATTTAAAATTAAAACGTCAATAATATGAAAGGCTGAACCTTAGATCATATACTGTAGATGTAGCTACTGCATGTATGCTTGTGTATTAGATTTGAAGCCGAAATAACTGGAAAAGCTAATGCCTTGGTTATTACTGCGCATGCGTAAATGACTGATAATAAATTAATATTACGTTATCACTTATAAGTATCAGACTACCGCACTAGGCTACAATAATCTTTATGCAAAATACTATATGTATTATTGCAAATTGCAATGCGTAGACCAGATTTAAACCTCGGATTAAACTATAGATCTAAATTTTCTAATTGCAATTCTCGTTTTTTTATTATAATTTAGAATTTATTATATACGACTGTTTTTACTACCTTTAACAACATGCCAAATGCAGGTTGCACCACTATGCTAAAATGCATACAGTATCCATCACTGGTAAAAATGTAAGAAGGAATTTTACTAAATTTATGTTATTTAAGAATCAATAGTTTGGTTGTTGTTTAAATAGTTATTTTTATAGTAAGTAAGTTGTAATTGTTTATGATTTTTAAGTACTGATTTTATTTAAACATTTTATTAAACAATAATATAAAACTTTGAATTTCGATAGAGTAAAATAGTTATAGTTATTACTTATTACATTCTTGGGCTGCTTGTTTCTCATTGATTATTTATAAGTATTTTAAAAAAAATTTTAATATTCAAAAATTAATTATGCTTACACATTAGTCACATTAACATAAATACACAATAAAAATGTTATCAGTTAATAGTGGGTTGATTTGAATTAACGTGCGCGTTGTTTGAATAATGTGATAATTGAATAATTAATCAGAATTACGTGCACGCGCACAGTTGGAGCTCTAGGTTATTATGGCTTCAAGAATTAGGCTACACGATGGCTACATCCTTAGTATAAGGGCTGAACCAATCTTATGTGATAACTTATAATTAGAATTACGGAGGAGGTAAACTGATTAGTGCCACGAATCTCTAACTAAATCGGTTTATTTTTACACTATTAACCACAATTATTAATCGGAATCGTTAATTAGGATCAGTAAAGCAAACCGGTTTACGCTGGCGAATTTCTCGTATTACATACCTTGAATTTTATCTGCTGACCTTCCATTATATTGATTAAACGAGTAGTACTTATCTATAATATTATGTGAAGTAAAACTGTTATTTAATTGACACACATATTTTTTTTTTTAGAGTTACTCAGATAAACTTTTTTTACAAGATTATTCAAAGATATAAAACAATAATAAAACCATAGCGTTAGTGATGCCATTGTAAGTGCATAATATAATTATTAATTTTAAAAAACAACAAAAAGGTTTTTTGTTAATTGAGATTTAATAACTTTCCATGAAATTTGTGATGATAATTTATGAACTATTATAAAATACAATGTATCTATTTGTAATATAAACAATAACCTGACTACCTGGGATACGATTACCTTACCCTTATTACTTACTATCATCGTTAGGCTACGGTTGTATGTTAAAAGTTAATAATGGCAATAACTACAAACTATAGTAGTATTATTAGTTGCAAACAAAAATATCGATTTTGAGTGGATTCTGAACAAAACCTTTTTTTTTCTTCTTTTAAATTTCATATTTTTAATTATATTTGTATTATATAAATACTTTTATTTTTGCATTAAGTGACTAAGCATATTTAATATTTATTAATTTTAAATGATGAAACAATGTTTTTACCAAATACTAATAAAACTTGAGGTAATTTTTTAAAAGTTTAAACATTTTTTTATTTGAATACGCGCATATGTAAAGTTAATTAATGATTAATATATGAATATATTAGATACTTAAACATATGCTAATTACAATAATAATGAGTAAACAGAATGAGATTGAACAACAAAGGAATAAAATACTAAATTTTAAAGGAATAGACAGTAAACTAAAAAGAACAATATATTATAAATGGTTAAATCATAAAAGTACCGGTTCGTAATACCACCTGAGAGGAATGAAAAATGTTTGTTTATGTTATATTTTAGATTATTACAAGGGACCAGGGCTCTATTGATAGGTGAATAATAGCCATATAGCGTCCTGTGTTTTGATAAAAAAAATATTGGTCGGGTTCTGAAATTGAATGATGGAACTGATACATCAATTAAGCTAAGAAGGAAACTGTCGCTAAATTGAACCATGTAGTATGTTATAAATGCTTATAAGCTCCACAAGAATTTCATCATCACTAATTTTAGTTTTAGAGGTAGTTGAAGACATGATTTTTGAACAACTCGAACACTTCCAAAGTTTGTAATGACTTACTGGATTAGTAATAGCACAAGTTTTATGCCAAATTAAGTTATAACTAGTGCAGGAAATACTGGGCTGGTTCTATTGATAGTTAAAGAGCACGAGATACAAACAATCATTACACAAAAATATAGATAAGTCGTACTGATAAGAGTACAGATGATACGCGAGATAGACACAACATCATGCATGACATTATGAATTGTGAAAGTATGTACTGTTATATACTGAACAATTTTAAGTGTTTATCCCCTTTGTTTGGGATTTATATTTTTTTTTTGGAATTTGTTTCACTAAAATATAATACTTACCTTTACTGGGCATTAGAGATTCAAGTTGTCCTAAAACATTTAAAATTTAGTTGTGAGACAAAGAAATAATAATACACACGTACTCTAAAAATTTAAATGGTTAAATTAAGATGGTAGGTATATTTACAATCTACATTAATTATTACTTACCGGGTAAGTAAACTTTGATAACATCTTCTTCCTCTAAACAATGTTAATAATGCATATCATATTACAATTGTAATGTATATGTATTATAACTCTATCCGATTAAGAAGAAAATAAAGCAAAATACTAGGTCATTCTGCCGAAATACTTCGCATCTCGATATATTTAGGCATTTTCAGTAGTTATTTTAATACTAAAATAAATCAGTGGAAAAAAAATTGAGAACAATACAAATAAATGCTCATTTCTAGTATATACTATACCTATATATCCTAGACAGTTGTTAAAATGTGTCGATCAGTTAACTCATAATTAAGTTATGATAATTTAATGTTATTATTTTAAGCAGATTATATTAGATAATTAGGATTTAAACAAAGATTATAACATTTTATAATACATACTCATCCCAACTAATTTATACTTGTAATTCAATACACCAGTCGTGTCTTAAAAACAAAAAAATTACTAAGTAAAATCAAAACAGTACTTAAGGAATATAAGCATTTCTTATATTAAATAAAAATAAAAACATTAGTCATAATTATAATACGTAATACATATAAACTGGTTTTATGAATTAATATAAAAAAATTTATGTGCATTGTCAGTATATTTATTTTGAATTATTTTACTGGCTCAAAGAGTAGGTAATCTAATAAAGTACACTGCTTACTGCTCAGTATTCCACAATAAAATGTACATAATAATATAGTTCTATATTCTCAGTTACATCATATTAGTCTCTAAAATCTTAGATATCTGTTATATTAAGTATCACTTTAAATTTTAAATCGTTTATGTTACATCATGGCTTCTCGCCCTGGTCAAAATCGATTTAGAATATCGATAAAAATCATTAAAAATCTTTTAAAAAAAATTGAAATTTATAATAATTAATAACTAATATCGATAAGCAAAATTGAAATTAAAATCAGTAAAAACTAATATCGATTAGTAATATTTAAATTAAAATCGAAACATTTTTTTTCGATTTCAATTTTTAAGCTCTGGTTTATTTCGGCAATTGGGAATTATTATTTCTAACACAATATTATATCATATTATTATCGTTAAAAAGTTTTACTATCATGAAAAAACGTTAATTGTAGCGATATTGTGACTTTATTCTGTGCGACTATTTAGTAATAATGTTATTCTAGATCATGAACATTAGAGTTGTTCTCTAGTATTCATGCTTTTCATATTCAAATATTAAATTATCATGTTATAATTTGATAAGGATAAAATATTTTTACTGATAAAGTGATAACTGAGTAAGATGGTTATATCCATAGATAATGAAATACTTTTATTCAACGCAAAATGTTCAGTAATTCACCGATTATGGAATCATTAGTTTACAGAACGGTATTTATGCAACCCGGAATAGTAATAGTGATTATAAAAATTCGCTATTTCGATGCTATTATAATTTTATAATTGTAGGTATTGACCTAGATAAACCCATTATACTATTAGCTAAACTGAAATTAAATCAGTAAAAATTAATATTGTTAAGCGAAATTGAAATTAAAATCGAACAAATTTATTTCGATTTCAAGCTTTGACCACGACTCAATGGTCAATACTGCCAAAGGCCTTAAGGAGTAAAAACCGATGGTATTTTTCGAAAATATGTATACACACACACACACACATACACTTTATCGCAAACAGTAATTGTTGGGTTCTTTCACTGCTTAAAATCGAATATTTTAACAATTAAAAAATTACTCAAAACTATGATATTTTGTTATAACGTAAAAATAAATAATAATTACTTACATATAAATCCTACGTCATAAAGATCATCTGTTGAAAATTAATTATTATTAAACTATTTAAATAATTATTAAGTAGGTAGTATTACAATCAGTGCATATATATACATATATATTAATGTAATAATCTTGATATTATCTTACTTAAACAAGCTAGAATAAAAAAAAAATGCATATTAAAAGTATGATAAGAAATGATACGTGGATTTATTTGTTTAAAATGGGGGAGGGGTAATTGGTAAGGTAGTACTTAAGTTATATTTTCACTACTATGAAATATTATTAAATCTCTATAATAAATATAGTGATATATTTCATAAAATATATACCATAATTCCTATATATATAGTAAAGGTTAATTACTAATAAATTAATTATATTTCGTTCAAAACTTAGCTATTTTATAAATTCTAACCATAAATCAATGTTTAGTTTAGTATAAAAGTATAATATTACTAAGGATAATATTTAAAATAGTTTTTTTTTAACATTATATTATAAATTTATATGCTTATTACCATGTACCTACTGATGAATTTCTATCAAATTAGATATTTTTATTTTATTGATCAGATCTCAATATTTTTGATATTGTTAGGGAATTATAAGAATTCGATTAAATGAGTTATTTTATTTGTATACTAGCTTGCGAGTAGGTTAGCGAGAATCGATGGTAATCGAAATTATAATCGACCCATAAAAATAAACTAAAATAATAGTACCTATAACTACAAGGTGATAATTTATTGCGAACTATCAATTTTTCCGGAGGATTTTAAGGGAAATTGGTTTTTTTTTTTAATCGTTTTAGTTTTGTTTAAAAGTATTTTTAATTTTTTAGTATTACTCCATGTAGCTTTACTAAGTATATACTTTTGTTTTTTTCAAAATATGAATTCCCTATTTCCAAAATATAATAAATTCTAATAGAGAATATTTTTCTAGAATTCTTGATATGTATAACATTAATATCAGATTTACCGTTTATGAGATATAACCGTTTAAAGTTTAGATCGGAGGAGTAGGGAATGGGTAATATAAATTGCATCATATCTATTTTTAAATGATAAATTAATAACTCTTACTTACTCCTCCGATCTAAACTTTAAACGATTATAACTCATGAACAGATCTTTCCATGAATCTGATATTAATGTTATGCATATCAAAATGTCTAGAAAAATATTATCTAAATAATCTATTCAAATTTATTTTATGTTCGAAATGGTGGATTCATATTTGAAAAAACAAAAGTGTATAGTATAATTATTTAAGGTGTACGGAGTAAGGGTAAAAATTAAAAATAAAGCTTAAACAATTCCACAATGATTAAAAAAAAAACAGAAATCAATTTCACTTAAAATCCATTAAAAAAAAGTGCTAGTTTATGATAAAAAAATTGCTCTGTAGTTAAGTTATATTATTCTAGTTTATTTTTAACTGGTCAATTATAATTTCGGTTACCATCGATTTTGCCTACTCGCAGATTGGCATACAAATTTAACAACTAATTTAATCGAATTCCCATTTACGATATCAAAAATATTGAGATCTGATCGATAAAATAAAAATACCTAAATTTATATAAAATTATCAGTATATGGTGATAAGCATGTATAGATTTTATCAATCAAATTAATCAAGTTCACTTAAAATCCTCCAAAAAATTGCTGGTTCATGATAGCATAATCACTCAGTATATCATTAAGGTACCTAATAATGTTTGGTTATCTAATAAAAAAAAAATAAATGAAAATTAAATACTTAAAAACTTGCATGTTAAAAGAAAAAAAAATTACCTATCTGTTATAATAAAGAATCATAATACCTACATTAAAGCAGGATTTTACTTCGGGTGGAGAGGACGCAGGAAGATAGAATATCTCAATTATTTTTCAGAAATCTTAGCTATAAATGCTTAAAAAAAAAAAAAAAATTACTACTATCGTTCAAATATTTACCACTAATTAATAATCGTTGTGTTAAATTATGAAGCATTTTCGCAAGGTCAAAATAATACCATCCAAATAAAACCAAATACAAATTTAAAACTCGAAAATATAAAATGTTAATAAACAGCTCAAAAATTAACAGAATGTTTTGAAAATGGTACGATGTCAGGAAAGAGTAATATAAAGTGTACATAAATATGTAGTGCAATTTCCGGTTTTTCGATTATTTTCACTGAATTGGAACAAAAAAAAAAAATAAATAAATAAATATAACTGAAACTGTTATTGTGTAAATATAAGTATAAATTAATATAGTATAATAATATACACGGCAAAAACTGCAATCGTATGAATTATTATAAATTTATTATTTTAATGTCCACGCAGAGTGCAATTTAAGTATAATGTGTGATAAATGTTCGTTACTTACTATTAAAATTTGCATTTCTGACGAATGGTGGCATTTCCATGATAAATACCGTTAGAGTAATGATTGTAAAGTCAGTTCGAGAGAAAAACATGATTTTCTATTTCGAAATTGAATTAGAGTTCTTAGAATAATTATACTGGTTTCATACACATGACTAACGGTGATATTAGATATTGTTTACAACTCTGAGTATTATGTTTCAGATTAATATCATCATTTTATTTTTTATTAACATACACAAAAATTCAAATTACGTAGTCACCTGTTCACTTGTTTAAATATTAATGATCGAACAAACAAACATCTAGACGGTTAAATTATTTGGGGACACATGCCTAAGCTGAGTTCTAAATAATCGGGCACACCATTATTGTTCGGTAAATGTAAATGTCTTGGGTAAACAAAGTCCAAGAAATTTATGTGTAATAGGTAAACATGATTCCGAGAAAATTATCCGTTAATATGTGGATTTCGTGTGTGCAAAATTTAATGGTGTTGATTGCCTTTTTATTTTTTAAAATCTTCTGATGGTGGAAATCAAATATATTTATATTTATTTCATTGCGAAATATTTGAATATAAAATTTAGTTAAACGGCGTGACGTAGAAATATTATTGTACAGGATTGAGCGACCTCCACACCTAATACTATGTACTGCAGTTACGCACACCGTGTCAGTTAGTATGCCATCTGTGTTTAGTTTTCTATCTTTAGATAACTCTAAATTGTAAATTTTGCGCGTATTATTATTTACTGTTCTAAAAAGTGTTGGCCGAAATAAAAAACACACGTCGTTGTGAAACTCTGCTAACGAGAATAATATATTTAATTATTTTCTTAATAAATTACCCGTTTCATTACTTTCTATATATATCGGTATTTTATCGAATAGCTCGAAATTTAATAAACCTTTATGGAATTCATGTCTGTCGGTGTCTGGAGTTCTCAAAATTCACAATACGTTTTGCTACTACAGTTATGAAGTAATTCAATACTATATATTACAAACCGAGTCTAATTAATCAAACGTCCAAGCGCACACTAGTGTTCAAAACATGATCCGGTTTCTCAAAGACCGGATCGAGGACTAGTGAAGAGAAATTAAGATCAGAATCGGACTGGACTGATAAAATACGTATACGTAGTACGTAAACAAAGAAACTAGACCGAATCGTTTTTTTCCTTTTTAGCTAAAATAGTTCAAGACTGGGCCGTGTTTAGGTATATAAAATATAAATTTAAGACCAGGTAATGGTACCATACATAATGTATTGTGTACTTACAAATAACAAATTGTCTATTTATAAATGCGATGTTCGTCATGTTATTTATTTTCGTTTCGTGTTATGGACTAAAATAAATGTATGGATAGTCTGGACCGGACTGAATTTTTCAGAAATAGATTTTCTAGTAAAATGACTGTTGGTTTTAACAAATCGGGCCAAACCGGCCCGGATCGTTGTGAATTCAAAAATAAAAAAATTCTGATCGGACTGGACTGTGCACTTAATTGATAATAAACGCATTTTTCATTGTTTTCCCGTAATTTTATTGATTATAATTTTTATTGTTTTCATAGTAACACGATTTATAGGTGTTTTTTTATAAAGGCAATATCATAAATACCTAATTCTTTACTCGGAGGAAATTATCGGCGTTATTTAATTTAGATTATTATTATTTATAATATGAATAAAATGATCAGCCAATATTTAAAAAAAAAAACGGTTTTTTCTCACTTCCTATTCTTGGCATATTTTAATGAGACATTGACGATGCGCCATTATTCGGACGAATAATTCGTATAACATATAAATCATGTGCAACTACTTACTACTACTAACTACTTACTAAAGCGTTCAGGAGATATAATCTTTACGAGGTCATTAATCACCGAGGGAAATGAGTAGGGGTCGTCTATCGACTGTTTTATTACTAATGTATTACCATTTTCTAAACTACGACCCAATGTGTTGAACACATCTGTTTTTATATATAAATGCATCACCACCCGAAGAATAATATGTTTTTACAACTTATGTATGTATAATAGTAATATTAGAAAAAAAATGTTATCGAAGGGTATGAGTCGTTTAGTTTGGCGTGGGACATAAGGGCGTTTTTAAAAACTTCGGGTCTGTTAACAAATAGTATTAAAAGTGTATGTGTAGTCTTCTCAGTCTGAGTCGACAATATCCACTAGTTAGTGGGCCTGATTTTGTCTATATTATATTCATTATTGTATACAGTCAAAATCGAAAAAAAAAATATATTCTCCAATTAATAAAGTAAACACTCCAATTTTAGATTCTGAGCTGAGCGAGGGACCTATTGGTTTTACTATGTGTGGATTTTCTTTTCTGTCTGTGAACAACTTTTCTACCTGAAATCTTGCTCCAATCGAAAAATGAGAAGAGACCTTTTTTGTTGAATTTTAGATCTAGTTAATAAACTAGGATACTTTTTTATTTTACAAAAGGTTTTTCAATATAATTGGGAAAAACTAGAAAACCCGGACTATTGTGGCACGCTGCGACGTTACCGATTTCATTATTTTCAATTTATACGTATTATATTTTTACTAGAAATCTTGCTTCAATCAAAAAAGCACAAGATACCTATTTTATTGTATATTGAATCTAATTAATGAGTAAGTCAGTTTTTAATTTTTCAGGCAGTTTTTATAATTTTAACAGAAAACTCTTATTTGCCTATTCTAGAAGTCATACAATTTTTAAAACATTTTTTTGAGTTATTTATAGGCATTTTATTTTTGCGTTTTTTATGTAGTTTTTATTTGGTAGGTACTATAATATGAATATAGTTGTTTAACCAAACAGAAATGATTTAAAATTTACTAGGAGATTCATTTATAAGTTGTTTTTAGTGATAAAAAAAATGTATAATGGTATTAACATTAAATTTTGATGAAAATTGTAAATATTACGGTTCTTCAAATCGTGTATTAACGAATTTCGTTCAGAATCGTTTTTCGTTATTAATTGTTTATTGTTGATTACAGATATTAATTATAACCTTATATATTTACCGTCCCAGCTTTCCACCTACAACAGTGGCACATCTATCAGTAGTATCAGGTCTTTTTTATGCTTCATATACATTTTTACCGTGTTCACAATAAAATAATGAAAAATAATATAACATACTACGGCAGTATATATAATATGCTGATGAAAAATTACAAAAAAAAAAATCTACATTTTAATCGATCCCAAGTCTGTACAATTAAGAACGTGTGTGCTCAAATATTTATATTCCTTTTTTTCTTTTTTTAAACCTGAGACTCAGTTTAGCTTCACAAGGTGAATGGGGACTCAGCTTACCGAACCCGAGTTATACACGTAAAGCCACTGTCTATTATCAACATGTTATTTATATTTTGATAAAATCACAACGCGTTGTTTTCATTTATGTACACGTATAAAATATTATATTATCGTATCTATAAGAATTTTAACTGAAAACATACAATAATTACATGCAGTAATATTATTAACAATTATGGAATATTCGAAACGGTTTATTTGTTCGTGGGCGGATGACTTGCGATACTTCTGGAACGTGCGATATCGGACGAAGACGTTCGGTTTAAATAATAAATATAGATCGATACACTCCTGTACAGCCGCATAATCTAGCTTTGAGTGCAGGCAGCAGCTTGGCAACAGACGTGAAGTCTTGTAACAGATTTGCACACTCGCACATCAGTATGTATTGCTTGTCACCGTTCGATTGCGATTTGTGTAACGTGATTCTTCGTAGGCCGGCCGATTTCGGTAAATAATTATAGATCATTCGCGCACCTGCGTATAGTATATGCAACAAGTTGAAAAATGTGGTAAAAAACGGGAGGGGGAGGGAAAAGAAAGAAAAATCAATCCGGGTTTCTATATGTATACGAATCGAATAAGAATATTTCTTAGATACAGTTACGTTTTTACGCCGTTGAGACAGTTAAATAAATATAGTATATACTATAGCTGTACGAAAAACACTTCCACCATAATTATTATGCATCGTCAATCTTATTAGTACAAATTGGCTGTAGGCGATGAGGTGAATTTATATACGTAAGCATCGTGGACCGAGCATTTTTTATTCAAAACCCAGTCGATAATCTGTACTATACGACAATCTGCGGTAAAACGTCTACAAATTGGATTATTATTATTTTTTCTGCAATAATATCGATCACAAACATTCATTCCGTTAAAAGTATAGTATACTCAGATCACTCGAATATTTCTCGACCGAGTTGCCGAGTGTAATAAACTATACAAGGATTTTGTATTTTTCAATACTCATATATGATACAGAAACCTGAATAATTCGATTTTCTTTCCCGATCGCGAATAATTAATATCCAACCTACCTGTCCAATAAAGCCAGTGTTTTTCGAACTTTTCGCTGTCGTCGCCGTCGAAGACTTTGTACACTGTAATCATGTACGCAGTGTGCGTACCTCTAGGCCGCTTCGATTGGCTCATTGGTGGACATATGATATTTGCCACTTCGGTAAACAAGTCGAAAGTATGGTCGGTAGTGTGCTTGATGGACCGGGGGTCGAATTTTTTCAAAGTCGTATTTCGCACGTTCACGGCCACCTCTCGAGGATTAGACACTGAACTCTTATTCAACACGTAATACGTGATAAACGGAAACACAGCTACATTACGAGAAAAATTCAAAATTAACTAAAGATTTTTTCTAAAATATAAGGCTTATTATATAATATAATAAGTTTCAGAATAATATTAAAAAAAAAAAAAATAAGTTATTTAATTTTTTTTTTCTAATAACTAAAATCAATTCTTTAGTAAGATTTAAAATAATTCGATTTTACGACTGTATTCTTACTTTATCTCTCTTTTTTTTTAATATGCAATAAATTTTCCCTAGATCGAGAGATACAATTTGGAAAATGTTAAATTTGATTTGTTCCGACTATTTTAATAAAAAACAAATACCCATTATGCTGTATAGAGAATAATAAGCATACCTAGTGAATTATAGAATTTTGAATAGCTTCAAGTTAATCTAGACTAATGTTCTAAAGCGTTTGGTTTTCGTATTTTAAAGACTTTTAGTTATTTATTTAAGTATTAATATTACCGTCTTTCTCTAAATTTGCCAGCAACATGCCCTCCGAAGCTACTTTCGTCGCTGCTATTTCTGTAAGCAGCGAACACGCAGCTGCTGTCTGTCTGGCCATTGGGTCGGATAATGGAGATTCTAAAACAGGATCAATTGGTTCCAATGTGGTCATCATGTGAAACATGAGACAAGTTTTCGGATCGTCTACTTCAACCATATTTAAAGCGTTAGTCTTATTTGGACTCGGAGCCGTGGGGAGCTAGAAATTAAAGTAGCATACACATTATAAGTAAAATAGTATACCTGTTTAGAGGTTTTTGGACGTTTCAAGTCTGTTAAGTACTATGTATAAATCACTGAGAATTTTAGTCAGTCACATATACGTACGTTCACCCCATTGGGCAGGAATCGGTCTAAATAAGCGATTGGTATGATAAAACAATCTTTATCCAAATTGGCAATGCTCGCGGAATCGACTTTTCTGACGTGAAGTGTATTATAGCCATTTGTACCGGTAGGAGTATTCGGTGTAGAATACGAACCATGACGACCTCTACAATTCTGAAAACGAAAAAAAATATGATTTTTACAATCTGACCTCACGATGAATAGAAAACAAATTACTGGGTTACAAATTACCAACCTATACTAAAACGAAAGTATATTTTGTTAAAAAAAAAAAAAAATGTAATAAATACAGAGCATCAATTCTATTTTGAATTAGATATTAAGAAAAATACAGAGTGAATTCATTAATATAGAATCAAAATTTCAAACAAAGGCTATTCATTTATTTTTATTATTATAGACCGTCGTAAAATATCAAATTAAAGTACCTACAAGTATGTTTTTAAAATAGTTGGTAAATTTCTAAAAAGAAAAAAAAATATTATGGGTGATTGTACACTTATTTACATTTTACTGTACATTTTTTTACTCTGAACTTAAAACATTTTTTAAAAATCACGAATTTAATAAAATCAAAAAGATAAAACGTCAAAATGTTCAGAAGATAAACTCTATAAATCTATAAATCTTTAAATTTTTCAAAAATAATAAAATAAAGTTATTTTTTGTCAAAATGTACATATTTAATTTAAATATAAATATTTGGAGTTTTATTTCTACGAGTGATATATATACATAAAAAAAAAAACAGAATTTGGTTATTTTCATTCTCAGAAGATATTGAAATGAAAATTATTTTAGATTGTAATACTTATAAGAAATCATTGAGTTTGAGGGAAACAGAATCGTTTTATGGGTTGAAATAAAAATAAAAAAAATACAAATCTTTAACATTTAAAGCTCAATGTAATATTTTTTGTGAATTTATTTAAGATTAATCGATATTCTATTACAATAATAGACATGTTATGGGTATTTAATTTATTACACTATTAATATTGTATTATTAAATATAATGCATTTCAGTGCGGTTTTTGAAATTTTTAATCGACGTAGTCTCATTTAATTGTATTTTTTGTTTTTATGTGCAAATATTGTGATTTGCTTTTACAGGAGGACAGTTTAAATGATATTTCTAAGGTTTTTTTTTTTAGTGCACTTCGTTAAATCCACAGCTCTACTACTGTATACACGGTAATAACGTCCCAACAACCGAACCTTATCGACTGGATTGTTGTTGACGTGGCCCGTCGCGTTCGCACTACTGCCTCCCGTACCGTTAGCAAACTGCGGCGTGTTGGTGACCGTGTCCGCTTTGCCTGTCGACTGTTTCCTCCGGATCCACCGTATTAGCGGGACGGCGGACGTCGGTTTGGGTTGCGCCAACAACGGCGGCCCAACAAAGTCCTCGAACTCCTGCGGGAAATTGGCATGACCCAGGAGTATGTGGGTCCTAAACGGACAAGTATGATCCGTATCGATCATCATCGAACACCTGTATTGTCACAACATCAGCTTGGACGCGGACGGCCGAGCAACACGCTTGCCTGCGGCTTTTACAAATACACAAACAATATATGACCAAGTACGTTGCGTGCTAACATAGTATTATAATATCGTATGGTTAAATTTCAATTTTCACAAATCTAAATTTGAATTAGAACTTAATTTCGTTGTCGAACTCGACATTTTGAACTAGTCACATTATTATATACATTTGAAAAAAAAAATCCCCTGGTTTCATTGGAGGGGTATGTAGGAGTGTTCAAAGCTAAAGAGTTAGGTTACTCTTCCTGTAACGATACGGTGAAATTTATGTTGAAATTCTATTCAACTTTATCACTTAGCAGTCCGCCTATAATAGAACTATATTATTCCCGAATTTGAGCTCATTTGGTCCAGAGGAGGATCCCGAAAATGTCCAAAAGTAGCAAAAAAATATAAATAGATTAAGGCATATTCCAGTGCAATAATATCTTTTTTTAGGGAAAATTCGACAACAATGGGTTCTAATTTTGCTCAAACTATTCGAAATATACGTGATCGTACCTATATTTGAATATAGTATGAGTTATGTTTTCTCATCTTTCTACTGTTTTCAACATTTCGAAAAGTTCGAGAATCTATTCCTATTACAGTGTTACAGTGATAATATATGTATTGTATACGTCATATTATATACTCATTAAAGTTATAATATTATGTTATCACGATATAATATTAGTTTTGCTTACTCGATATTGTTTGTGTATTTGGATTGATCGGATTCGAGCCGATGTTATGATAAATGATGTTTTACGACGAGTTTAGTTAATATTAAATAGATTACTATCAACAAAATAAAAACACTATGCATTTATATTAACTATGTTGCACACAAATAATGTTGTTCTATCGTTAAAGCACGGTTGAGCAATCGAAATTCTAATTTTTTATCACCACCGTTGAAATTGTTATTTTTATGGATTCTGAATAATATTTTGACGAGAAAATTTGTTTCAGTCAAAAACATAATGCACAAAGACGTTTTTGGGTATTATTTTAGATCTAAATGTAGGTACGCTAAGTAGCATGTAGCGTAACCAGGATTTTAAAAAGGTACGAAGCAGGGCATGTTAAGGATAGGGAGTAATGGAAGTATTTTCCTCGGGACGACTCAAGAGTAGATATAGGATCTTTTTATGGAAGGGGCACTTAAATTGGACAAATTTCTACTAAACTAAAATTAAAATTATTAATGAAATCATATATAAGAAATTAATAAAATATAACTATAATACAATAAAATTATAAAAAAAAGCGAATCATATTGTAGATAGTATTATCAATTGTGTACATTATTTTTATGTCAACCTAATATAAATTTATAATTGTGTATAATACAATATATATATATTATGGATAATACGTTAACAGAGGAAATAAGTTTTAAAAATAAATGAACATTGTCAGTTTGAGAGGGGGGGCATGACCCTGTTTTCCTTCTGGATATACCACGACTGATGAGGAAATTTTTTGAAATTCTATGGACTACATAAAATAAACCATGATGAATATGGATCTAGTTACAAGGAGTTGAAGAAATTGAATTACTGAAGGGAAGCTTGGAGATTTGCAGTAAACCAATTAAACGATTGAAGACAAATAGAAAGATTATATTTTAACCGTATTTTACCCGCAGAAAACAAAAAATTGAAAAAAAATCATTATTTTTAACATTCTATCATCTTTAAATTATTATTGATTTTATACTTGACGGTTACAAAATAAAAATATTTGTCCCACGTTCTTTTTAAGTGACGATAAAAACTGCAGGTTTCAACGTTACTTACATAGTAGATAACACCTGGTGCCCATATGGCCAATTAATTGGCCATAATTAATTCGGTTAGCCGAATGTTCTTCCTTCGATGATAGCTGGCGGTGTTATTATTTATACATTCATCCCCGCTCGAAGTTGGCGGGAGAACTACGTATAATATTATACAGAGTATACGCTAAGATATACCCATTAGCCATTACGATATCTCGGAAAGTATTAACATTTTTAGGAATTTTTTTAAAGAAACAAGCTGCTCTGAAATGTTATATTGTCATTATTTGTCGTCACCCTTATTTTCGGGCGTGAAATGACTTCTTACCTTTAATTTCAAATGGTAACCTATATTCCATAAATAGATTGAGTATTAGTTTAGATACTTTTTGTTAAGTTAGGTTAGGTTAACTAAGCTAAATTAACTAAGTTGAATAGAGTAAGGGAACTAACTATAATCTCTTCTACATAAACTTATGTGTGGAATATTTCGTTAACGGGTTGGCGAAAATCAAAATTGCCAATATCAAACTGAATTGAAATACTCCGTTTATTTATGATATTTCGAATATTGCAATGGGTGTATCTATAATGTATCGGCGATACCGATTACATTATAACTAAAATAATAATGGTAATAATTAGATACCGGATTTATATTCTTTCATAATTCACAAAAAAGCAAAAATGATAGAGAGGTTTTAAAGTCCTATATAATGGCTCTAAGTTCCTAAATTAAATTTCTTAACACTACAAAAATGATTTCTTTTAAATAAAATTGTACGTTTTTTTATATTATAAAAAAAAAATTAATTTTTATTAATCATTTTTGTGGTGCTAGAAAATTGTATTTAGAAATTAAATCCATTAGGGAGGGGACTATTAAACCCCTCTATTATTTTTGTGTTTTTGTATATTTGTTAAGTGATTTTTTTTTTCAAGGCCTTTTGATGTTTTCAAGTGCTTTTTTATGGATTTTAAGAACATATAAATCCGGTCTCTAGTAATGATAATAATATTATCCTATATTTGATCGATGACGGGGTCGACAGCTGCTAACCTGGATTCCCTGGTCCTCCGCGCCGTTCCCAGCGCACCGGTATTGCCACTGGGCGTTCTCCTGCCCATGCCGCTGGAATAGCTCCTCTCCTTAGACGTGCCTTCAGCCTGGAAGTTTTTCCGGAAAAGAATGTTCATTTTGCTGGTCGATATTATTGTTATCGGTAGAAAAAAGAGTTATAATATTATTGTCGTCGATAATAGATAAAACAACGAAACACCACCGACGTTACCGCGATCCGAGCGAAACGGTATTATTTGTCGACCCGTAGTTCTTTCATAGCTTTTTTTTTGTCAGTTTTTTTCTTCATAAAATGATCATTATTATTATATTGTACGGACGTCGGCGAACGACTGCGTGCGTGCGTATTATAGGCGTACGTTCGCGAAACGATTGAGTGTGCGTGTGTGCACGGCGTTTGTGTGGGCGAGTGACAAAATCTATACGGAAGAGTATCAACTAGTAGGCAGAAGAAGTAACTAGTAGCAGTAGAAGTATAAACAGTGATGGTAGTAGTAGTAGTAGTAGTAGTAGTAGTAGTAGTAGCAATAGTAGTAGTAAAAGTGGTAATAAGTGGTAGTAGAGTATTATCGGGCCGTGTGTCTATTAATAAAAAGTTGGCGCCCTTTACGGGAAGAACCCTTGCCAATTTACCCGCAACGGATACGGCACGCGCGATGAAACGGATTTTATGGTTCCTTTCGAATGCGTATTAAAAATACACAATAATAATAATAATTTAAAACAGAAAAAAAAAATCGTATGTAATACACATAATAATATTATAGGTACCGCTGTCGGCCGATTGTTGCCGAATATCGGTATATAGGTAACGCCGCAGAGGTTTTTGACGACGACGCGTCGTTGGCCGCTGCAAACACACGCCGACGCGCCAACGAAAATAAAAATAGCCCGTAACGTAGAAAACAAAAAAAACATTATTCATCGCCTTCCTCTCCGCCAATCCACCACGCCGCCCCCACCCTCATCGCGACTGAAAATTATTATTACGATACGAGACTTATTGGCTAATATGGGTACGGTATAATTAACCTACTGTAAAATATAATGTAGTAAATAATATTGATATTTTTGAAAAACAATATAAGTAATAGGTATACTCGGGATTAACGTCACCATGCTCTTTTTATTCGTCTAGTATTATCAGTTAGTGGCGTGCCGATGTAGGTTTTTTTTTTAGGAAATTGCCTCATGACTAAAATGGGTGGGCGGGTGGCTGACCAAACATGTTGAATGTTGGTTAAGATTGACTAGTTCGGAGATCGGAGATGCCTTTAGTTTTGTGTGTTGTGTATTATATTATTAATATATACCTACTTACGAATATGATAGCCTATATTATATAGTCAATATGGCTAAATAAAAAACGTTGTCCTTGTAATCATGACGTGCAGTACATGTAAAAATCCGTGTTTTGATTGAGTGGGTCTTAATATTTTTGTTTTTCCTCAAGTATGAAAAATGTTCAGCACGCCACTGTTATCAGTAATAATTGGCACATTTGAACAGAAATAATTTATTAGTCCCGTTAAAACACGCATAATAATTTTTCAGGTATTTGCCCTCTCTCGGGGGATTTATTTTCACCGTAATTACAGCATGACGATACAAATAAAAATGTGAATTTTACAAATGCGAGTATGTTTACCGCTTGCTCCCATTCCTCGATACATTTTTGCGGACGCCCGTGTATATCTATACCTATGTAATAGTAAGTACCTATTATTTTTTAAGTTACGGAAAACAAAAAAAAAAACAATTATATTAATGCTTTTTATCGTATTGTATTCTTTAAATACATACATATTATAATACATTATTATTATTTTTTTTTTATTTAAGTATAAAACTATTAAAGTTTGTATTTCAAGTATATATATCCAGTTTGTACAATAATAATAATATTATATGGTAGGTATTGAAATACATACGAAATAAAAATAAAATAAAAAAAATATCTAATAAATAAAACATTTTAACAAAAAAAAATAAATACAACATAACAGAAGAATACTAGGTGTATAGGTACAGTATTTTTATAATTTATAACAAAATGAGATTATTTATTAGGTTCGCGTTCTTAAATTTAATAGTAATAATATAAAATATAAAGTCTTCAAATTGTTTATAATTTAAAAAAAAAAAAAAGAATATCTACTATGAGATTTTAAATGTATACAACAGCGGTACAATGACGATATCAATTTACCACCCTCTCCCCCTCACGACTATCTGTTATTTTTCTCGCGTTTGCACCCGGTTTGGATATTTTTTAGTAGGTAAATAAAGTATATTACCGATGTCCAACCGCCGTCGGTAAATTCAAATATCGTGGGTGTTTCGATATTTAAACCGTCAATAATCACCGTTAAATCGCAATTAAATGTACAACTATACGCATAGCACTCCAGCACTATTTAGGTGATAAATTATTGAAACCGGTAACGTGAAACGACACGCGGATAGTAGCGAGTAAACTCGTGAACTCGCCCAGCGTAATCGACGTTTAAGGGGAAGTTTTTTTTCTTATTTTCATTGAGAGCTTTTGTTTGAGCCCGACAGTAACACTACAACAGAGTAAAGTGGACGTTACATCCACATGACGTGCTGTCTCCGCGCGACATATGTAAATTTTCGTTCGGCGGAGACAACTCTGTGCCGTCGGTTTTAATATTAGAACGAAGTGACCTATTATCAAACTTAAAGATAACAACGTCATATTCCGCTTAGCGTTCGTCGTTTTTTTTCTCGTAATTTTAATTTTCAAGCGAGTTATAAGATTTATTTTCAAATCGTGATTTTTCGCACACCCATACCACGCTTAAAATTATTGTAAAATTAAAATTATGCGAAAAACAACGATGACTCGGATAATGTTATTATCTTTAATTTTGATAATAGGTCGATTCACTTTAATATTAAAACTAACGGCGCAGAGAAATATTATTATTGTTCTCGCTGAACGAAAATTCGGTAAGTCGCGCGGTTAATAATATTAAATTTCGTCAAACGACGACGTGACGTCACGCGCATTATAGTTACACGTGCACGTTTTTTACAGGGAGAATTATTTTCGGAAACAGTACCTACGAAACATCGATTTCTATATTTTGCACGTTTCGCCAATAATAACCGTATACACAATATAACGACAGACGAAGAAGAAAAAAACACAACAAAAAAATGTTAGGATTTATATCCTGAAACGTGTTTTTCTCATTGTTGTTGTGTAGGTATTATGTGCAGCGCGCCGTGCGATTATTACGAACCGTTGAATCCGTTGAAAAAAAAAAAAAAAATTAAATAAAAGGTAAAATACGCGTATGCCCATAATAATATCCCACGATAGCACGGGTATACAGGGTGACGGTTTTACCGTTACGATTATCGTTCGTACGAAAAATTCGTGTACATTTGATTAGAAAATTTTCTTTTTTCGCAGCTATTCTTTAGTACAACCTTTTGGAAATAAAAAAAAAAAAAAAAATTCACTGAAAATCTATTCGTAGACAATATTAATTATTATAATCGTCGCCGGTTCACTCTTACAAAACAATCGTTCTGCACCTATTATAATATCATACTGTAGCGTAGAATATTATCGCAATGACCACCATACGCGTACTATTATTGTTATTATAGCCGTCACTAAATAACGTCAAAGACCGTCCATAGGATAATATCCAATCGAACACCGCAGAGTGTGCGGTCGAATGGAAAACGCGATTTCGGGATCATCGGTGCGGGAGGACGCGAAATACCGGCGGCGTTTCCGCTACTCGGGAGGTGATAGCCAGGGAGGGAGTGAAGGTGGGAGGGCGGTCCNGGGTGCGGCTAGGCGGGGCGAGAAACACGCGACGACGCCGGAATATTATAGCCGTCGGCCGGGCGACGAGACTCGCCGCCGGCGGCGACGGCGTTTTACGGCGATTCCAAATCCGAAATCCGGCGTATCGATCTGTACAGGTTCAACGGCGGCATGTTCGGGTGTTCGATGCGCGTGGGCGACGACACGTGCGGCCTGATGGTCTGGTACTCGGGCACGGTGCGGCGGATGGTGGTGATCTGTTGGTACTCGTGCTGCTGCTCGTACGGGTAGTACGCTCCGTTCTCGAAGTTCGGGTTGGCTATGGTCTGCGGATGGTGGTGCACCGGTCGGCGGGTCGTGGCGGTCGTGTCGATGTTGCCCGTGGGCGACAGCGTGGCCCAAAACGTTTTCGGCGAAATGTCGATGGTGTCGTACAGCGGCGGACTCTTTTTCGGCTCCGGGCTGAAGTCCGATTTGCTCCAGCGTTGTTTTTTACTGCGGGCCAGAGCCGGAAAATGCATTAGGACAAGCTCGCTCGATAAATAAGGACGACCCGCGGAGATCCGACAAAAGCTTATCCGTTTTATTTTATTATTTTATTATTATTTTTTTTTTTATAATATTTCTAGAGCTTTGCAATATGGTTTGAATGTTATTTTTTTTTAAAACTAAAAATGAAAATAGTTGTAACATTTTTTTTAAAATCCGAGCTATTTCATACATTCATTTCGAAATAAAATTCGGGCGATGCAAATGTTTATTTATGATGAACCGGTAATTGTCTAAAATTGTTTTTATGTTTACTATATAATTTTAATCGCTTTCAATATCAATACTCACAATATCGATCAATTCATTAATCTTTCTACGAAAAAAATGTTTGTTAATGATTTTTCTAAACTTCAAACAATATTGTAGAGAATCAGCGACATATCGTTATAGTGAACATTTGTAACACCAATATTATGTTTCAAAATAAACTTGTTAGTGTATGGATTTTGTCACGAAAAAAAAAAAATGTTTTTAAAAATTGTAATCTTTTACTTTTAGTAAAAACAAAAAAAAAATTAAAAAAAAAAAAATTATAGTGTAAGGCTCTAATAATTATTAAAATTAAGATATTGAACAGAACGAACTATTAAATTTGTCAAATCTCCGCGGGACATTCTGTATATACCTGCTTATCTAGATAAAATTACGTTCAAACAATATTTGCAAACTTAATAATTTTTTTTATTATTTAGTTTGGTGCAGGCTGCAGTACAGACCTTCCCCCTAAAATCCTCGCTCGGTTGTAATATAGGATAATATTTTGTAACTCAGTGTTCTGTTTGGTATACTCACTCTCTCATCCGGATGACGATCACTAGTATGACTGTGCCGATCAGCATCACCACGAGCAAGCATGTGGTCAGCAACATCCACCAGGAATAGGTCTCGATAATAGGACCTGAAAGTTATGTATACTGTCAGTTTTCAAATTCGTGTAAAAAAAAAAATATTACGTATTCTACTTTCTGAGTTATTCTATGAAGTTCGTTTTGAATTGTACGAGTACTGTGTAGGATGGAGAGGGGGGTAATTTCTCATGCAACGAAACAAATAATACCTTATCTACAAAAGAGATATTATGTAATTCGACAAATGCTCAAACCTTGTTGCGGTAATTCGATGAATCCCACTCCTTGGTCCAAGTCACACATAGACTTACATGGTTTACCAGAGTCCAATTCATTGGTTTCCATCAATAGCTCCTTGGTGCCCGAATCCATTTCGTTGTTTTCTGGCTGCCCGTCCAAAACGGCAGCCAAAAATGACGGCATCGGAGGCGGAGGCATGTCCAGTATGGAAGGCGGTGGACCTAGGTCACCACATTCTCGGCCCGTAGAATCCATACAGTACACAGCCGTGGCCATCAGGCATAGGAAACATAATCTGATAAAATTTATCTCCATGACGAACACGGGTTATGGAAATCCTGTTAATTGTAATGTTGATAATTTAGATAAATAATGGCAATTTATAACACGAATAATAGTAAACTGTATCATTTCCATATAGTTTTTTAATTAATGTTATCAAAACTCTTAAATTTATCCACAAGAACGGCAATAAATCCATGCGAAGCCAAATTATTTGATTTGATTCAAGATCGGTAGGTCAAGCAGAATAACTAATGAATAATGACACTTCAGCAAAAAGAACATAAGGGAAAATAGCTAAAATATATTTTTTGGGGAGGGAATAATAGATTAAAAAAATTATGTACATTTAATACTTACTTGATTAGGACTAGACTTGGAGGGCTCGATTGAGTTTTGGAGGGGAAATTAAGTCACCCAAGCCCCCCAACTGACATCAATGTTTAGGAGGTAGTGGCAATAATAATAGCATTTTAGGTAAAGTTTTGAAAACAATATTGAAAATGAGACGATAAAACGATTCTATAATGACTGAAAAAGGAATAAGATCAAATTTACTCATAACCTTCGTTGTTAATCACTAGATCACGATAACATAAAACCAATCTGTTATACTATTGCAATGTATTAATCATATAGTAAAATCTACATAATTTGTAAGAAAAAAATAATGAATACAATTAATTTACAGTAATATAAATAAAGTATAGATAGGTGTTAAAAAATGGAAGGGTAATATTTTGTAACTACTGTTTTTAGGGTTAAAAACAAATACAATTATATTAATACTATTTATACTTAATAAAAAATAATGATTTTTATTTCATTATTTTCTTAAAACGTACATAATATATTGTCTATAAAATACAATAATAAATAAAAATAGTTATTTGAGCATGTAAAATGATTAAAGTTTGAATTTTAAGTATACATCAAGTCAAAACGTTTTTTTTTTCAAAGTACAAAAAAAAATTTACAAAACATAGTTAAGTACAATATAAGTAAACAATACACGTTATAGATAGTGAGTTTAATACAGTGTAAGGGGTCAAGGGTTTAATAAAATCCTCCGAAATATTAAGGGATCTATAATTTTAGGAGCGGTGCTGTATGCTATATACATAATACATTATTAACACTGTTGAATTAATATCAGTGCCGTAGGATATTTAAAAATAATAATGAATAATTAATAAGTACTCTGTTATTGAAACCTATAATACTACATACTTAATTTAATCGGTAAATTAATTTAGTTTAATTTATATATGATACAACAAGACATATTGCCCCTAATTTATTGAGAAGGGAAGTTAAAGAAGAATAGCGGCAGTCAATGCACTATAAAAAAATAACATTTTTGAATTTAATTATTTAATCTCAATTTAATCTAATCCTATGTACCTAATACAATAATAAAGATTCACAAAATTCATAAATATGTGCATAAAACACATGTAAGGAGATTTTAATATTTTAATAGAATATTGAGTGACATAAAGATGATATTTGTTTATTCCCTCTAAACATTTTTTCTGCATAGGCCCTAAATTAATATTTAAGTAAAATAGTAGGTAGAGCTATTCAAAATTGTACTAAATAATTTCCAAACAATATAATTTCCAAATAAATTTGGAATAAACCGCCATCGTTTTTTCACCATAACCGTTCATATCCTCGCTATTTCGCTGTAAAACCATTTTGTGATTGCCGTTCATTGCGACAGCGAAATAACGAGAATATAAACAGTGACGACGATTTGATTGTGCTCGGCCTCTCGTAGCAGTGCAGTGATGATTCAGACAGATAAATAATACATGGCATCGCTTTTTCATCGTAACCATTCATATCCTCGCTATTTTGCTGTAAAACTATTTTGTGATTGCCGTTCATTGCGACAGCAGAATAACGAGGATATGAACGATGGAGGTGACTTGACTGTCTCGGACGGCCTTAACGTCAAAATTTCTAGTAACATAGATATTGTATGGTCTTTCAAATTTTTTGTTACAGTTAATTTATCCATTTAAATAATATTATTTATTTAAAAATTACCGATTTGAAAACTTTTTGAAAATTTGATTAATTGTTTTATTTATTTAAACTAGTTTAAATATATCTTGATGTGAAAATTTTTAATTACTGTTATTACGTTGACTAGATATTTCATTTTTAATGAATCATTTTGCAATTTAGTGAGTTGAGTAATATTCTTATTGGGAATGTAGGATACATAAGGTTATTTCATATATATTCTTAAGCAAAGATAAACCATTGCTGACGAAAGACGAAAGACTAGAATAGAGATCAAAGAAAAAATAATAGAAATAATAAACATCATTATAAATCCATTATCCCCCTGCCTCGGAATCTGAAACACATATTAGTATAATGCTGGAAATTACTCTTATATAAATGTTAAAAAATAGAGAAGATTAGGTTTTGTTTATAGATAATTAGAATATTTTATTTGCATATGTTTACTATAAACCTTAGCTATTTTAAGCAATAATTTTCCAATGGGCGCCAAATAAATCATTGGAAAACAAATTTCATTTTTTATTTGATTATTACTTAATACTTTTATATCAAAGTACAAGTGGTAAATTCCATTACCCAGATGTTATTATACAATTTTTGCTTTGGGTATCTACGAAAAAGTATATTGGATGATAAACTTTATTTATCATCTTACTATGACAGTAAACCTACGTTATTTTGAAATTGTGTTTTCCCCTCGAAGCACATTTCACAAAACTAAAATTACTCATATATTATATGTGTACATATATATATATGTGTGTGTGTGTGTGTGTGTCTAATAATATACGAGTACGTCTACCCTGTGAAATGACTACTGGAAAATGTGCTCGGGAGGGCGGAACAATCGATTGGACGTTCACAGTATGGGGCGATGATTGACAGTTCTCGATTATCTATTGTGCAGTGACGTCATTTTTCAAATTACCGACGAGCGTAACATAACCAAACATTTTGAGGATAACGTACAGTTAAGTATTTAAATAAACAATATTTAAATTTTAAAACACCTATGGAAATTAACCACAATAAGTTTACATCTTCATATATTATGTAATACATAATATTTTTTGAATGTTATTATAATCTTATAGTTTAAACTATATATTTTCACCTTTTAGTTGTACACAAATACTGATGATTTTTACTGATGGGTTTATCACTGTCGTAGGTGGGATGTTAGGAAGGTATAGAATACATAGTTATTCAAATTGTTATTTTATCTGCAAGGAAAATAAATAATTCTAACGAAAAACGATTCTGAGCCGAAGTTTGATTAAATATTATGTTTTGAAATGCCATGATTTTTAGGCGATTTTCGTTAAAATTTAAACTTAGAATATTTATAAAAAAAACTTCTAAATTACGTTTGAATTTTTTTTCAGTATCTAGGACAGTGGTTCTCAACCGGGGTGACATGGATCCAATGTAGGGGTGACAAGAAATCCTCGGGGAAAAGTTTAAAAATATAGAAATTTTTTTAAAATCGTATTATTGTAACGGTAATCATGTGATTGCTACCACACTCAAACAACGCAATAATTGTTTACACTAAACGGCACAGATACTGCAAAATTCTTATCTTTGTATTATTTATTTCTATTTATAGTGTTAACTACACTATAGATCCGATAAATACGTCCGTTCGACGTGCGACAACGCTACGTTATCTGAAGCGGGACTTAGTCAGTTTTTCTACATTTATAACTATTATTTTGATGTCAGGGAGACGTAGTGTTGGGTTATCGTGGATGAGGGTGACCGAATCCAAAAGGTTGAGAACCACTGATCTAGGACAAATTGTGAAGATTCTCGTCTAAAATATTCAAGCATTTTTGCTCGGTCAAGACAATTTTATCTATATAAAAAGTTGATCCTCTTAAAGAGATATATCACGTACTAGTTCGCTACTTGTATTTGATAGTACCAATCACATAATATTACATATTCAATGAAAGAATTACAATACCTATGCACCTATATTATTATTATCATAATTAATCAATAATTTATACAATATAAATATTATTAAACTAAAAACTATTTTGACTTAATTATATTGTTTTATAATTCGTGTTTACTTAATATGTTTGTGTATTTTTATTTTATATATACATAAATTGTTGGTTCTTTATTAACACTGTGTTGTAATAATTTTTTTCACCTATTAAATAATCATATAAACTAACATAAACGTGCACAAACAATTGTCAACAACAAAAGAAAGAAAAATATAAATTTGGTTCGGCCATAGACAATTAAACAAAATAAAATAAAAACAAATAAATAAGTAAATCGATAGAACTAGGTAAATAAATAATCTTAAATTAAGATAAACAAGGTGATTTTTTTTAGAGCACGAGTGTATTATTAAATTTGAATCTAGTGTTTTTTTTTTCAGTCATCGTACTAGAATCGTCTAATTTATAGTCTTATTTTCAATCATATTTAAACAGTTTTACACCTATTCTGAAGAATGTATACCATAAACGCGTATCGAATTTTGATAAAAACTGTCAATATTTCGAACTTTGTTTACCCCCTCCCCGCGAAATTTGTTCCTAATATTATAGTACTTAAAAAGACTAACCGTTGGATTATTATTATTAATGCGCATGGTAATCTACTTAAATCAATGGATCAATAATTTACAACGGACTTGACCCGTTGTTACTGAACATGATGCGCATCGATTAATAATTGATCATAAAAATATAAACGACGAGCGGGTATCATTGTCGCGTGTATCGGATGCTGTAGGTAACAGCGATAATAATACCTACAAAATAATAATAACGAACGGGGCGAAAAAAAAACAGAAAAAAAAAAAAAAATGGACGATAGTATTGAAACAAAACGTTAGACTGCCCGTCGACGTAACCTGGGTACGTCCTATATACTTACGAGACGCGGACGGCTCGACGGCGGCGGCGTCGTTGGCGCGGTTGGTTTTTACGTCGTTCGATATTTTCGTAAAACTGATAGTATATGTAAAAAAAAAAAAAAAAAAAAAAAAAAAACAGCGGCAATTAATAACACTATATTATCGCTCGACACAGTACGGATAAGCGACCAACGGCGGCCGCCGACCGACGGATCGGCCGTCGACCTGTACCCACATAATTTTATAAACATTCATGTCTGATATTAGAGTGATACCGTCCGAAAACGGCTACGGAAAATACGGTTACAGCGAATATAATTGTTGTCTACGCGGCGGCGGAATCGAGAAAATAACGACAGTATTATAATAAATAATAATTGTAAATAATATTCTAGGCATACTTACGCGTAACGTGACGTCTTTGCGGCTCGGCGGCAGTCGGAGTGTACAGGCGAAAAGGCAGCCAGCCACGGGGCAGATGCGCAAAATCGCTTTCCCGACCCTTTTATCGATCTCCCCGCCGCCGCGGCCGGCCCGTCGACCGGCACCGACGGCGACGGTCGCCGTTGCCACCACTACCGCCGCGGCCGCGGCCGGCACCCCGCATCCGGTCGCCTTGGCAACTGCAGGGTATTATAACGCGAGGGGTGCCGCGCGCACGACTTGCCCGGGGGTCGCCGCGCAGAGAGGGCGTCTTTTATGTGCAGCGGCGACTCTGCCGGCGGGTGAGTGGACGGAGCGGTGGCGGCTCAAAGAGACTTTGGCGAGCTGTACTATGTATACACGTGTTGTGTGTGTGTGTGTACGATTTTCCGCAGATCCTGTCCGCAGCACATCTGCGGCGTTTTCCCGGCTTTTGACGTACCGAAGAGGGCGTTTTCAGTTTATCGAATTCTCCGGATGCAGGTGTGCACCGAGAGCGACAATGTATTACGTTTTGACGATAACAAAACACTGCACTGAGCTCGCGTGGCGGGTTCTTCAAAATGATTAGCGTACTTGCATTATTATTGTTTACAGCGGGTACCTATAGGCACTCCTCTCAACGCGGTGCACAATGTCTCTACCATACGGTGGGAGACGTTCTGCGTCGCGAGGAAGTGGACGAATGGACGGTAGAAGTCGAAGGGCAGTTCGATGAATAAGTCGATTTCAGACCGGCGGGTGCCACGTCACCGGGCCGTGTAGTCTGGCCGCACAAGATCGGCGGTTTCCGAAACCCGGGTCATGAATTCATTTATTCGACGATCGAGATATTCGTGATGACGGGGGAACCGCGATCTGGGCCATGAAGACCGAATCCGATATTGTAAACAAACTTAAATCGACATTGTAAATGGAACTATAGACTATAATGAGTAATGAACGAGTGATTGCACATTCAAGTAAGAGTGGACAAAGGAAATATAATGTAAAATAGTATAGTGATAATAATACAGGGAATTAAGAGGGAGATCAAAAGGGGAAAATCAGTGCTCGGCTTAATAATTATGTTACTACCCTCGATCCCGACGTTTGGAGGGACTCGGAGTCGCGAGTCAGAGAATAGAGACGAGATCAATAAATAAGAAATAAAATAAATTGTCTTATCTGCCCGCGGTGTTGGAACGTTAGGGTATATACCTATAGTTATTCTCCCGTGATAGTGTAATACTGGAATGATAATGCAATATTGGAATTTAAAATATTTACACTTCGAAACTGCTTGCACTCGGATAACGAAATATGTGCTAGTATTTAAATTATGTCAGAAAAAGGTTGAACTAATAAAATAAACGTGTAGAGAAATTGAACATGGGCAATTAGCTGCTAAAAGTCGGAGCTAGTTATTATGCAAGAGAGATTTTCGAAATAGACTGGCGGTGCGCACTTAATGTGTGCAGGGTTTTCGACAAAGTAATCGTCCAGAAAACTACTCACGTGAGCGAGACACTTAAGACATCAAGAAAAACAATGTTTTTTTTTTTTTTTCAGAGACTTACACGTCGGGAACGATAAATTGTGATTTATTGATCATGAAACTACAATGAAACCAATTTTATTTAGTGATGATTTTGTATTGGCTATTTTGTACGGCGGCGTGGGACCAGTGGTGATAACGCCTCAAGAAGCGCCGACCGTCTTTTGAATTTTATTTTTCAAATCGTATGATTTGATTACGAAATGTATTACGTGCATCTCTTTTGAATAACCAACGCCTATTGCATTTATAATATATAAAATCAACTACTTATTTTTTTACTAAATACCAAGTACTCGACCGCATCTAAATATTTTAGTCACACTGTTATAAATATAAATAATTATATACATGTTGTGTGATCTTAATATTACACTTCTAACAGTCAAAAATCGACTTTTCGTAATTTTGTTTTGTTTAGTTTTTATATATATATATATATAGTGTATATTTTTATGTCTTATTCGACCGTATCACTAGGTATCAAATTATTTTATTAACAACGATTAGTGAAATACAAAATGTGTGTGGCGCGCGGCGGGTGTCCAATTCAACTATACCTAGTTAAAATGTTTAAAACCAGATCGCGTACTAGATTTTAACATTTCCCAATAGTGTGTAGAAATGTAAAGAAGTGCGATTTAAAACGATATTGTACCTATACATCACGATATTATTCTAGTGCGTAGTATATTATTGGCTGTTAAAATAAAAATAAAAACGGCAAGGTCAAAATTGGGTAAATTTAAAATTCGTATGTGCATTAGTTATAATAATACATTATATGCCTTACATAGAAATGCTAAACTACGTTTAAAAATCTTAACAATGTTTACTTAGTTTACATAGCCTATACTGTATTATAATAAAATATCTCAAGGGAAGTGCGGTGATGTGGTTCAAGGAATACACAATGACGTCACTTATCCTGAATATTTTAAAATTCAGTATCAAAAGTCAATAATATTGCGTATGGGTATATAATGTGAATAAGTACAGACACTCAATATATTATAAAGCAAAAATCAAGTAATACCGTTATCGACGACTAGTAACCGTACACGGTTTTAAGTTTTAACTACTTGATTTCACTTAACAGTTGATACTTAAAAATATTTCAAATGCTGTAACATGAGTATATTATTTTCGCAATAATAGAGTATTGAGCAATGTTACGTATTTATTACTATGGAATTGTTACCCATAAAAATTGGTCACGGACAGTAATATTATAACAGACATTATAATATTGTCCAGAAATTTTCATTGTTTTCACGCGTGTTGTACGTTATGTTTTTGGGTACCTATCTTTTGAAATTTAAGATTTATTTTTTCGAAAAGTTTTCTTTAATTTTCCCGCAAAACTTTACGTGCACACAAATTTAATAAAATGAACAACATAATATAGTTAACGACTTTTTATATACATATATATGTATGTATTATTAATTTAAAGTTTGAATATGCGCGGAGTGGAATGATGTGAAAGTTCCAATTTTGACTTAATGAGAATTTTTATCACTTTTTTTTCTCTATATACGTACTGTTTTTTCGTATACACGCGCTAAAATAATTTGTTTTGATGTAAGTATATAGCGCGTTAAATACGTAAAAGTTAGGTAGGTAAGCAACACATTATTATTTATATCGTACAAAAAGGGTAGGTATATTACCAGACTACCTATACGCTAATTAAAATATATACCTACGTGCGTTCAAAATTAATTTTAGACGTTTGTTGAAGTACAAACGTAATAACTAAATATTTAATTATTTTACATTTTCAATTAATAAAGACGAATATTTACTTAAAACTTCCAGAACTAATTTGAATAATTTAACTGTATAAACAATCGAATAAATCAAATTTTGTTTTTAAAACTACGATTTATATTATAATGTATTGAAAAGAGAAAACGATTTCAAGCGAAGTTCTGTCGAAACATCTGTTTGATAAATTTAAATTGAAAATTGTTTAAATTTTTAACTACAAAATAAACTACAAACATTTGTGCTTAAAATGAAATGTAATTTAGATTCGATCTCAAAACGCTGATAAAAATAAATTACAACATTACCATCAAAAAAACGCTAAAGTCGGCAATTTCATATACTCGTATATTTGAAATTGTATAGTACCTATATAAGAGTTATATTCATTAAAAATTTAAAAATAACTCTAAAATTTCCAAAATATTTTGAAAGTGATGCCAGAACAGAAGAAAAAAAAGAGATGGACATATATTGGGTGGGTAGGCCACTGATGTAGGTGAGAAGTTGTGAAGGTAGGATACATAGGATAATTGAATTTTTTTTGTAAAGTTTAATAATTGTTAAATAAAAACAATTCTGACCGGAGTTCGGTTATACATGTTTTAAAAGGCCGTAATATTTACGATTTCCGTCAAAACTTGATATTAAAATTCTTAACAAAAAAAATTACTACATTTCTTATTGACCAATAAGTACAATTTATCATGAACCTCCTGTTAAATTTGCCAGAATTTCTGTTTGGTTTAACAATTTTATTCACCAAATACCTAACAAATAAATATTACGTAAAAAACATGCAAAATTAAAATGTCTATAAATAGCTCAAAAATGGCTAAAATGTTTTGATAATTTTACAACATTTAGGAAAGACAAATATAAGTTTCCTTTAAAAATTTCAAGTCTTTACACATATTTTCAAGTGAATTCAAAAAAATTCAATTGAAAATAATAAAATAATTATTTTCGTACATTTTCCCGAACTTTCTACGTTTTTTTTAGGTTTACCTTAATTATAACCTAACCTAACTGCTTAGTAAATCAAAAAAGAACGAATTACTTTCTCACCAACTAGATTAAAATTGCTACAAAAAAGTTTTGTTGTTTTGCTTTTGGAGCAATATTTCTGGTAGAAATCATAGTTTGCAAAAGTTAAAAAGAATGAAATCAGTAACGTTGCGACGTGCCATACATTTTTGTCTATTAACCAATAATTTTCGTTCCGGTTTTTACCAATTATTTTGAAAATCCTTTAGAAAATCAATAAATGGCCTTGCTATAGTACCAACTAGATAGAATGTAATTTCAGAAAAGGTGTTACGCTCCATATATCGGAGCATGATTTCTTTTTGAAAAGTTGTTTACAGGCAGAAAAAAAAAACAATACACATCATAGTAAAACTAATAGATCCCTCCCCACACTCCAAATCTAAATGCACACTTTATTTTAATAGCACACGGCGGAATTTAATGTCATAGTATTGTCGTTACGTTTAGAATCTAAAATATAATCAATAACAAAGAAACCACGTGTAATTGTGATTTTTCAACGTTTAGACAGTTGAAATTATAGTATAATTATGTTTCATAATACACGTTTCATGTTCATTTGTATAATGTAATAATAGTCGTATATTGCGTTGTAAAAATGTACGATAAAACCAAAAGTCCATTATTGTCCCGCACTAAATTATACATAATATACTCGTATACTAGGTAATCGTCATTGTTTTTTTTTTTTTTTTTATGAAATGAAAATAACAAAAAGGTTTTATGTAAGTACATTAAACGAATTATTAAATATTTTAACATAAAACACGTGTGTAGATACTCATTCGAAATTAAAACTATTCAATTGGGTGTGTTGTACCTATATTACTCAATATTATTATAGGTATTTTTTTTTTTTAAACATTTGTTAACTGTATTTTTATGTATTTTTTTTTTTTATTAGTTACATTTTTAATATAGTCAGTGAACAAACAACTAGGTTTTTGATTTATTATTATTTTTTTTTTAAACAGTTTTCATAATAATTTGGAAAAACCGGAACAAATCTTAGAGAGGACGGGAAAGTTTACGAACGTGGTTTTATTATTTTCAATTTTATTTATTTTTTTTTTTCGTCGTAATTCAGTTAAAAATATTCGTAGAAACTAGATATTTTAACGGAAAACTCATATTGGCTTTTTCCAGACGAAGTTTTTAAAACATTTGACTATTTGAGCTATTTATAGGTATTTTACATTTTATAATTTTTTATGTAGTTTTTATTTGGTAGGTATCTACTATGTGAACATAATTGTTTGACCAAACATTGATGCTTGGCAATTTAACAAGAGGTTCATTATAATTAAGTTATTGTAATCAGTGGTCAAAAATAAAATATATTGATGTAATGTTTTTTCGTTCGTTTTTTTTTTCTTCATAATGGATTTAAAATCAAATTTTGATGAAAACCGTAAATATTACGGCCTTTTAAATCACGCATAAACGAACTCGGCTCAGAATGGTTTTTTGTTACCTATGGTTAATCGTTGCGTAACGTTAAATTTCCCTACCCAACTTTTTACCTACAACGTCGGCTCGCCCACGTGCACTAGGTAGGTACCTAACCTGGATATAATTTTATTTTAAACAAACTTTAAAATAAAAACACAGTATAAACTAATATTAGAACATTGATAAGTTTTCCTTTTATTATTAAACAAATAAATTTTCTTCTTTGTAAAAATAATAAAAATAAGACTCCAGAACCCCTGACGTTATTTTTTATGCATTTGTATGGACTACTTAGAAAGAAACGTTGCGCATATAATATATACTGGTGGCCAATGGATAAACGAAATAAGGTGGAAGAGGTAGAAAATATGTTAAACAGACAACTTATTTTATGTAAATCGTTCACTTGCAGCTTGCCGCCAATTAGAAATAAAAGTTTCTAATACATAACACAACCTCTAGGGATTACCGTGTATTTTCCCTTTTACCGCAAACGCGAGTTTACATAAATATAAAAGCTGTTTATCTTTTAGTTTCTTTATCTCGAAAATAGCGACAGACTAACGAAAAATAATTTGAGCTAACAACGTGGTTCAGATTTGGATTTCCGTATCATGCACAATCGCGGTTAATGTTACTAACACGCGTATGCGTAATAATTACCTAACGCCGTTCCGTTCCGCGGTAACCGAAGCGTGACGACAAATGCCCAACACCTGGTATACTCCTGGTGTTGCTCGATTTTGTATTAATTATTAACAATTTAAAGCTCGTATTGATTTCGACGTACATTGAAATACTGCGGGTGCACGTGGGATTTATGTACGCGACCGTGCGCAGTCAATAATCAATAATGGGTTTCACCGACCGCGGCGGTCGGCAGGCCACAATATTAGAATATTTATTGGGATCGGCAACAATTCCGGATCGCCGGAATCGGGTATTCGTCACAAGCAGTACCGCAAACTCGCTTTGACCGGTTCCGAAAATGCGTTGCGCAACTCGAGACGTCGCAGTAGCCAAGCCTGCACAAACAAAACGATAAACAGATAAATAGTGTACAATAAATACGAGTTCGTATCCGCAATGTATAATAATTTTTTAACGGAATAAACGTACGCACCTAGATCGCAATGTACGCAATGTACCCAATTGATAATGGTGCGCGAGTAAATTGCGGACGTAAAGCGCGGGGGGGGGGGAAATACCACATGATTGGGTAAACGATTTCGGACATTCACCGACCGCTGGGCCGTTTGCCCGAAGGTTCACGGGTACTCGCACTTTTACCGCGACACGCTCACTATTATAATATCACGATTTCCGCCGGTGCCGTTTCACACGATAGCCGTACAACCGAGTTTCGTAAAAGTTGTAAGTTTTTCAACAGACACGCGTGTCCACGAATGTTGTGCACGTTTTGTATATCACGTTATTGCGATAAAAGACATTGCGTATGCGTAACACAGAAACGTGATATTTTTCCGAACGGGGTATACTCTGTGGTCCGTTATATAACAGCGCGGGAGAAGGAGGTGGGGGGGGGGAGGGGCGTGAGGTTCGGGCGGTCGGGAGGGGCGCAAAGTTTCGGCAAATACGAATTTATTACATAATAAAGTGGTTAACTGTTTCCGATGCGCGGAAAAAAAAATATTACTTCGCGTGCGTGTTGTCAGCGCATACGGTCTACTCGACACCGTATTGCGCATGGTGCTGCGAATGACATTGTCCGGCCCGAGTGCCCCGACACAGGATATTCGGTGTTGTCGCACCGGGGGCCGGTCGCCCGCGACTATCCAAAGTCGCCCTCTGCGCGTTTAAAATAATCGAATTTCATTTTTCTCAACGTCGTCACCGCGATCGATGCATCGCGATATTATTTCGCGAGCCCTAGATTAGCCGTACAATGCAAATGGAAGGGTAGGATCGCGAATGACTCATTGTCGTCGCTCGGCGAGGAGGGTCGATCGCGGTAGGGATTCGCACCCTATTCGCGATTGTTCATTCAAAAACAGAACAACAAAGGGGGTTTATAATATACATTTTTTTTGTTTTTTTTTTATTTTTTTCAAACGAGTTATACACAATACGTTGTATTCGTGTAACAAATTGTATATTACACAATAATTATTTATTAAGCATCGATATTAAACATAAATGTACAGACATGAATGGTTTCATTCATGTATAACTGTATAATTCAATTCTTTATACTATTACAGTAGGTATTATGTTATTTAAAAACCAAATAATTTAAACATTTTTTTTTCAGTATAATATAAAAAACAAATGATAAATTATTTTAAGTATAATTTAGCACTAATGTATTCTCAGGCTTATAGGCTTTTAATTTATGTAGAAACTTGCGTATATATAGTATTCATTTGTAACGTTGAAATGCTTAAATAAACTAATCCCAAGAGGTATAGGATTTAAAATTACCATAATTTATTGCGGGATAAAAATACCTAACGCACCAGTCAATGTATTCCATCCCGCACAATATTTTTTTTTGAAATCGATTTTCCTCAACACGTTAACTAGTGAACCACATTATCTCTGATTTTGCATTTAATTTTCGCATCGGTATAACCTTTTTTTTTTTTTTTTTATTGTTTACTTAGGTTTTAGGTAAACCAATGTAAATATATGCACGCCCAGAAATGACTTCAATATATTGGATACGACACGAACGTTCTCGTCAAGAAAATAGTGCTAAAAATTAGGCGGCCGGACCGCGGATCGAATCCGAATCTTTCACTTGTCGGTTAATTGTTCTACCACTGAGCTACCTGGCACCTGACTTCCAACACTATTCCCGCTGGACACAAACGGGCTAACGTGCCGGATTTAGGCAGGGCCGTATTTAGTGTTTTGGCGCCCTCGTACGTTTTCTACCGGAAAAAATGGTTTAATCGAAAAACCAATAAACACCTTTTTTGTCGCTTTTTTGATTTACTTTCTACGCTATCAAAACTTTTGAGTTTTTAAGGAATTTTAATTTTTTGGAGTATTTTTGATGTAATTCGGTTATAAATAAACGTAAAGACTTGAAACTTAATAATAATAGATATATTGGAGTTACCTACTGATCGGAGAATTTTTGTTTTTAATAAGCGTTTTGATACCAAATTTAAACGAAAATCGCAAAAAAAATTACAACACTTCAAATTATGTTTATATATCTTCTTCTTCTTTCTGGTTAAAGGCCTTTCAAGACCATCCCATCTCACACCCGTTCCTCCATTCTTCTCTATCCATTACTCCTTCTTTCCAATTCGTTCCTCCTCCTAGCGATTATACATGCTTTTTAACTACGTCTTTCCATCTTGTTTTGGGTCTTCCCAGCGGCCTTTTTCCTCGCGGGTTTTGTTCTAATACTGCTCTAATTAGCTCATTTTGGCTCCTCCAAGCGTGGCCTGCCCATTGGAGTCTTCGTNTTAACTGGTCCATAGATTTTCTTCAATATCTTTCTTTCCATTATTAAAAATTTATTTTCGTCAGATTTTCTTAGCGGCCACGTTTCCGCTCCATATAGGATTACTGGGCGGATCAGTGTAATGTACAATTGCTTTTTTAGTTCCATAGATAATACTCGAACATATATATATATATTTTTTTTTTTGTTAACAATTTTTCTACTAGAAACGTTGTTCCGATTTTTAAGTGTAGCACTTTTTCTGAAAAGAAATTTTACCTGGGTGGTATTTAAGAATGTTATTTTTTGATTTTTCAAGCGGTTTTCTTATTGATTGGGAGTAAACGTAGGAAAAACAAAAAAATGTACATACATTATAAAAGAAACTTTGTTTTTAATCGTTTTTCGTTAGCAATGATCATTGCCTACATATATACATTAAATTTCCCCAATACTTTCTCAACTTCCCCTTTAAAATAATAGTCCACCCATCATGCTAAGTATGTCTGTTTTTAATTAAAATTTTTATTTCGTACATTAAATTATAAAATTTAGAACTTATAAATAACAAATTTTTAAACTTGAAATGTTTAATACTTATTGGCGTACCACAGATTTTTCAATGTAAATTCACAGACGCAACTAGGAAGGTACTAGGGTTTTTTAGCACCCCCAAGTTTAAAATTAGCACCCCTTTTTTTCTTTTTTTCCCTTCGGTATCGGCAATACACTTGCACCATCTGAAACTACCGTAAAGCAATATCTCAGGTGAGGACCCCTAAAAAAAACTCAATAAGCTTTTTCATAATAATTGGGGGAGGGGTTTTCAATAAAAATTATTTATAACTAGCTGCATTACTCGGCTTTGTTCGTAAACAACAAACAAATTTTTATTTAAAAATAACGTGTCATGTTCTTAAACTTTGGTTTATTCATTAAAATTGACTACCCGCAACTTTGCCTCTAAATTCAAATTCATAGTCCTCGATATTATAAATAATATTTGGTTCAGGGATCTTAACTTATCGAGATATCAAATTATACAAATTTATTCGATTACACGTGGGCCATCATCTCCTTTTTTTTTCAACATACCATTTAGTAGTTTTAACAACAGACCGTAGTTATTTTAAATACTGTTGTTGTTGTACCTACCCCTTATTACACTAGCGTACAAATCAAGCGTTTACTATAAATTCAATGTTTTAACAATATATTGTAGTTAAATCAACTACAATTGAGCTCTAAGCGAAAAACGACAAGCAAACGTGAATAACATTAACACGTTGGTGCGTTAAATCGACTACACTTTTCTATGTATCAGTAATGAGTAAGTATAATTAACATTTAATAAGCTGTATATTTATATTAAACTTTGTTATTTCTACATAATTTGTATAAATTATCAACTGATAATTGGCTTGATAGTTACTTGATAAGTGGCAGACAAAATTTGATATTAAAATTATTTTATAAAAATGAATTTTACATTAAATTCAAATGTTTCATTCTGACCACAAAGAACAACTTTTAAGGGACCTCTTGTTAAATTTCCAAACATTTCTGTTTAGTCCAACCATTTTTATCCACAGAGTACCTACCAAATAAAATCAACGTACAAACCTCGCAAAATTAAAATGTCCATAGTTAGCATAAAAATGGTTTACATTTTTTGAAAATTGTACCATGTCTAGAATAGCAAATATAAATTTTCTGTTCAAATTTCAAATATCTACGAATTTTTAAAATTCTTAAAAATTCTTCTTTAAAAATTTTTAAAAAAGAAAATAATAAAAGCATTATTATTCGTAAATGTTCCCGTTTTTCTTGCGTTTTATCCCGGGTTTTCCCAGATAAATGAAAACCACTTGGATGGGTGGGCTGTATATTATATGTCTATGGTTACGATTGCTATAGTATCGGTTCGATTGGAAATTGGCGATATTATGATTTAATAATAAATGCAACTATACAAAATGTATTTAAGTGTATTTTTATGTATTTCTTTTCAGTGCGAGGGAAAGTCGGACAATTTGTAAGCCTCCCGCAAAAAATTATCCCGAGTGCACGTCTGCCCAGCACTCGTGCATATACGAAATGAAATAAAATAAAATAAATAAATAAATATGCAAATGATTGAGGATAATTTATTTTATTTCAAAACTGATAAAATCCAAACTTGAAATTATTTACACATAATTGGTAGGCTGTTTGTTTCCGACCATCTGTCTGAAATCAATACTTCGGAGTTTATACATTTAAATATTTAATACCCACTGGGTATGACACTCCTTTGTTATGGTATCTTAGTTTTTCAAATGTTGTTTTAGTTTTATAGTAGGTATATTATTTAAACACCTTAATAAATGTAACACATAGCACCGATTGTAATATTTTAATTTTTTACAGTTTCATATGTCATATTATTATGTGTTAAAATTATGTCCATTTAATTTATTAATTTGTTTACGAAATTAAATTTTAACTATAGTTCTGCATGGACCAGTTCTAAAACCGCATCCGCGGCCCCGCATCACTATACCGATGTTGCCTCTATTATTTTATTTTACAATCAATGTTTGGTGTTTGGTAAAAAAATTGTTTACGGTGTGCTAAGTAGAAATAGCTTAGCTCGAGGTCAGTGCCAATTACCTTGTCGCTGTTATTGGTTTCTTTCATATTTAGCACCACCAATACTAAACCAATACCTAACTTCAGCACCGTCATCATTGCCATAAAACCAACACCATGCATTATAATGTGATAAAGTATCATATGATAAGTGGTGCGGTTCCAGAAAAGTCTATTACATTTTACTATTATATTTGTTTTGGTTTTTTTTTTTTTTATCAGCTAAGAGTGTTATGAACAATTAATAGGAATTTTTTTTTGGGGGGGGAGAGAACAGTAAGGGAGAGTAAGGGCACTTATCGGATTTCAAAAATTATGTTTCTATGTTTCTATACGATAAAATTAGAGTTAAATATGACCAATTTTTACGGTTATTTTGTTTTTGCAAAATCAAAGTCCTATATGGGCAGTGTTTTTTTTCAATAAGAGAAAATAATTAATATCCGAATTAAATATTTGACGAGACATGAGAGTTTTTCACGTAAATATGTGATGAATGTTTTGAGCAAAACACTGGATTATACCGATTAAATTATCTGTTAAGACATGTTAGTTGTAAATATTTAAAATTTAAATACCTACATTGTTAATAATTCGTAAAAAGCGGATCTTCAACTTTGATTTGAAAATAATTTACATAAATATTTCACTGTTTTTAAGATTTTAAATAATAATGGAAAAAAAAACGATTTTTAAGCTTGATACAGTAAAGTTAATAGTTATATTATTAAATAATATAGTTGCGAATTTTTTTTTTTTAATAAATACAAATATTTGGTATTTAGATTACTTTACCGGATTCTACCTATAACTACTTAGTGTTTGTTATTAAAAACTTATTGTTAAAATATTTTCATATCCAAATAATATTTTTGTCAATTTCTATTTTTATACGAAAAAGAAAAACAGCGCATTTTGATATTTAATATAATAAATCGATTTCCGTCAACCGCACATATTTAATTTCATTCAAAATATTATCGAAACACTTCTTGAATATTTCGCTAGTAAATACAAAACTAATTGAACGGACAATAAAGGATACAAATTTACGAATTTTGACGTTACAATAATTATTTTTGTTTTGAAATCGTACCAGTTTCAAGCCATTCGTACAGTAATCAGTTGTATGCTTAAAAAAAGGATTTTACCTATCAACACTATTAATATTAATTAATTTTATTATATTTTTATAAAGACACTGCCATAAATTGTAATAATGTTAATCGAAATTCTATTTGCGTTACAAAAATAAAATTCGAATAAAACTAAACAATATCTATAAGTATGTTAGGGTTGATAAAATGTAAAAAAAAAGTACTGCGTTTATAGTTTAAGTGCAAAACGTTGTCCTCTCAAATAATCGTCCTTAAATTTTTGTTTATCCAACATCCATATTGAAGTTTTCGTAGCCTGAATTCTAATAACTCCTATAAAGATGTATTGATTAGGCACAGTTTTTTTTTTTTTTTAATATACATACATATATATATATATATTTTCAATATATTTACAAAAACAGTATTTCTTATTTTGTTTCCGAATCTCCAAAAAACAGTACTCAATGTATACAATCATTATTGATTGCACATTTATTGTACGGTACCCATGTGTTTTGAAAAATATTTTCTTTTGGAAAATTGTTAGCTAACTAAAATGTGTGGATAGAGAGCAGAAGAGTAGGAACAATACTATTGTTATTATTATTTTCATTTTTACAAATATAATATTAAACTATTAAAATAAATATATTATATATTATCATACAAGTTTGAAGGTAATTTTCCTTGTTCTGCTTCGTTCCTCATTAGTTTGACACATTAACCAGCAATTAGTTCGTAGTATTATTTTGTAACTTTTTTTTTAAAAGCAACACCAAATTCTTGATGCTATATCCACATCTATATCCAGTCTTTCTTTTTCCAAGCAAATTTTATTTATACAATTTTTTTCAATTTCGTGAATTACCCAAGTTCTAAAGTCGGTTAAGAAATATAATTTTTATTTTTATCGATGTTTCAACAAATTAAAATGCACAACTTTTAAAGTAAACAAATTTTACTATTGTTTTACGGGGAAAAAAGTGATTAGTTAAGATAATCATAAAATTAAATTAATTATAATTTTGATGAAAATCGTAAAAACCAAAACACGTTTTAAAACTTTGCTCAGAATCGTTCTTCGTTTAATTATCGTTGCAGGCAGTTATAAGTAAAACCAATTCATGTATTTTTAAATAACGTAATATAGGTAACTATATTTCACACTTTCCATCTATAACAGCGGCACACTAGCAATAGCAATATCAGTTATTTTAGTAAAATTATTACTCGGAAAAGAACCTTGAAAATTAAATTTTAAATATTCACATAATTATTTATTTCAACAGTTGAAATTTTAAAAAATCATATAAATCTATCAAATTGTACGCGGTTTTTTTTTCCACAACTATAAAAGGTGGTTTTTTTTTATCACGAACCAGCAATCTTCTCCGAGGATTTTAAGTAAATTTGATTTGTGTTTTTTTTTTTTTGTCATCATGGAATCGGTCAAGCTTGATTGATCTTAAAACCATTTTTAATTTTCACCCCTACTCTATATACTTTAAATCAGTATATACTTGTGTTTCACAAATAAGAACCCTTAGTTTTGAACGCATATTTGAATAGAGAATATCTTTTTAGAAATTTTGATATGCACAACACTAATACAGTCGGAACTTGGTTATCTTGAAATCGTCGATACCTCGAACTTTTTCTCCGATCCCTAGAATTTCCTATTTAAACAATGTGAACAAATCTTGTTTAGCTCTAACATTTTCTTGGATAACTCGGAGTTTTGAGTTTTAATAATATTATAAAATTGTGATATTTCCCTCATGTACCTATGTATATATTTTAATATCGAAAATAATGACTCATTAGTGTTATCGTTACCGATAAGTGGTTTTTATCTAACCGGTCGACTATACGATAATGCATGACTTTAGTGTTCAGTGCTCTGTGTTCTTTTCAACGTGATCGTGCGTAATTTTTCGTTCGTAATGTCGTCATCAAAGCGCGTGCTAAAAACGCTAATACACGAGGAAAAAGCGGCAGCGATATCAGAAGTTGAAAATGGATTGAAAAAAAAAAACCTTTGATAGCTTAAGAATTTCGTATTCCACTTAACACTTTGTCAACTTATCTAAAAAATAATAAATAGTTTTCTAACCTCATTTTTGTTTATACATACATAACTTTTTAAAATTACACATACATAATTCATATATAAATACATAGTAAATATTTTTTATTACGTTACTTTATTTATAATAAGTACATAGGAATCAATACATTTTGTACTGTTTTAAAAATGTTTAATTTGGATAACTCGAACTTTTTTTCGGTCTCTTCAACTTCGAGTTAACCAAGTTCGACTGTATCAGATTTACCGTCTATGAGTGTATCATTTCAAGTGTAGATCGGAGGGTAAGGGAAGAGTAATAAATTGCATAATATCTATTTTTAAATAATAAATTCATAATTCTTCCTTACTCCTCCGATATAAACTTTAAATAGTGCACAATAAACAATAGACCTGGTATTAGTATTATGCATATAAAAATTTCTAGAAAATTATACTCTATTCAAAACTATATTTAAAAATGCGTATTTCTAATTGAATAACAAAAGTACATACACATTTAAGGTACATGGAATAGAGGTAGAAAATTAAAAATGGTTTTAAAATAAAGCTTAAATGATTCTACAATAACTAAAAAAACCAAAATCAAATTCATTTAAAATCCTCAAATAAAAAATTGCTGATTCGTGAAAAAAAAAACCACCCATAAGGTATACAAATTCCTAGTTTCGGCACTGCATACTCATAATAAAATTACGTCACGTCGTAGAACATGCATTTTTAAAATTAATAAACCTGTCAAATTACTATGCGCACGGTGCAACACTATTATCTATATAATAAACCCCTTGTCTACAATATTCATATAATAATTTCCCAGTTTTTTTTTTTCAAATTTTCTTAATGGAACGAAGAATTTATTGGTTTTACAATGATTTTTATTTTTTTAAATTTTTTTTTTATGTGTATACTTACTAAAAAGCATACTCCGATTATCAAGTATAGCACCTTTTCTGAAAGTAAACTTTCTCTAGGTGATACTTTACATAAGTCATTTTTTTGAAATTATCATTAATATTCGAGATAATGAGGAAAGCCTAGGTCTTTAGGTTAAAACAGATTGAAATATTAAAAATAAGGTTGTCATTGGCAACCGTTTTTATTTATTTTTTGTTATTATTAAGTAGTAATTCTCCTTACACTCGGCATAAAAAATTAAAATAAACAAATTGACGGATTATATTATTTTTCGATTTTTTTTTTATAATTGCAATAATTTAATACGTATATTAAAGTAGTATTACTATAGTTAGTATAGTAGTTACACGTATCATTTTTTTTTTTTTAGCCCATAAAAAGATAAAAATGATTAAAATATATACAAGTTGCGAAGAGACTATTATTTTAATTACATTTTTACAGCGTACTCTTCAATGTTTAACTTCCAATTAATGTTAAATTTAGTTTGAAAAGTAAATACTTGGGCTATTGCGTATTGTGTTAGAATACGATTGTGTGAACTGCGTATAATTTAATTCGATCAATATACATTTTAGATTCGGAGCGTAGCCATTTAGTGGTTTTGCTATGATGCGTACATTCGGTTTAAGTTTTACCCAATCCGGAAACATGTTTTGCCGTATTTTTCAAATGAGAAGGGGATTTTGGATCAAAGATAATCGCGGCACACGTCGCTGAGCGCGGTGATAAGGCGCGGGGCGTTGCAGTGTTATCGTTTTATCGAAATTTGTCCACCCCATTCGGGAAAACGGAACATCAAATCTGACGGACGATTAATCGATGAAGAACAAAATAAATGAACCAAAATTTGTGTGTGTCGTTTTTCATTGTGTTGGTTGTAGGTTTGGTCACTGTCACGTAGGAACTGTTAGTTCGTTCAGGATTAAAAGTACTCTAGGTCCTATTCCAAGACTTGAAGTAAACATGTCAAATGAGTTGAGTCAAAACCCGTTGAGCGGCTACGGAGTTGAGTTGTAACAAATACACATACATACATTTATGCAAATTGTCGTATTTATAATACCTATTAATATGATTTAAATACTGATTATATTAGTTGAAGACCTCGGACAATTAATCCGATTTGAAATTGTCGGGGGCGATAAAATATAAAAAAAAAAAAAACTGTTTTTATTTTTTTTTCAAATCTATCTGACTGTTACTGGGTTACTGCGTCGACATTTATTTCAGATGAATATTTGAAATTTTAATTTTTCGTAATTTGTATCGTATAAAATGTTTTGGTCGTTGCACCCTATAAACGGAGATTATTTTTAATCGTGACGTTGAAACGTACATTTTTGAGAAAAATTGAGTTGTTCGGTCGTCACACCAAAGTCTTCAATATTGTAGGTAATGCCAGTATTATATTCGAAACTATTTCTTAAATTTAAATACTTTTTAACCGAAGTGATTTAAAATGTATTAGACATTTCCTATATATTTTTTTCAAATAAATACTGTGATATAAACGACTTTTTCTGATGACGGTATACGTGCAGTAAGAGTTTGATCTATCAATGATAATATTTTAAACGATAAAAAACCTGCAATTTAAATAAAGATCAATCGAACTTATACGAACCATAAATATTATTATTAAAATAACAAAAAAAAAAAAAAACCCGTATCATTTTTCTTATATTTATAACGTGTATATATTGTAGGAAATAACGTCGGCCATTTTTTTCGTTGTTCTTTTTAAATTAATAATAAATCATACCGAAAATGATAAATGGAAATTCTAGACGTAATGGAGTCCGTAATACACGACGAGCAACAACAATGGTACATTATATGCAGCTCAATATATAGCAGACGAAAAGAACATTAAACGGTTTGAGGTTAAAAGTATATACGAGTGAGCATTGTATTAAATGTTTGTAAACATCAAAAAGATAATAATATGTCAACTCGTCTCATGCGAAATGGTCTATAATATTATCGCGTCCCGTTACGAGTCAGGCGGAATGGCGTCGTGAAAACTGGATTTACTCGACACGACAGAAAAAAAAAAAAGGAAAAAAGAAAACCACCCGGTGCATAGGTACAAGAAAACTGTCGACGCGCAAAACTAAATTGAAATTATACTTACCGATACGACATGTGCGAGTCGAAATATTTGACGTGGTGAGGGGCGAAAAAAAAATACCTCGTTGTTGAAATCACGACAAAAATAATCACGTCAGCAAGATATGATGTACTTTCAAAAAGATCATAGATATAATAAAACATTTCCCGAGTATAATCTATATTTAGCATTGAAAATAATTAAAAAAAAAAAAAAAAACCATATTTATATAATATGCTAAAAGTATTCGCCCATTTTAAATCATGCGTAGTGAAATTAAATACCTATCCACTTACGTTTGACTTTCAGTGTTGTTGGATTTGATTTAACGAGGGAGAACGATGAAAATAATATTACGTTCTGGTATATTGCGGGGAGCGTATTTACAGATCATATTCCAGCTGGGCCTGGGTCGGTAACCGGGTTGGTTTTAGGAGGTTTTCGGAGAGTTTTACAAGACGCAATCTATACTTGTTGACGCGAACCTGATACCGCTCCATTTAGAAGATAGTGCCCGAAGCGTAAACCTAAAACCTATACTACACCTATAGCCGACGAAATGCCCCCCTCCCCATAGCTGTTTAGATAAAACTGAAGGAAAAACGTATCGTGTATGTTGGTCCAAATCTTAAAATGCACCGAGGAAGTCAGTGTCGCAATATTGAAAATCTAAAACCTAGGTCCTGGTCGACGAGAACCCACGACGGGTTCCGGTATTTACATACCGTTTGGACCGAACTCGGTTAGGGTATGTAAATGCACATACGGGGAATCGATTTTAAAAAATACTTATCATATTATTATTATCAACGACCGTAGTATATTTTATTATATTATATTTTGCGTGCGTACGAATAAATTGGCAGTGATACGCGTTGAGAAAAACGTTTGTCTTCAAAGAAAAAAAAAAATCGAAAATATGTGATGATGATGATGATGATGATGATGATGATGGTGCTGACGACGACAACGACGACGAGGAGGAACGATTATCGCGATAGAAAACCTTTTTTTTTTTTTATTATTTATATTATTATTATTATTTATTTTTTTTTAGCAAAAGGCAGACGGTGGCGGGTCAATCGTTTCGGCAGTGCTTCGCCGGAAGACCGAGTTCGACATTGACGAATTGGGCGCCGCCGAATCCTTATACATCAGCCCACATCGTAGCCGTGTTTTTATTTTATTTTATTTTTTTGTCGATCTCTCGTAATTTTAATCAAAAACCAAAATCCCGCGTTGTCGGTCCAATACCTACCCGATATTATAATAAATAATAATAAAAAAAAAAAAAAATCGAATAGTCCGAGTATACGGTGAGGAAGGAGACTTGTGTATATAATTATAATCCGCAACTTCCCTGTAGAATATTAATGAAAAACATAAAAACAACGCACGTATTATATACACTGAGTTTCTTGCTCAAACATCACGAAATATTTCAGTCAGCCAGATTTTTAAATAGAGTGTTTCCTTTACAAGAAGATCGGCGGTTCCAATAATTCACATTTAGAGAGTAGGTATTTCCAAAATTCGAATCTCCGCGTCATGGTCAAAAATTACCCGAGATGCACAGCAGATCAAAGTCCCGCAGTGTAAAAATAGAATACGAATTTTTCTCAATTTTATAACAAAACTAAAATCTATGTGCACGTGTGTAATTTTATGGTTATCATTATTACATTCAATTTTTACACCAATATAAGTATAAAATAATATTTATTCTCTTCTTGAAGTCACGCGTTTTAAATTTCTCCTCGAAGAATCAAGAAAAAAAATCACTTTTTCAATAAGCATTTTAAGTGATTTTTAAGATATATTCAAACGTGTGTTTTGCAATCCCCAATATTCCTAAAAAACAAAACAAAATAAATCGGTTACAATTTAAGTCTAATCTGCTGTTACTATACGAGTGAAACTGCACGATGCATAATATGTTTTGATGTTATTTGCATCGTGGGAGGTACACATCGGAATTGTTTTTTTTTTTTTAGAAATTTGTCTTAATGTTTAAATTTGTTTTTAAAAATTCTAAAGACTAAAGTTTGATTTGGTGACGAATTTTCGTTGTGACGTATTTTTTCCTATACAGAAATGTCCCGTTCGAAATCGTGTATGGGTATAGGTATGATAAAAAAATTGATCAGTTTTAAACAGGACGTGTTTATTGGGCCGAACATTTTGGGCGTCAGGTGGCAAGTAGGAACAAGTTCCCCTGGCTTTCCCGTATTTACGTGTATGACCTGTTGAGAGTTTAATAAAAATTCAATATCGTTGAAAAATAATACATTGCCTGACCATTCGGATTTTTGATGATTGACGCCCTTTTAACTGTGATATATTATATTTGTTCGTGCAGTTTGGACCAGTGACCTTGAGTGCCGGTGAACCGAACACGTATTCAGGATCAATTCGGGGGGGGGAGAGGTTAAAATATTTTTAATATATGTAGTTTGTAAACAAAGGTCATATTAGAAATAAATATCTTACACTCTAAAAATGTCGGGGGGGCGGGGTTGAACCCCACCCCTCATCTCTTTTATACAGGCTTGCGGTGAACAATATTAAATTTCTAAAATAATTGTTTATTAAAACACGGAGCTAAATTATTTCAACAGTTTAAACAGATGCATTGTTGTCGTTGAATTGGCCCGTACCAATATTATAGAGCAAAATTATTTCAACTGAAAAAAGGAACGCGCTGGCGTCGAGGCGCTCGGTATCCTGGTCAACTGACCTCCATTGCCGTCTGGGCCTGGCTCCCTCAAATCTAGCCGTCTCCATGTCCCACTGTCCAGTGTAGTCGGTGAACGTCTCGTTTATTATTCCGGCGGTCGACCAAGACACGGTTTCTACATGACCCATCAATATGCTGTCGCGTGGGAACGGCTTTTGGACGTACGGTCGTCCTCACCACGACGGCCCTTACGTCTTTCAACTCGTATTTAACGACCGACTTGTCCGGTTCGCCTCAAAATTATTACGACGTTACACCCGTTGATTAATTTCTATTTTATTAGCGAAGGACAGAGTGCGTAACGCATTGGTCACCCCGCCCATATGGGAATGGCATGGCTTGGTTTAACTATAGCCGTACCTGAACCTTTTTTTTTTTCTGTGTATGCGTGGCCAACGACAAATATACGTATTGCGCAACGCTCATTACATTCAGAGTATTTTTTAACGATAAATATCATCCGATTAAATTCAATTACATGACGTGTGCGTTATTGGTACTTTGTGGTGCGCATTGGCCCGACTAAGGTGTAATACTGCGATTTAGGGGGCGGCTAACATGACTGCGTATCTGTTCAAATCGACCGTCTTAAAAATGTAAATCTTACGTAATTGAAATACAAAAATAAAAAAAACAAACAAACTCACAGCGCGCCAATCGCGCCTAATAATCTATGGCCAAGTGGCCGGTCGGATTATCCGATTTATCACGATTTGCCCGGTTCAGAAGCCCGCGGGCGTCTACGAGTCCCTATCTCAAGGCCATTCGGTTTCGCGCGTGTTTCTGCGCGCGTTCAGGCTTTTCGGCACAGATTATTGGTTTGTGTTACAACGGGTGTACGGTACCGGAAGAAAACCGTTTGTCACTTTCGTCACATTTTGACCGTCTCCCGTAGCAGATGATTACGATATTTACGGCAGCCGGCGCAGGTAACCGCGGCACGCATTTGCATTCCGTAATCCCGTTCCGTTAGATTACTTTCCGGGATTTCACACGCGCAGCGTCTCCCGGATATCTATCGGTTGGCGCCATCGAACGCGATTTGGCGCACCGGGTGGCGGGCGGTCCGGCAGTCAGTCCGTCAGCGAGCCATTCAGTCAGTCATCGGCCGACCGTGTTGTTGCGATGACGATACGCCAGCGGAGCGCGCTCCGCGCCGCACAGTAGTAGCGAACGCCACGCGCGCCACACAGTCGCCATGTTGTCGCCGGCCACCGTACGCCTGTTGGTGTTCGTCTTCTTTTACGTGCTGTTCTTGGCCATCGGGGCGTACGTGTTCTCGGCCATCGAGGCGCCCGCCGAAGCGGCCCGGGTCCGGGAACTCAAGGTGCTCAGGCAAGGATTTCTCAACGAGCACAAGTGTGTCAAAGGTATAACAAAATATATCCTATCTGCACGTGCACGCAATATTAGTGGTTTTTTTTTTTTTTATGTTTTTTTTTTTTTTTTTTTTTTTTTTTTTTTTGTTTTTTTTCCCGAACAATTTTGACTATCGCGTAAATCGGCCTCTGAGATGAACGTGCGGCGGCATATTTTTACGCACGGTAATTACCACAACGCGTTTAGCGAATTCGCCGGTTCGCAGCTAACACGCCGCGAAAAAACACTGTCCGAACGAACGGATTTTCGGACTTTCGAGAAAACAAAACGGAGGGGGGGAAACCGACGTCGCTCATGTACCCACTAGCAGCCCCGCACCTGTATTATTGCGCTGTACCCACCACCGTATGCCACTAGCCGAGGCGTTGATACATACCGATAAACAACAAATAAATATTGTGCGATTCGGGCCGTAAACGAACGAAAATGAAAAAAAAAAAAAAAAAAAAAAAAAAAACATACAAAAATACGAATAATTCCAGGACCCCCTTGACGCGACTACCCCTGAACGCGTCGGCCAGAGCCGTCGTAACGCGTAAACGACGCACCGTCACCGTACAACGCGCCGCATCCTCACGCCGTGTACGGTACCGGTGTACGTATTCATATATGTGGTTCGTATAACATTTTAAACGTTCACGAACGATTTGTGTACGGCGCGTCGTACTTACCCGCGGCGGGCATACGCGCAATAATAGTGGATGTACGGCGTTACTTATCGCGCGTACTTACCGACCGTTGGGTGTGACGATAAGCGGTGGGACGGAAACGATTAAGACATTATCGGAACGAAGATCAACAGGTACCGACCGTATCCCGCAGCGGGTATAATTATTGTCGTGTCGCACAGCCTAACCGTTACGATCCACTCGCGTTGACGTCTGGCCCTGCCGGGTTTTCCGCGCTTTTTTTCGCCGAACGCCTAGACGTAGGCGCGATGCCGGATTTACGTTCGGTGAAGTGGGAGGGCGGGGGAGGGGTGAGGGTCCAGGGCGATACACGCCAGATATACACTCAGGTGTCTGTTTTTACCCGCGCAATAATTATCGTATGCTCGAAGGAGGTTACGTTTTAAAATCATATTGTACGCGCACACGATCGGGCGCATATCACAAGCAGTCCGGGGGTTCGAACCCATCACCGAAACAGTTCAAAAAACACGTTCATGTTTTTTTATGGATACTCGTGAATTTCCCTGACCCACCCCCTTCGCGATTTTTTTTTTTTTCTATTTTGTTTCCGCGCCCGAATTCGACGATATCGACGACAGCACATTTGCGTTACAAAACGCGTTTAATAATAATTCGTTTGAAAATCACATTGAACGCAAACATCGTTTAAGTTATGATAATCGTATAGTTGTATAACTCACGTTATTCGACGATTCTTTTTTTTCGTTTTTGTACGCGCATTGATTGTTGTATACATTATATAAACGCCAATCGACTTTTGAAAACGGTACGAAACAATTAATATAAACAATAACGTATAATAATTATAAAATCAATGAAATAACAATATTGTCATAACACAACAAAATCATTAAAGCCAATAATATCAACGTTGTACAAATTATGTCAACGTATTTATTCAAATACACTTTCAAAGAAGACTTCTACGTTTAGTTCTCGCCGATAAGGGTTGAACGTTTTAAACGTTGACGAAAACTTCTGATTTCTGCAGTGTTTCAAAAATATATTTGCCCTCGGATTCTTAGCGGAATCAGAATACAAATGTATTTTAGTTGCACGATGATAATTATCGCTTTTTTACCAGTTGTTATACCAAGTCAAATATGGTCGATACTGTAAGGGAAACAACTTTGTACAATGATAACAGAAAAATTCACGAAAGCCCCGAATAAATCTAAACAAACTTCAAAATGTATAGTAAATTATAATATTCTGGACACTGAATACACTCATTGATCACCGGAACGTATTGATTTATCGCTGTTATATTAAAGCGTTTATTAAACGATCAATTCTGAACTTCATCATTTAAAAAAGGAATTTATTTGTTTTATCGTGATCTTTTTTTTTCCAAATGGTTTTCTGTTTATTAACGGTTTTGTACCGAATAACGAAAGAGTTTTTATATTATAGAATTTTGAATTTTATTGATCATTTTATGATTTTTTAAGTAGTTTTTATAATAGACGCGAAAAACCGGCCAAAACGGACAAACCTACGACGACAAAAGTTTCATTATGTTCGATTTTGCATTTCTGAAATCTTATTTAGAAATTCAATTACAGCATCTTTTTGGAAGGAAATTGTATTTCATTGATGCATTCCGTGGTCATTTTTTCGATTTTGTAGTTTTATTAATAATTTGGAATCTGTGGAAAATGGGAAAGCTTATGGAAACAACGGTTTCATTATTTTCGATTTTGTTTTATTTCATTTAAAATGAATCATACAGATCTGCATTTTTTACAGAATATTTATTTTAACCATTTCTAAACACGGTTAACCATTTTGGCGATTTTAGAGCTATTTGTAGGCATTTCACATCTCCGAATATTTTTTTAGTTTTTAAGTGATAGATAAAATGGTTTGGCCGATTAGAAATGCTTGAAAATTGTACATGAGGTTCACCGTTGGTGTACTTAGTGGCAAAAAAAAATTGTTTTTCCCACAACAGTGGCACATCCGTCAGAAGTGTCAATTCTTATTCTCAGTATACACTTACATGGAATTATTTTATTCAAACATTTACCTTCTATACATATAAATACATAATATATTTATTACTTAAACGTGTTTAAATTGTAAACTACAGTTTTGGGAGGCTGTAACATCTTGGTATTTTACTGCGCCGTATACATTTTACAACCCTATAGTCACCTTAAATTTTAAACGTGTATAAATAATAGAATATTTTTGTTCAGTATCCGAACTCTCAGACAAACTGTACGTTTCATCACAATACGCGTAATATTGTGAAATCAAACATAATAGAGGTTATGTTTTTGACATAATCGGCATTCGGTTGAAAATCGTGAGGGTGCAAAAATATAGGTATTGTGCAGATCCGCAGAATCGTGAGGTGCTTACCACTCGCGTTCTCCTTGAAATATCAGACCAATACTATATTTTACTATCTTCTTCTCTTTCGCTTTCATCCCAACTATTTGGAATCGGCCATAATACTGTATACGCTATAAATACTAAACAATATATTATTGTTATCACAAATCACACACTTGGTATTATTTGAATAATAAAATTCAAACTTAAAATTTTGCATTATTATCAAATTTGATTATATTCCGTATTGTGTACCGCCGACAGTTACAGAGTAATATTATTTTGCCCTGGGATCAAAATTAAAGAAAAAGAAGAATAAGAAAAAAGCAATCTAATACTACTATATTGTTAAATTAATTTAAAATTATTTTGTCTGTTATTCGCAACAGAATTATGTACACAATTTTGTCTCAATTTGTCTCAGACAATTGTGCACACGGTGCAATTGAATCCTCTTCCTCTTCTCAAAGTGATACACTCTATTTGTTACCAGAAGAAGGGTCTTTATGGTAGAGCAATATTTTAAAAAACTTGCCACCTATGGGTACCCGCCAATTATTATTTTTTAACTTTTTATATATGGCATAACTAAATTGAAAGTTCGGTATTAATATCAGCTAAACAGGTATAGTCTATATGTGTTTTAATTAAAAATATTACTCTTCTTTATATTTAAAAAAACAGATCGAATGCCATTTTGTATAAAAAAAAAAAAAGTGTAACAATTATTAACACGTAAAATTGCAGGGTCTTCTTGTACTGTGAGCTCAGCGAATGCGCTAATGACAATGAGAATAATATTAGAAACGCGTCTATTTTATTCTGTTTGTGGCAATAAACAATAACATACGACGTGCTGTATATTATAATAAAATTGTATACTCTCATTATTATTGTTGATATCTATTTAATGAAAGGAAGTATTCAATTTATACCTATTAATATTAGAATTTGTTCCGAAGACCATTTCACAAGAGTTAACAATATAAAAATGTATATTTAAAAACAAAAAACAATCATACTTTGTTTAAAAACCAAATAAATGCTTTTATTTAAGTTGGTAAAAACAACTGTACGTGTAAAATAACGGTATCCGTGTCACAAAATGGACGAAAATTTGCGTCCAAGAACCTAAGAACTGTTTATACGATCTGATTGAAGTTTCTGCGAAACGGATATTCCTTTGCTTGAAAACTTCGACTACGCTACGTGGATACGAAATGGTATATAATATTGTGTTACGGGCAAAATAGGAAATCCGAGCATTGTAATACAATGTCCGTATAAGACTTTGGGCAATGTCAATAATACTCCGATATTTCCCTACGGCCGGGTAAAGTGTACCCGTGCCCGGATTCGAGGGGGCAAAGCGAATTAAACACTGCAGAGCGTACTTATATCGAATTGCATTCGATTTGTAACCATATACTTCTAAATACCGACATATTTAAATCAATTCGTTTGACACATGCTCGACGTACGAGAACAGTGGCGGCGCGAGATTGGTCGCACCGTCATATCATAATGTACACTGTTTCTACAGCTCTCTTGTTTTTTTTCCCCGTCGTCTCCACACTACTCTCCGGTCCCGATTCTATGTAAACATATATGTTACGGTTCACTGTTGGATAATATTGGGTAACGTCACATTTTCGTTCAGCAGATCCTATTTTGTGGTGCTAATAATTCAATAGTAGAGTGAATCGGCCCACCGTTAAAATTGAATGTAAGAATATAATTTGCGTATGTACAGTATAGTTTCTTGGGATATTTAAATTTTTAAGCGTGGTACGAACGTCTCTGAATTTTAGTGGGCATAACGCGTGCTCGTGTGTCGTTTAGAAATTGAATAAAAAAAAAAAACCCCGACGTACACTGAAAATATGTCTATTTTTAGGTTTGATAATAGGCCGATAGGAAAATTAACGGCACGATAACGGATCTACCGAACGAAAATGAGACGTTAACCGATTTTCTGTTGTTAGTACATTCGAAGGAAAGAAATAAAAAGCTGACACTAGAGACAGATGGATCCACTGTTGTAGGTGGGTGTTTGGGAAGTGTGGATACATAAAATCAATAAATGATACATGTAACCAAAGATAAACCATTGCTAACGAAAAACGATTAGGAACGAAGTTCGATTATAATGTTTTGAAAGGCCGTAATATTCACGATTTTCGTCAAAATTTGATCATAACTCTTGTGAATTATTTTCGTAAATGTTTCCGTTTTTTCTACGTATTTTTCGGATTTGCTCAATTTTTTTAAAAAAAAATCTACAAATAAAATCAAAAACCGAATTTCTTTGTCAGTGGCTGTAATAATGGTTAACTTATAATGTATTAATAGGAACAAAATCAATATCTTGTCATTTTTCGATTGGAGCAATATTTCTGGCGGAAAACACGGGTCGCAATAATAAAAACAATGAAATCGATAACGCCGCGGCGCGCCGCAAATATTTGCCGTTTTACCAATAATTTTCTTTCGGGGTCTTCCCCAATTATTTCGATAACCCCTCGGAAAATCAAAAACCGACATTTCTAACGCCACCAACTAGACGAAATTCGCTTTCAGTAAAAGCATTTGGTACGTATACATCGGAGCAAGATTTCTTTTCGAAAAGTCGTTAGCGGATAGAAAAAAAAAAATAATAATAATAATAACAAACAGAAGCACATGTCGTGGTAAAACATGATAGATTCCTCGTCGCCACGCTCCGAATTTAAAAATTCCAAGAGGAAAAAAAATTATCCGTGTATTTATATTATAATATTAGAACATTATTATATCCGGCGTTGTCGCCGCCGCCGTCGTCGTCGTTTATAATGCAATATAATGTCGTGAATACGGTGGAGGGGTGGGGGTTTGTGGGGGGGGGGAGAGTTCGCCATCACGTTTCCCGATCGTCGCCGTCTGGCGGTACGTGACGGACTACCCTGCGTGAGTATACGCGCGCATAGGAATTCACAATCAGCGGCCGTCAGCAACAGTTTGGGGACGGTACCGCGGCGGGCGAGCCCGGGTCTCTGACGCCGGCATCACGGTGACATTATAATATTATATCGGAAGGTTTGTTGGTTTTCGCGCGAAACGCCACTATCCGCGCGGTCCTCGAAACGCGCTATCCGGGCACGGCGGTCTTTTCTTTTTTTCTTTTCTTTATACATGTTCTTTAACGAATTTCGCGTGTACCTCCTAGTAGTAGTACACGTATAACATTGCTGTACGATAAAAAAAATAATCAATTTGGATACATACATAATAATGTTATCGCGTTTTCTAAGGAACTCCGAACGGGGGAGCAGTATAGCCGGTAATATTTATTATTGAAAAAAAAAAAAAAAAATGAAGAAAGAAGTCTCTTCTTATATGATTTATTTTTATAAAAAACTGCAGCGGATGTAATTCTAAAATCTTAAAATATATAGCCGGTACGTTTTTACCGCGGTTCACTCGCGTTATTATTCTCTCTCCAAAGAAATCCAAACGACACGGGCACCTATAATAGTAATAATACAGGCACTCGCAGTAAATGCAAATGTATTTGTACGTGACATTTTCTCTAGTTGAACAAAAATAATCGTCTACGATAATATTATGATCAAATTATGCAAATTCTATAATATTTGTGTACAGGCCGGCGTTTCACTCAAATGGTAACGCGAGGTATTATTATTGTTTCACGGACTTAAATAAAAATTAGGTTTTTTTTTTTTTTAGGGAAGGTAGGGGCGGTTTACCAAAATATTAAATACGCGATATTTGGAACTAGTTTTCAAAAAGCGCCTACAACTTGTAATATCTCCTTGAGCGAAAACACCCGTTTTCAGCATTGGGAATAGTTCGAATAGTCCTGGTTTTTCTCGTTTTTATTTTCTTTCACTATTATACTTTTAACTATTACTAGGATATAATACTTAAAACTCGTATATTACACGCGCAATAATTGTATGATCATCTCGATTTGTAATTTTTTTTCACCATAAAAACAGTGTACCCAATGTTATGTCTTCGATTTTCTGGATGCACGGACGGACAACGGTAATCGTATTATTTACAGTCGCATTATAGGAAAAAAATAACAATAATAAAGGAATGTCAGGACGATTCGAATCTGAAAACGCTGAAAACGGGAATTTTTATTTAAAAAAAAATAAATAAATAATAGCGCACCGCGTGGGTTGAAATTAGTGCTCCTTATTTCACGTGTTCACGTATTCACGTGAAATTAAGGTACGATTTGTAAGAACCGTTACTTAAAAGTTTCCGTGAATTCATTGTAATATTATTCTCGTATTTACGCCCAACTTACTTAGTTTCTATATTTTTATGCGTAGGAGAAAGACGATTTTACTCGTATCATAAATACAGGTAAATAGTAAATAATATACATTTTCATACCAATTCAAAATTATTCAATTTATTCACGTGATTAACCAACACATGTAATCACACGACTCCGATACGCGTTCACGCGTTTCAGCGTTTATTAATTCACGTATAACAATCGTGCGTGTTTTATTTTGTTGCATTCACGTGTTCGCGATACCCGTGTACACCGTGTACGCATGTTTGTATTCGCTTAAAAAAAAAAAAAAAAAAAAAAATCGAAATCGCCCAGTTGAAACGCTGAAAACGGACTGAAAACGCGTGTCACGGTGCCCATACCCGTTCCCGGTCCGAGGAGAATCCATCAGGCCGAGACGTTTCGCGTTACCGTTCGGGCGAAACACACTGCCGCAGCGTCTGGCGTACCTATACGCAACGTGCGTGTGTAGTGCAGTTTTGCACGTTGTGTAGACGTCGTTTTCGCTAAACGTCTAGTAGGTTATTTCGCTTTGTTAACTGTAATTAACATAATTCGAATCACTATATCGCGGGCGGGCGCGCGCCGGTACGGGCGGGTGCCGGGGGTGATGGCGGGACGGGTGATTAATGTTTAAAATATTCTCAAGACACGCGCGTCGTATAATAAATTACGATAAACTGAAAAAAAAAAAAAAAAAATAAGGTCTTCGCGTCGGAACATGTAAAGTAATTAACTGTACGGCTTAATATTTTCCGCCGATATGTCGTACGGTAAAATGGTATCGCGCGCGATACTCGCACGCCTTGTACGCACGTAACGTTTACTGTACAATACGCACGGGCGGGCAAATTGCCTACCATTTCGGAAATTACCAGATGTATCGGTGCTCACCATATATGTCTGTTACTCGTATATTTATACGCCATCGAGGTTATTGGGGAAGAGGAGGGGATTTGTAAAGGCGAAAACAATAACGAATTCTAACCGTCACGACTGCGTTTTAAAATGCCTACGCGCGTGGCATTTATGCGCCGGCGGAACGGTCTAAACGAGATAACATTCTTGTTTGCAGTGTATGCCTAGGTACGCGTGTATTAGGTATCGCCACAACTTAATAGCAAAACAACCGTGTACCAGTACGACAATGTATTTTATTTCCGGGCAAATTGTTTTTATTCATTACCGTACATTATTATTATTGTTTTTTTTTTTACGATAATATCGTAGTTTTTTTTTCCAGTCGAAGATTATTATGCGCCGTATCATACACGCTCGATGTGCCGATTCGACAATATTATCTTATAAAATCGATTTTCGAATATTGTTTATTATTCGGATTACAATATAAAATGCTTGCCGCGGGTAAAACGGTATAATTTATAAATTATAGTATTATTGTGACGGTGCGTACCGACGACTGTGATTGGTTTCCGGCTGTTATTGAATAATCTACTAAAAACTGTACGACCAGTGACGCGCCCGGAAATTTCCAACGAAAGGAGACGTAGTAAATAGGAAACGATAATCCTGGTTCGGAAATGAATCGTAGGATATTCTTTTGTTATACCCAACCCGACGACGAGATTTTTTTTAAGCCAAATCCAACAATGCCGATTTTTATTCAATAAATCAAACTTTTTTCCTTGTAACATGGCTGACATGTATAATTTCCTGATAAAATAACCAGAGAAATATTCATAGTTTTTATACTTTTATGCAAATATTGAGGACATATCCGTTAATCAATCCTGCACATGCCACTGTACATGAATGCAGTTTCCACAATCAATTTTTTTTTCCTATCTCAGCTTTTCTTTCTTCATTTTCATCCCAACCAGGCCAGGATTAAGGGGGGGGGAGCAAGTCCTGGGGATTCATAAAAATCATATTATGAATTAAACCAAATATTTGAGAACATTTTTTTTTTTATTTGTTCTAATTTATACTAGTATGGGCTCCCGGGTCCCTACAACTTATCCGGGCCTGATATCAAATATTTCCATGTAAGAAAGTCGAAGCATTTTTACTAACCAATAAAGTTTTTTCCGAGAAAAGAATAACGTAACTAATATCTTCTTCGCTACACACAAAACCTAGACAAATCTAAAATATTTTATTAAAATAATATGGTAAACGCAAGTATGATAATTCACATAATAAATTATTCTGCAGACGTTTTTTACAAAAAGGGCGGCATGACGCGACGGATCACGAAGTAGGTATAATACATTATATTGGTTTATCGCATTTACCTGAGTCTAACATTTCTGTATTATAGTCCACTTGGGTATTTAGAAAAATGTCGCTCCTTTTTCTCATAACGTCAAACATAAATTTATACCAATCGAATGTAACAAACATTCAGCCGCATGGTCGTTACGCAATACGTAAAAACGCCCACACAAACATTTTATTTTTTGCATTATCGACTTACCATAAACATCAACGTCACAAAGGCCCCTGTTACTATATCGATTTTGTACTACATAATTTTCGACTCGTCAAATCAGTTAAAATTTAATCAGAAACATATATTTAACGGTTAACAGTTAACATTTTTACATTCACAATTTTTTCAGCGTCTCCGTCATTAAAATGAAGTAATATTTCGATCACAATAATGCTTAAACGAATATATTTATTACAAAATTATATTCATACAAGTTTAATTATATGCTAGAAATTTATATACAATATCTATTATGTGTATAACATAGGTGATACAATATATTATTCGAGATTCAATAAAATATAGAACGCAACTTGACATTTCCTAGTGATAAAATGACAAAATTCAACGAGTTTTAGATTACTTTTTTTTTCCATTCGCAACTTTAGAACTTTTCCTTAATATTTTTCATTTGTTATTTATTTGTTCCTTACTTTGAAGTTGTTTGTTTTCATTTGTTAATTCTTATTTCATGACTTTCTGTTATTATTTGCCTATTTATAATTTATAATCAATAGTAATAGTATAATAGTCTTTTTTTTATATTATTCAGTCAAATAGCTGATTTTAGTAGGTTCGAGTGTGCTGCTGTTATAACAAAGAAGTTGGAAAAGTAGGATATATAAAGTTATTCGATTTATATCTGTAAGCAACAATGAACCATTGCTAACGAAAAACGACCTGAAGCCAAGTTCGTCCAAGTTCGGCTAAAATATGTTTATATTTTGAAAGGCCGTAATATTTATGATTTTTATTAACATTTGATTTTAAAAATATTATAAACAAAAAAAAAAAATACTACAATACACTCAATTTTTTTTTTTTTGACCACTAAGTACGACTTTTAATGAACTTCCTGTCAAGTTTTCAATCATTATTGTTAACTATAACAATTGTTTCTGTAGAGTACTTATCAAATAAAAATTACCAAAACTAGCAAATTAAAATTTCTATAAATTATTCAAATGTTTTGAAAATTTTAACACGTCTAAAAAAATTCAATATAAGTTTTCGGTCAAAATATCAAATCTCTGCGAATATTTTTAACTGAATTACAACAAAAAAACAAAATTGAAAATCATAAAAGTAATATCGTTCGAAAAGTTGTTTAGACACAAACAATAAAAAACAACACACATCATAGTAAAACCAATGGATCCCTCGCTACGTCCCGAATCTAAAACAAATGTGAAACTAGTTTTTTATAGTTTGTTATTTTTGTATTTTTGTCGTCGGCTATCGCGTTTCTTCGATATTAGGTTTCAAGTCTTATTTATTCTTGAATATATTTCGGAATCCCTTTTTAACCCCATAGGGGTTGAATTTTGAAAAAATCTTTTCTCAACGGTTGTCCGCATTGTATAAAGAACCTTTGTGGATAATGTTAAGTTTCCAGACCCAGCAGTTTGGGCTCTGCGCTAATATTTCAGTTTCTTTTTTTTTTATTACATAGATAACAATTTTTAACAATGTTATCGAATAGGGCAGATATATTTGTGTTTTGGTTTTTTTTTTTTGTTGGTCAAATAATAGATAGATTATATTTAAATAGATTTCATGATCTAACGGTTCTACATGCATGAATATATATGAATTTAATTTTTCATAGTTTATTGTTTTTGGATTAATAATTCATATATATCTATTTGCATTTTGAGTTTTGTACATTTTGAAGACAATTTCAACATAATTTTTATCATTATTATTTTAGAAAATATTTTATGGTCATAGTTAGGTATTTTAATTGCGTATCTGTATATACATTATGCATATATAAAGTTTTTAGAGCATATAAATACGTGCCCAAATTATGAGTCATAATAATTCTTTATATTAATTATATCACATTGAGAAAAATAAGATTTTTAATCCAATACCAGTGTTTTTAAAAAAAAAAAAAAAAAAAAAAAAAAAAAAACATCTGTATTTAAGCAAATCAAGGCACGCAACGACCTCGGTTACTCGAACCATCTACTTATATATACTTACATAGATTAATTTTAATAATTTCAAACATTTTTAATTACATTTGGCGGTTGAGTTACACATGTTTACACCGCGCGAATATGTCGTAACAATACTAATATGTTGGTTTCATCCGTAATTCTAACACAAGACGTTCGTTGTTTTCTGAACTCGCTGTACGACAACTATAAAATATAATACTATATTATATTCTACTTCTTCAACTTTAACATAATATAACGCATTTAAGGCCTTCGCTGTTTTCACCCCTTCGCACGCCGTATTTCCCTACTTTCACTTTCTTCCCGGCTCGTTCCTCATGCACTGCATTTCTCAAGGTCGGTTTTCACTGTTTGCATCCATCGCTGTGTGCAGAGGCGACCTCTCTAGGTTTACTTCTCCGTTGATGTTACCCATTGTTACTTGTTTACTTATGCCTTTAGATTTCCATATACTCGACCCGCCCACACTATGCTCGTTTACTCCTTATGTATACACTTTCATACACTTACATTGGATTTTTAATATATTATCAGATTATCTGGTATTCCGGTATATTTCCCCGTATAATTTTGTTCGTGTTCGATTTTCACTAATTTATAAAATACTATTAGACCTGCAAATTATGTAAATCAGAATACCTTAATAATTTTTGATGATAATCGAAGCTGTTCCTCGTCGTCTTCTACGAGTACATAACATAAAAATATCTATAGTTTATTATTGTCTTAAATATCTTAAGCCATAGATATATTATTACGATGATAAACTCGACTTCTTTGTTCATCTTGCTGACCTGCAAGCCTTCTCGTAGAAAATTCGTTTTTTCGGTGTAAAAAAAATTACAAATTATTATTTATTATTATTACTATTGTTATCAATCAGTTATGGGCTCTTAAAAATTGGGTAATTGCAATGACTCATGAAAGGGTAAAATAAGATAAAAATTTTAAAAAATAGGAAATTATGTTTTATCATGCGCTTTTAATGGTTCATCAATGAGATAAATGCACTATGCATAATTTCGTAGAATTTAAAAATATCCTATAATTTGTATACATTCAGTTTTGCAATATAAAATATAAAATACGGGGTAATCGTTTTAAGAAAAACAAGTAGAATTATTATAAAATGTTATAAATTATGATTTTCATAGGAAATATAAAAAAAGAAAAAGAAATTAAAAACGTAAACACAAAAATTTATTTTAAAAAACAAAACGATTCAAAAAGTTGGCCGATTGTTTATTGTAAACAGTTTTCTCTGTAAAGAATCAAACCCACGTAGAAAAATATATTAGTTTTGACGGTATTAATATAATATATTTTCAAATTCTATAACGCGTACTTTATTTTTATCCTGTTATAGAAAAAAAACCCAATAATGTATTATTAAAAACAGAATTATAAAAAGAGAAAAAAAACCCAAACATTAATATTTTTAATAAATTTAAAAAATCCATTTCAAAGCACATCTCTCGGAAAGGTTGTATTAATTATTACAGTTTTTCTATATTAAAATAAATTGTATACTCTAACGATAAAACAAAGGTCTCGCTAAATATTTTAAATCGATCAGACTTTTCACTTCTACACGTGGAAAATATACAGCTGTCACAAGTCGGAACCACTGGTCACTATACCATAATCGTGGGTTTGAATTTCATCAAATTACACGATTACCAGAGCTAAGAATATAATATATCATGTGCCTGGAATTTCCAACTTTATACAGCTGTAGTTGTGAAATTCGAGTGCGCACAAGTATTCGTATGAGGGTAAAATTATAGGTGTCGTAATTTGATTATAGACCGTATTATACTATTATTGCGAAGTCAAGTAAGTATACAGCGGTGTGAGCAGAGAATATTCACACGTTAATTATAACCTGAGAGAATAATACTCTCATATCAAGGATTATTATGGTGTTTTGGTTTTAAGAACAATATGGATTCTAAAAAACTGTACACGATAAAAAGCTTCTATCAGGAAAATCGGTATAAATTCTATTCAATTGTTTTTAATTGTTATAGATTTTATGGTATAATATAAAATCGCTCTGTTTTATAAACCTCGAAAATGGCAAACACCTTTAAATAGGTCAAGAATCACTAGTATGTTTTGAAAATTGTACCATATCCTGAAAACATTCGTATAAATATTCTTTGAAAATTTCTATTTTCTACATTTTTTTTTATTGATTTAAATAAAAACAAAACGTATTTTTTCTAGTTTTTCTTATAGGTTTTTCTCATTTACTAAAAAACTATAAGAAAAATAAAAAAATTACATTAATACACCAACTAAACAAAATTGTCTTTCAGACGTTCCACATAAAAAAATCGAACAAGATTTCCGGTAAAAAGGTTGCTTTCATTTAAAAAAAAAAAAAAAACACACGATACACGCATCATTTTAAAACAAATACATTCCTTGGTGCGTTTCAAAAATACAAATATTCTTGAGTTTCCATTGGTGTATTTGATATTCTTAACCTTAACCTAATTCATACTTCTTATTATTACCATATAGGAAAAACGATCACGAAAATGGAAATATTCTCTATTTTAAAAATAATCTAGAGATTTTATTTTTCCGAAAAAATCGTATTTTACATTTACATATATTAAAAAATATCAAAAAGTAAATATACTATACCTATACTTATATGCTAAGTTTCAACTATTCATCGGAAGCGCTAACGAATCGAATGACCTTGTGAAGGCTTGAAGAAAAAAATATCTACCACCCCGTAATACCAAAACAAATACAATGGTTTCAATTTTAAATGGGTGAGAAAAGCGAACCAGCTGCTGGTGTTGTGGCCGACTCCGTCACGTTTTACGTTCATTTCAGCGTATAGAATTTATGGTGGGCGTACATTCATTTTGTTTGTTTCAATTAGAACGCGGCAATAATTATCTCGCGTTTGAAAATTATTTTAGAGTCGAGCTCAAAATTGAAATGTTCTACTACAGTTTGCCGACATTAATTATTAAGTATTATATCTTCGCTTTTTTTTTTAAGTGTTAAAATTGTTCAGGACGCTCAAGTAGGAAATTTGAAAACAGCTGACATTTCCGTTTTAAGTTGCAGTATAGTATAACTACTTATACCATTAATAATGACGGTACCTATGCGACAATATTACTACACTAAAAAGTTTAAACCGAACGATGAAAAATAACCGTCGTTTTAAAATAGATTATTCTCTCCGTTCGGAAGTTAAAAGTACCTAATTGTCAACGTGTAGCAATTTATTTAATACGTTACTTAAGAAGAGGACCTATCTACCGTCTACGTCTTACAAACGTACGATATAGAAAATTAGGGAAAATTTTGCGGTGGTGAAAGTTCACCTATTATCAAACTTAAGGGTAAGAACAATATTTGTAAAATTACTTCGATATTTTTTTTTGGTATTTTAATTTTTAAGCGATACATACGTATTTTTAAACTATAATACTTCCATATTCATATCTTATTTAAAAATTTAAATATTGAAAAAAATTGATGCAAGAACATAGATAATGTTCTTACCTTTAATTATAATTTAGTAATAGTCAATTCACTCTAATATTATTACTAACGGTACAAAATTCGTCCTACTGAACGCAAATTGCTGTGTCATACGTTTATAGGACTTTTTCTTAACAAAGGTAAGTTTAAAGTTACTATACCTAGGTGTTTAATTATTCTTAACATAGTGCCAACTTTAAAATTAGAATGATCGAGTACAGCTTTAATAGAACAGCTGTACAATACACAGAGAATTTTGAGTCATTAAACTTTTTATATGGTGTACTCATTAATAAAAAAATATACATAAATATATATATATATAATTGGACCTACAAATAAATTATTACACAGTGATTTTTAATTATGAACCAGCAATTATCTCTCGAGTTTTTTAAGTGAATTTGATTTTTGTTTTTTTAATCATTGTGAAATTGTTTAAGTTTTATTTTAAAACCATTTTTTATTTTTACCCTTACTGTGCTTAAATAAGTATATAAGTAGATAATGAAATAATGAAATAATTCCGTATCGACTAAGAATTATAAAAAAAAAAAAAAAAAAAATAGATTAAAACGATACGAATTTAATTAAAGACATTATGATTTTGCACGGCCGGCCGAGATTTTCTTGGAAGCTTGTCAGTGTAATCCGTGCTCGGGAAAAACGCATGGAACAAACAACTCAAATACACCTTACAATTACGTTAAACAAACACACTAATATTTTAATAATAACGGATAACAGTATAATTTAAATTTTTGTAATTTACAGAAATCGTAAGTACCTATAGGAGACGCCGGTAAAAAAAAAAAACCATCAGTAAAATGTAGGCTTGTACATTTATCTTACCGGTAAATTTACCGATTTCATATCTCTAGGCAACGGTTAATAAATAGATGGGATTTTCATTCAGAATAATATTGGCGTCTATTATTCATTACGTTTAAATCTTATGATATTATCATTTATCAAGGGATTTAACCTATCATGTTGATACGAAATAGTTTTATATACTTGTAACTAACAACTAATAAGCCAAACTCATTCAAACTAAAACAGCAACTAATTACTTCTACCATTGTAGATAATCCACCAAGCCAACTACTGAGCTTCATTTATCCAACCCAACAACTCCTATAGATTTACAAGATCAACCCACTCACTATTTTAAAAAAAGGATAGTCACCCTTTGACAGATTTACTCTGCACCACCGAGAATAACTAATGATGAAGCTTGTATCAGGTTGACTAGCCGAAAAAAAAATTGTGTTTACGTACATTAAACTAAATAAAAACTAAAAACACTGGAAAATTTCAAGTAACCATAAATAACATAACATCGTTAGAATGGTTTGGAAAATACATCGGTCATGTGTTTATAGGGTAATTCAATTGAATGTAAGTATTCGGTGATAATTTCAGATCACTACAATTATTTTAAACTGAATAGTAATGAAAAAAAAAAAATACAAAAGCAAACATAACAGAAACTTTTATTACATAACTATTCTGTTTTTAAGTTTTTTTTCATCCAAATATTAAGAAAAATACAAGGTAAATTAAAATTGACCTACCTAAATGCACCAACAAAATTTACTACCAAAGATCCATGATTGGAGCAAGATATCTGGTAGAAAATTGTTTACAGACAGAAAAAGAGCATACATCATGGTAAAACAAATACATTAGCTTAAAATTAAAATTAATATTTTATTAGCCAACTTATAATATGTATGTATTGTTTTATTATATTATATTTTTGTATTGTTTAGTGTAAAAAATTGACCCCTTTATTCGGAGATTACTGCGGGAACCCATGCATAATTTTTAAAATATTTATAAATAGAATGGTCCATTTAATGTAAATACACATTTTTCTAACAATAATTAAGTTTTTCTATTAGATTTTTGTCGCATTTGATCCATACCCGTGACATTAACATGAAAAAGCAAAATTAACATTGAACTAACATGTGTTATTTAAATATTTTTCTAGTTTATAGTCATTATAATATTACTATTGTAACTATAGAATTAAAACGATAATATGTATGAATAAGCATCAATTTTTTAATATGGCAAATAAATATCAGTACAGAATCACGATATTCATTAAACATTAAAATATATTCATTCATTTGCCTCTAAAATCTTTTTTATATAAACCTCACCATGATGACGTCTGTTCGAAAACGTTAGGGGGCATAGCTCTATACTGCTAAAAACTTATGTACTTTTCCCGTTTTCAAAAAATATTGTTTAGGAACCACGAACCTAAGCAAGACCGGATGTAGGGGTGGAAGGCGGGGATTTCTTCCCCGGCGTATAAATTTCCAGGGCCTATTTTTTCAAGGTTTTATAAACTCTGATTAAATCGATAATGGAATTTAAAATATGTCATAAGCACATAATAATATTTAAAAAAAAATGTATTTTCGATATTACTTGTGATTCCGAATAATGTATATATAATAATAATGTGTTATTTTATTTTAAACCATAATAGCATTAATTTAATATGTACTGATAGGTGCACTTCGACGCGGAGCGGAAAACCCATCCGCCATTGTCGGCGGGATTGATAATGTGTGCAAGGGGAAGCTTATTGCGCCTGCGCAATAATTGTTTGTCGTTCTAATAATAAAATATTTATTCAAATAAATGGGAAATTAAAATGTTATTGAAATTTACTAACATTATAATATTCGTGTGTGTGTGTGTGTGTGTGTGTACATGTCCGTGTTAAATCGTATTCCCGTTTCGATTCTTTCAACATTTCAAGTGAAATTTATCACACGGCGCATATCCTATATAGTAACAATAAGTAGTTTATAAAAATAAGTTTCTACTACATTCCATTTTCATTTTGACACTGCAACAGTTAAAACCCGTCAATGCTATCGTCATTAGTTGGTACTAAGGTTAGTAAAAACAAAATTAACGATAGGTACTACTGTATCCCGGCTATACCTACGGGTTGATTAAACGGATCATGCTGTCTATAGTTTATGTTAGACAAATTTGTGAATAGTATTTGTTATTAATAATAACAAATACTATTCAATACCGGAATTATATGCATGCATTTGTCAATGGATGGGGGTAAAATATTTGTCAGTTTTTAATTTCACTATCCAATTAGTGATAAATGGCAATGATAAATTATGGTTTGTGATTTCGTTTTCGTTAATATAGGTAGGCAATGTAAAAATTATTTATAAATTATGCTGATTATGATATATGATAAATTATGTTATTTAAAATTTTATCCTACAAATGGCAACATTAATTGTAATTCGCTGTTATGTAATTTTAAATTGAAAAAAGGTGTCCTAGGATAATGGGGACGGGTGCAGCCACTGTTATAGGTAATTCAATGTATTTAAACGATTCTGAGTGGAGTTCAGTTGATAGTGATGCTTTGTCAACAATATTTATGTCATATTATGGTAAATAATTAAATAGGCGTTATATATTTGTTTTATGTACCAATTTTCCCGTTTTTCCCTAGGTTTTTGTTGGTTCATTTAGGGAGGTCAATTTTAATTTACCTTGTATTTTTCTTAATATTTGGATGAAAAAAAAACTTAAAAACAGAATAGTTATGTAATAAAAGTTTCTGTTATGTTAAATCGAAAAATGACTTCTCTTAAGTACCTCCCCACACCAATTTCTTTTCAAAAAAGACGCTACACTTAAAAATCGGAGATTTCTAGTAGAAAAGTTGTCCAAAATACAAAAAAAAACGGCGTAGTATTTAATTAATATATTCCATACATATTCCTGTTTTTCAACCCTTTTTTTCGGTCTTTTTCATTTGATGAGATCACAAAGACGGTTGATTTCAATTCAGTTATTGATAATTTTTTCGAGATCAAAGCCAGAAAAATAAAGTTTTAAATATTAAAATTTTCCTTTTGTTATTTAGAAAATTTAGAATGTAGAATTAGGATATTTGAATATATACATTTAAACTATACGTATTAATTAATTATCTTACGATTTTCGGTATCTAGTTATATTTTTGTTTCATTGAACCTTTTCTGTACTTAGATACTATACGTTTTGACTGTAACGAATATTTAAATTGTATAAATATTGTTTATTTACATGAAACGTTTTATATTAAAAATAAGAATCATATAGTTTAGATTTGTTAATTAATAATTCACACATATTATTATTACCAATAATTATTTTTCTAAATTTGAAACTCTTAGAAATACTGACCACAGAGTTTATATTTTGATACACCATTAAGGAGTGCTTCTAAAACTATTACTTCTTTAGTATAAAATTTAAAATTTTTGATTTATAAGTTAAAAATTAAATCTGTCGTAAATAATTTATTTTTTTTGTATATTGCGAGTGATTTTATAAATAGTTGGCAACACTATTGTGTAAGTGTGCTTGATTTTTCGTAAAAAAAAAAATACTAACCGGTAATTTCTCTGAAATGGGCGTAACCTTTTCTTTTTGCCCGGGTGTTAAAAGATCCGGCCCTGAACCTAAGAAATACCTTATAGTAATAATAATATAATTAATTACAGTGAATAAGTCAATAATATAACAATTAAATTAGTTTTTTAAAAAAATCGCATAAATATCCATTATCTTTAAATATTTCAAAAGATCGTAGTAAAATAATATCTAATACGAGTAATAACAATAAATCGTTAGGGTTAGGTAATAATAATATAAGTCGTTACAGTCAATATTTATAATATTAATATAGGTAGTAAAAGTTTAAATAATCAGATAATTAAATGAAACCGTTTTAACAAAAGTTTACTTACTGATTCCATTAGATTTTTTTTTTATATACTTGCTTCTACGGTAGTTTTTAATTTCTTTAATATTTTTTTACTCATCGTAATATTTTTATATTATTATTAAACTATCGAATAAACGATATTGAATTGTTACAATTAAACTAGATTAAACTAGATGTTATACGTTGTACCAATAAAAATTTAAATCATTGGTTTCCAAACTTTTTTGATGGAAACGGGTATAACCCTACCTAGGTATTTATCACCCTACATATTTATACGAATCAAATACTCTTTTAATTTTCTAATAATTATATGTATATTATATTGAGACAATAAGTGGTGCAGACCGCTTATTTATAAATTAAATTATAAACACGAATAAAAAAAGACGAACATACTTCGCATGATGGGTGCAGTTACTGCTGCTGGTGAGTTAGTTGTGAAAGTATGATATAGAGGGAAAATTAAATTACATCTGTAAGCATCGGTGAACCATTGCTTACTGAAAACGATTCTGAGCGAAGTTCAATTGATCATGATGCTTTGTTAACAATATATATGTCATTTTATAGTAAAATAATTAAATAGGCTTTATATATTTTCTTTAATAATATTTGTTTAATATTGTACCGATTTAAATGTTTTTTCTACGTTTTCCCCAGTTTTCCCGTGTTTTTCCTAGTTTTTCACATCTACTGAAAAGGCTATTAAGAAAATCGGAAAATGACCTCCCTAGAGTACCTTCCCAATCAGATTTCCTTTCAGAAAAAGTGCTATAATTTTAAATTGGAGCAAAATCGCTGGTAGAAAATTTGTCCACATGAAAAAAAGATTCATAGTATTTTACTAATATATTTTATACATTTTCCCGTTTTTTCTCACTTTTCCCCTTTTATTGGCAAAACTGTCAATAAAATCAAAAAATGACCTCCTAAAAGTACCACCCCAAGAAAATCTCTTTTCAGAAAAAGATGTACATCGTATACATCGGAGTAAGCTTTCCGGTAGAAAAAGTGTTCAAACAAAAAAAAAGAAAAGAAATTAACATCTTTGTAAAACCAATATATTATTCGTTGCACTCAGAATCTAACACCTTTTGTAAAATATTTATGAATATGCTGACTCTGCTTAGCAATTACTAGGGGGAAAAAATACGTTTGTAGAATATCATTTCGAATTTTCGCCGAATAACTGAAAAACGAATAAAATATACTTACAAATCTCATATAATTGTCGTAACTGTCAACATGTTAGGGAATGCAAGAGGAGTGTCTAGATACCTAAATTACTCCCATTTGTTTCGTCACTGCACCGGACGAAAAGGTTTTTTGATTTTTCTCGTATTTATTATGTTGATATTATTACCGAAACAAGTTATAACAATTATTATTTACAGTTGATAAATTTTTGTATGACGGCGACCTTTTGCCACTTTTGCTTATCATTAAAATCATTTGTACTGCGCTGTATAGGCGCTGTGCCCATACTCACCGAAAATGTTAAAAATTTGAAATTTATCCTTAAGTGTGTATTTCGTTATCTCCATCATCTCCCGAAAATGGAATTCAAATCCACGTTCATTCCCGGCCGAAATATTTAGTGCTATCCGAAATTTACTCCATAATAATATAATATAGGTAGTCTACATAAAATAAATTGTAATTCTATTTTCAAGTAAAATATTTTAATATAATTTATTCGGATTTCCGTTTTACGGGGTATTTTTTGTTTGTTGCTGTCGTGTATGATTTGCACATCTAATATTTACCAACTAATGAAGTATACATATTTTATTTACGGGAGACGGAAAAATGTAATAATTTTACAGCGAAACATTAATGTAATATCTACCTATAATATTATATAAAATTGGATTTGAAATTGTCTCTTGAGTGAAACCGTTTACGTAGCCTATTATATGTCGGGGATTGTCCAGATTATGTTTATCGGTACCGCAGTTGTTACTAAGTACCTATAGTTTCGGTACTCGAGTTTTAATAGGTTTAGATTTTTCATTTTTTTTTAAACAACCTTTACTTCCGTTAACGTTATTGCCGGTAAAGTTTTTATTTTTATAATGGTTTTACGTTTTAAAATACAACATTATTTCTGATTCTGTGCGCAGTGACGAATGCATTGGTTTTACTATGATGTGTGCTCTTTTTTCTCTCTTACGACTTTTCTACCAGAAATCTAATCTGATTTTCAAACGCATCATCTTTTTCGAAGAAAAATTTCCCATAAACGGTGCAATAGGAAATAGTTTTTTTTTTGATTTTCTTTGTAGTTTTCTTTTAAATTAGGAAAAACTGGAAAAGTTTATAGCATTAATGGTTTCATTATTTTTGATTTTGAATTTTTTTTTTTGTAATTCGGTTCAAAACAATGTAAATATCTGACATTTTCACAGAATACTTATATTAGCCTTTTTTAGACGTGCTAAAACTTTATTATTCTGAAGATTTTTAAACTATTTATAGCGATTTGACATTTTGGTCGTAAATACCATCGAATTTCAAAACAACATGTTCAGACTACTTTTAGCAATAATTTATCGTTGCATACGGGTACAAATTGAACAGTTCTATGTATCGTAGTTTACTAATTTATAATATGGAATCCGGAAGGAAAACGAGTAAGGTGAAGTAAAGTAAAACTGAGAATAGAATATTATATTTAATTCAACTACCATATTATACTTAAGGTAAGTATACTTTTAATACGGTTTATACGGGTTTAATTTTTGTTCACAAAGCACAGATTTTTAGTGTTATTAAATTATACAATCTGCAGGCGTGTCCACGACACGCTACGTCGGAAACTATATAATAATATACATAACTATACATAGGTACTACACTTATTAATTAAAGCCACTTCTTAAAATCGCATTTTAGATTCCGAGTGGAGGGAAGAAGCTTATGGTTTTACAAAGATGTTTATTATTATTATTTTTTTTTTTTTATCTTTGCGCAACTTTTCTACCAGGAGACTTGCTCAGATTTCTACGTATAATACTTTTTCTGAAAAATAACTAGTGTGAGGAGGTGCTTTAGGGAGGTAATTTTTCAACCACAACTTTTCAACTAGAAATCTTGTGCCAATCATCAACATCAGTGATTGGGTTCTTCGTGGTTTCTAAAAATTCTGGTAGCCAGTTGTGTCTAGTTTCTGCATAAGGAGGTCATGTTTTGATAATCTTTGTAGATATCTTAATAACGAGAAAAAACTCCGTAAAAACGGAAATATTCACGTAATAAAGGTTTTTCGTTATTTTGAATTTATTTTCGTTATTGTAATTTAGTGAAAAACAACTTCAGTGATCAGAAACTTTTACATAATACTTATTTCAGCACTTTTATAGGTGGTCCAATTTTTAAAATATATCGGTATTTTTCAATTATTCAGAGCTATTAAAATTTTTGTGCTTTATGTTGGTTTTATGTGAATAAAATATGTTCAGTTTTTACGATGAATATTATTATTGTTTTTTTTTTTCCATAATATTCCTCCACGATAATCAGTTTAGATATCTAATAGCCAATATCGCTTTGTACTATCACTATGCGTGTAAAAAAAAGCTTAGTAAAAGATGAAAAAAAATATAATGCAATGATTAAAGCGTTATGAGACATGATAAAAAAAAAAATGTAAGATTATGCAAATGCCGCTGCAGCCGTTACGTAAACGATAATCTGCACTATCACCCGTCACCATACCTGGGTCTTATAATTATATAGTACTTACTATCTGATGTACATTTTAATATTTTAATATAATTACGCAACAATATTGTTTTAATGGAATTTTCAATATAGGTTAGGTTATCATTTAAAATATTCGATAGGTATCGATGTTTGATTTCACCGCGAAATATAATATGCATTTAATTGAGCAAAGGTAAATGTGAAATTTGAAAATTACGCGTACAGATATCTTAGATTTTTCAAAAAGTTACTACCCATACCTTCCGATTATTTTATATATTTCTGTATAGGACACGTGACAGCTATATTGCTCGACGGCTCTAATTCAAAAGTGTGTAACTTTTTTCAAAATCTACTTTTTTAATTTATGGTATTAACGTTAAAACGGAACAACGATTTTACCAACAATCTTATCGATATTTTTACTTATGGTGTTTTCTCCAATAAAATAAGATTAACGGTGTAAACGACATTAATTGACGTAAGGCAAGCGTTTTAAATACTATTTAAGCGCCAAAAATTGGTGGATGATTATCGGTAATCCCATTACTTTATATTTGAGCTTTTTCGGTTACACTGTTACTTACATCATATTTTAAAAAGTAATACTTACAATCAATTTTAATAAAATAATTTCAATATAAATTGACGTAAGCCACAAATGTTAGTTGAATGACTTTTTACTCGTAAACTATTTACATTTATAGGACTCGTGTTGGTAAATTCGATAAAATATATTTCTCTAAAACCAATCTTTCAATACCACAAAACTAAAAAGTTGAAAGGTAGGATATAGAGGAGAATTTAATTTATATCTGTATGCAACGATTAATCATTGCTAACGTAAAACGTTTCGGAGCGAAGTTTAGTTATACAAACTTTGAAAGACCGTTAATATTTACGATTTTCGTTAAAATTTGATTTCAGAAATCTTATTTTTTTTCCCACTATAAATACCACTATAATAAACCTCCTGTCCAATTTTCAATGGCTCAATTTTAAACAAAATGACAGGAAAATTTTAAAAATAACTTTCTTGCTTAACAGCTACATTTAATTTAGATTTAAACAAAAAAGACCGGTGGTTGTTTTTCTATTGAAGCAATAATTCTCGTTTGAAACATAAATTGTAAGAATTCAAAACAATGAAATCGGTAACGCCGTAAATATTTGCCGTTTTACCTATAATTGTCTTTCAGGGTCTTTCCAATTCTTTAGAAAACCCCTTGGAAAATTAAAAAATGACTCGTGTCTTTACATGCATCAAGTAGATAAAATTTTCTTTTAGAAAAGGTTCTTCACTCTGTGCATTGGATCATAATTTTTTTTTAGAAAGTTGTTTACAGATAGAAGAAAAAAACACACATCATAGTAAATTCAATAAATCCCTCGCTACGCTCTGAATCTGAATTTAATGAATGGTACTAAAAACTGATTATAACATTTTTGTTTTTTTTTTGTAAAAATTTCGTTCCTATGTAATTTTATTTTTGGAATTTACGCCTTTTTAGCTTAGAGCCATCGAAATATATTTGTATACATTATGTATAATTAATACGCTTTGTTTCTTCACTGTTTTGCGGTCTACAGGATTATAATCATTATTATATTTAAATATTTTACGAAATGTACCTATTCATATACCTATATGTACCTATACCTGTACTAGTTTTGCGGGTGAGCGTTGGTGGGCCAAAGTATTTCTCAACTTTGAGCGCCTTTTGAAAATCACATCACAGTTATAATAATAACGTCACCGCACGGAACGCGATATTATCATATTATTATAGAGATCGCGGTCTTTCTTACACCAATTTCGCCCTTTCATGTATATACTACCGAGAGTTATTTCATACTACCTAAGCCTTACGTATACACACATACAAAATTATGTATAAATATTCTAAACATGTCGGTCCGTATACCGATATTTACTGTAATGTACACCGTGTAGGACCGTTAGTACCGTTAGACGATTTAATTATACCGAAAATATTACAACGCAACACTATAATGTGATTACACAATTATTTCTCGTTAAAACTCATGAACATTATATGCTGTGGATTAACTTATAAACGGGACGTGCTACTTACGGGAATAGGATACTTAAAACGTTTTAACTATAGATACTGTTGTTCCCGTATGTCTCACACATATTATACATAATATAATGGGAACTATTAAATAAGCACCTATCTATTTCAAAATTGATAGTGCGTCACACGCTTTATTATTATTACAACGCCATCTTTACTTAGGGCATTTACATTGCCTTGTATTTAGTGAATTTTGATAATTTCTGTTTCTTCTATAACAACAATAACGCAAGTGCACTGTATGTTAAAAGCTATTATTACAAATGTATTTATATAAACATACCGACTATAAGCGTTTGTTCTACAAACATTTTCAGTGAAGGACGTGATACACAACCCGTAATTCGACTGGAAAAAGTGATTTGCGCGGATGGAAAATACTCTGGATTAAGAAATACAATTTCTGTTAGAAGAAAAGGAAAACTTTAGTTTTATCCTTTTGATAACGTGAATACAAAAAAAATGAATATAAATGGTATTATTGTTGTAAAATATGATAATTTTAAGTTTTCCAACTTGAATAACTATAAAATCAACATTACATAACGCGGGTTTCCTTTTATTGTGATGAAAATTTGGTTTCTTCATAGTTAAGAGTATATTATGAATTGAGTGGTTTTTGACTGCGTGAAACGATTTCTCCATTCTAACATTTTTGTTTATTATTTCTTTCACGAAAACACAAAAACCATACTCCTGTTTATTGAATTATAAATGTGTAAATATATTTGAAAGAAAATATTTATAAATCGATTAGTTTACATTTTTTTTAACTTCGATAAAATTACTTATTCGCAACCCTTTAAATATATGTGGTAGCACGTCCTCTTAAAATATACCTATTGGATTTGTATAAATGTGTTGTCTGATCAGTGGCATATTTTTGGGGGGACGATTACATATTTTATCCTTGATCTTTTTTATGGTATCTATTATTTACACGACTTCTGAGTTTTTAAATTCAAATTTCTTTATTTTTTAGTCAAAAAACCTCAAAGGGCTGAACGTATACATTTGCTTGTTTAAAATGAAAAACCTATTCGAACTACTATAATATGAAGTAAATTATAGAATATAGTATCTAAATAGTAAATAAACCAATAATAATATCTAACACCTAAGTGATTCGATTTTAATGATAATTTTGGAGGAAATTTAACTATAAATAATTAATAAAAATTGATTAAAAATATATCTACACACATGTAATAGAACAATATTTCCAAATTCAATATCTCCCTTCTTAGAAAAATCCTAAATACGCCACTGTGTAATTTACATATGCTATTGCTTTCGTCTATTCGAAATAAATACTCTTCTATTAATGTCGATACTTAATTGGTTAATAATAATTACAACTTTGTCACTAAATTTAAAACCATAATAATTTTATGTTTATTCGAACGTCTACCCGATTTTTTTTTTATTTTACCTAACTTGATTTTATAAAAATGTATGACTACGGTCGCGTTATTGTAATTAAAATAAGCCAAACATGAATAATGAACTGAGCCATTATTATTTTTATTATCATAAGACCAACCTAACTAAAAAATACGTAATATTATATAGGTACTTGTAGTATTAAATTAAAGTTGAAAATAACTAAAATTTTACGAGTAAAATTAACTGACTGCACTGAAATATTTCGTTAATATTTTAAGATAGTTCCCCCCTTGTGAAAACTAATATTATGAATTAATAAAATAACATTTTCTTTTTTTTTAAAACTCACGTAAGAAAAAACCATAAAATAAAAATGTTACCCAACAATTTGAGTTTTTTTTGTATGAATTATGAAACTTTGAACTTCACCGATTTAGTACGGGCTTTTATATTATAATAATTATAATGATCAAATCATTAAATACTTGTAATGTGTCCACGAATTTATTCCTATCTTGTCGCTTGCCTATATAATTATGTTCTGATATAAGATTACCTCCTCTTACCTCCTCGAGTAGGTGATTTGTAATTACCCAAATTATTGCAGAACACATTTTGGGAAAATCGATATGTGTGGGCGATCAAAATACACGTTATAAATTTCACCCCTATACATTACGTTAATAAAATATTCTATAACTTTATAAAAACAAAATTCCAGAAATCAATATTCAATTAAAATACTTCGAAAAAACTCAGGATATTTGGATCACCCTGTATTCTATTTTATATGCTACACAAGGAATTGTAGGATGGTTACAAGACGGCATGACTGCAACAGAGTTTTAAATTATATTCTCTAAGTTTATCAAAACTATCTTAATACATTCTTTTTTACATAACTTTGTATTCCTATCTACGTATAATTCTGATTAAAACGGAATACTTAGTTTAATATTACGATCAATATTAAAATAATTTTATTTGTCATCGAACACTTAATATTTTCCGCAGGGCAATTCATAAACAAATTATATGAATTTTTAAATAGAAACTTATTATTTTATTCAGTTAAAAATTATAACCATGGACTTTCTATAGAACAAACTTTATTCGTAATATTTCAATACCAATAACACCGAGTACAAGGACACGTACGTCCTCGTGTACGCTATGTAATGGTTTCTCTATAATAATAAATGAGAGTACATAGAAGAATTCTCGAGGGAATTTTCTTCCTTTGTCTGTTACACATATACGCAGCATAATAATATAATTTAGACCGATTTTCCATCAATCTGTTCAACGTAGTGAAACGATAAGAATTCTGAAAACAGATTTCAACTCAACGTGTGAAAAATGCGTATAAAAAAAATTCACGGTCAGGTCACTTTCTTAAATTTTAATTAAGCTTTTTTTAAACTTCCAAATAAAAGTTATGGAAACAAAGGAATTTGGCATTTGAGAAGGTGGACCGGTCGATCTTCTGATGATCGCTCGAGCTGGAATATGTTTTCGGAATAATTATTATGGTTTCATTATGTAAAATCGACTGAAGTCGACTGATCTATGGTATTGGTATTTGATATGTACAACAGAAAAAAAGAAAATATTGGAATCTATTGACAACAAATTTACATAATATTATAATATATATATAGTCAGTAGCGGCGCGACATATTTTTTTTTGTATGAAATAAAACAATTTTATTTAGATTAGAAAGTTCTTATTTCAGTTAAGTTTCCACTAAGTAGAAAATTCGTACTACAGCCGACGCGTTAAGGAGGTGTTTTTTTTAATGTAATTTATTATATTTTTCTTAATGCTACAGCAGAGGGGAGACAACGAAATAATATACACTCAAAACTATAGGTTTTTGACAAAATTGATTTTGTTTTTGTAATATCCTGCATAAGAAATTTGTAAGTGTACAAATTATAGTTACAACATCTAGTGTTTAAACAAGCACAATGAAATCTAAACATTTATATCGTAATAATTAAAAAAAAAAAAAACCTAAAATTAAATGAGTTTAAAACTCATTTGAGAACCGAAAATTCGCTATAATAATTGTCAAAATGATTATGCCTGCAGCTATGTATGTTATACAAATATAATTAAATATGTTAACGAGTATCATGGCCAGGACTCATAACTTGTAGCATTGGCACAGAAATACTTAAATAAGTAATACATTTGTTTGAAAATAAATTATTTCTTGCATTATGTGTTTTTAGTGTTATTTTGGGCTAATTTTTTTATTTAACTCTTCCAAAAGTTGATGATCGGATCATAATTTCTGGTGAAAAAACTGTTTACAGACAGGAAATATAAAAATATATAAAAAGGCACACATCATCTACATTTATAGTAAAACCACTAAAACCAATATATTTCTCACTACGTTCAGAGTTTAAAAGTCTATAACTCTAAAGAGGGTGCACTCCACGGGTCAGTTAACTAACTTTTGAGGTGGGTCACTAGTCAATTTAATTTACCCACAAATCAAATTTCACTTTCCACGCCATTGATCGTCACACTCTTGCCGTACACACCACTTAAACGTAAATAATAAAATACCTATATTATTATAATTCATGCAATAATATACTAATCAATTATTATATTTGAATTTTTAGCTTCTTCAAATTCAACAATTAAGAATAATAATAACATAAATAACCTATAAGATTATATTTTTATCTATTGTTTGAGTACCTATACCTACTCATCCATATACCACTATTCCGTCATTAACCGCTCTTATTCCGTACCAATAACCATGCACCCACCCAATGACTAGACTCCTGTTTTGAGACTCAAAATATTGCCTTCGCGCCACCACTGCATATAGTTAAATCATTCAAACGTTATTGTGGAAAGTATATCGAATGATATGCGGAACAAGTTCGGACGACAACGATACCAGCTACTATTCTAACTTATCGAACTGTCAGCCGCCGTTAATATAATAGTGTTAAATGAATTTTGAATTCGAGTAAATTCAAGTGTTGTTTTATTGAAATCGGTCGAGTAGTTTTCGAGATTACCTTGAGCAAACGAATTAAATGTGTTAGGAACGTCTCTAATTATATAGGTAAATCGTAGCTAAAAAATATAATGCTTACAGTAATTATATAGTTACTAAGCATTGGTATATACAGTCAGCGATAATCCAATATTGATATGTATTTTTTTTCTATCGATTTTATTCGTTATTTTATAACCGAATTCTATTACGTGTGCTTTATTTTTCTACGCAATACTACAAATAAATGTACACTTCCTTACCTGAAATTGCACAAGTTACTATTGCGTTGTATAAAAGTAGTGGATTACCTAGGATTTTTCAATTGAAGGGTTTAAACTAAAAAATACTTGTTTAAATAGTCAATTCTAAATAGTTTATATTATTTGTTTGTATTTGAGACATGGTCAATGGGGAGGACTGAAGCTCTCTTGGCCCTCCCCCTGGGTAAGCCATTGTAGTATTAGTGATGGCTCTTTTTTGTGTCAATCGTAAATTCATACCATAAAAACGAATTCACCAGAGTGAATTTTATACCGTTCGCACGTGACAACAGTTTAATGCGGTGTCTGTGAGGGGATAAAAATATATTATTCGATTTTAGCGTATGTACCTACTCGTGATAATGGTCTTGTCGAGGAATAATTTTTACTCGTATCTGATTTATTTTTGGTAGAAATAACGGCTTGAACGTGATTGTCAGAAAAAAAAAAGAATTACAGTTAGAAACATACAGTTACAACACTATAGTGTACAGCCTACAGCCACCACGAGCCATACCAGTAAAAGTTCAAATTAGAATTATCGGAACTAAATAAAAATGTTCCATTGTTGCAAGTCTATACTAATTGGCCTGGTGTACCGGTTATTTATTCATTCTTTTAAACCTTCTACTAGACAGGTTAATTTCAGTATACCAGGAGATTTGTATCCCAGTACTCACCCCAGTACTCACCTCAGTACTCACCCCGGTTCCCTTTTCGTACTATTCTATCAAGTAAAGTTTATTTTTATAAGTAATTTTTACATTGACGGTTTTTATCCACCTTTCACCCTTATACTGTTGACTGAGGGTAGAATTGCTAACCGAAAAAAATCTTTATAACCACGCAGTTTCTATAATTAAATTCGTTTTTCCATCGTTACCGAAGGAATCTTCAGAACTAAATAAAAAAAAAAAATTCGTAAAATCTAAAATTCATATTTGAGCTTCTCTCCCTAATTCTTAATATTCCTGTAGAGAAAATAAAAAATGTATAGACAATATACCTATATCTTTGTTCGTGACATACTCAATACTTAATAAGAGAAATTTGGTGCGAAATTTAGTGGTGATGTCTCAAACGATATAGATTGTATTCTAGACAAAAAAAAAACTTAAGTTAAGTTTATGTTTAAAAAACTTTTATAAATAAAATTAATAAAGTTAAATGCTTTTTTCTTTACGCAACAAACTACAAGTAGGTACATCAAAACGCAATAGCAGAAACGTTTATTTGTGAAAAATAGGTGCTGACGATAAATTGAACGGAGAATAGGAAAAAGGGACAAGTTCGATACAATTGTGGAAATCCAAGAGTATTTTTTCGAAACGTATAAAAGTAATGTAGTGTATCGGCACGAAAACAACAATGAGAGATTTTCTGAGGCGCTGTCGACAAACGAAAAGGAGCATTTATTGTGAGTGTACTAGACAGAGATTACGCGGAGAACGTTCTGTACTTCAACTCGTAACAGAATTAAAGGCACCGAGTTCCTCAATTATTGAAATACATTCGTATATTGAAATTATTATTCAAAATTAATGGAAATAAATTTTCTACGTATTATTGTATGGACAATCGACGAATCAAAAGGTCTGGCAATGAATAATGTAACAATATTATGATTCGAAAACATTTGTGTATAAGAATTCCTCTTTCGGGAGTCAAATATTTGTAATAATAAATGCACATTGTAATGCCTATCAATAAAAATAAAAACTTAATTAATTGATATTTACCTATGTTTCATGGATGTAGAGTTGAAAAAATGTGCACGCGTTTCGTGCAGTCTGCGCTATAAAATAAAAGCTTTAAAAGTATTTAGTATTCATTTCTGTTTATAATTTAATATGTATTGTTGATGTTATTTCTTCCATATTATAAAGTTTATACTTATCTGTTTGAACTTTATCGAAATACATGTCGTAAGTTTTCAGTTGGATACCTCGAACTTTCGCGGACAAAATACATAGCTCTCTTGTAGGAGGTAGTCAATTTATATAGAGGGTACCTACAATAATGTATACGCGTGCACCTACCAATAACTATTTCGTGTAATATGCTTTTGTAACCATTTATTATTCGAGTCTGCCGAATTTTACGTTATCGTTTCTAGAGAGTATGTGGAGTGTTTATGCACATAATATACGTAAAAATTCAATCCTCCACGTTTGATAATATTATAATAAGATATATTTAAATTTTTAAAGAAATATTTATTTTTCTGCAACAACAAATTTATACTGAGGTACACGTTTTAAAAATATTTGATAAGTTATTTATCATAATGTCATGCTCAGAACAACAGTAGTGTAATTCAACAAAAAAATAAATAAAAAATAACATATACTGCTGATAGTTGCACTACTATTATAAATGTTAAGTTGGTACATGTAGTAATTTATTATATTTCTGTACGTAACGACAGATCATTACCAATTTCGATTACGTTTCTAAGCGAAGTTTAAATAAATATGTTTTAAAATTGGGTGTTTTTATGATTTTCAAAAATGTACAAAATTTAAATGTAAAACTTTAGTAGAAAAAAAAAGTTGAGTGTAATAACTGTTTTTAGTTTTAACTTTTTAACTGCTAAATACAATTTATGATGAACCGCATGTAAAATACTCAAGAAGTTCTGCTCGGTCAAAACATTTTTTTCTACATAAAACTACTTACAAATTTAAAAAAAAAAACTCGAAAATGCCAAATGCTTATAAATAACCTAAAAATCATTAAATTAATAAAAGTATTCGGTGATAATTTCAAGTCTTTATGCAATCATGTTTAATGAAATTACAAAAAAAAAAAAAAACTAAAAACGAAAATTATGAAACCATAATTGCATTAAACATTTTTCCTATTAGGTAATTAAGAAAACTGTAAGAAAAATTAAAATTATTTTTCAAATCGTATTTTTTACAATGCACAATATTGTTATGGACTCTGTCCTTCGTGTGTATACATTTATTAAATACGAATTAATACTTTTACGCAATTAAATCTGAAATCGGGCGTGGCGTTGCAACAGCATTACTTATAATTATTAATTGTCAACCAAATTTATTAAAAATATTAAAAAAAACTAACTGTCCACTTAAAAACACTCGTTCATTTTCCCGTCCGAAGGTTGTGTCCGAACGGCCAGTAACAATATTTTAGATTCTGAGTGAAACCAGTAATGTATTGGTTTTATTTTGATGTGTTTTATTTGGAATAAAATAATAAAGTAAAAACACAATTGTTAATAAGTTAATACTCGTAAATAAATGTATAAAATCTTTTTTTATGTGTAGAAATAAAAAAATAAAAAATGAATGCGTCGCCTGGAGTATTATGATATGTGTATTGTATGGCCGGTTTCGAATTAAAAGTTCAACAATAGGTAAATCACTATTTCAAAAAGTATATGAAAAATATTGAGTATGAAAAAAAAGAGCTGATACTGGGGTTGGGAGCGGCCACTGTTGTTAGATGAGTAGTTGGGAAGGATACGTAAGGTTATTTTATTTATATCTGTAAGCAACGATAAACCATTGCTGATGAAAGACGATTCCGAGCGCAGTTCGGTAATACATAATTTGAAGTGCCGTAATTTTTTTTTTTGTGATTTTCTTTTAAATTTGAATTCAAAACGCTTATTAAAAAAAAAAAAAGCCATCCGATGATTTTGGAAATTTTACCACGTCTAGATAAGTTCAATAAAAGTATTATTATCAAGTTCCAAGTTTTGTATAACCGAATTAAAGCAAACAAACTCCCAAAAATTAAAATTCCTTAAAAGCTCAAAATTTTTTCAAAAGCTTTTATGATGATACCATAAGAAAGTAAATCAAAAAGGCAACAAAAAATATGTCTTTTGATGTCCATGTTTTAATAAAATAATGAAATTGTGAAGTTGTACGTTTTCTAACGTTTTTTCCCACTTAAGTGCTTTCATTTAAAAAAAAATAGCGTCGAAAATCAAAAAATGACCTATTTAAAGTACAATCTGGACAACTTAAGGTTTTAGAAAAGTTGCTATACATAAAAATCGGAGTAAGTTTACTAGGATAAAACGTGTCCACAGACTAGAACAAAGAATAAATTAGAAATAAACAGCATTGTAAAACCAATAGCTCCCTCGCTACATTATACGAATTGGTCGGTTTACGAAAAAATAATCTATTTTGATAGGAGAAATTATTTAAAATTGGTTATTATTAGACATAAATATGTTAAGAAACATAGGTTATTTGGTTATTATTTATTATTTAAAATTTATCGATATAAAATATTATTATTTTCAAAATAGGTTTGTACATTTCAAATATTATTAAAATTATATTTCTTTATTTCATTGTGTATGTGTAATTCTTCTAAAACTAAATTAATGTAAATGTTATTTTGAGTATTGAATATTTCTACACTTGTATTAATCTCATAACTTATATTATGGTTATTTTCCAAAACATGTTTTGCGAAATTTGAATTAGGATCGGTCTTTTTTAATTTTATTTCAGAAATGTTTTTTTTTATATCTTATTTTGATATTTCTATTTGTCTTCCATGTATACAATTTATTACAGTAACATTTAAGTTTATAATTTACCAGCGTTTTCAAAATAAGAGGGATTTTTTGTGAAATTTTCAGTTCTATTGTTTATATGTTTGATTAAACTATTATTAGTCTTAAAAGCGGTTTTCTCATTATTTGTATTATTGTTCAGAATTTTAGCGAATCTTTTAGAGACATGTTATATTGATTTTTTTTTACTATAATAGTTATTATTATTATTATTTTTGTCTTTTAATAACTATTCTACCAGAAATTTTACTCCAATAATAAATGCCACAAGAAACTCTTGTAGAGTTTTTTTTTTTTATCTATTTAGTATATTGTGGTTATTTTTTTTATTTTCCTAGTCATTTTCTTAGTAAGTACGAAAAACTGAATAACTGAAAGTACAATTTTTGGTTGATTTTACGGTTTTCTTGGCAACAAGAGAATAGATACCATTAATTATAATCTGTTCATAATTTCCTAAACTCCTAACAGTGGAACACCAATCAGCTTATATTAACCTTTTTTTTTTCATAAAATACCTAATAATTGATCAAAACTAGTATAGTCATACTATTTATTACAATTTAGTAATTATGAAGATCGATATCTTTAGCAAAATTTTTGAAAGAAAAAGAATGAACACAAAATATTTAGTAAATACGTAATAATTTTTAACGGTTGGAATCAGTTATTTAATATAAAAATATAACTGGAGGCGCATTTTTTTATGATTAACATTATGTACGAAAAGTACACAAAACAAAATTAAAAATTTCCAAAGTTAGTTCAAATATCGACAGTGTACATAATTATCTAAAAAGGAAGTGCAGATTGTTTATTTATGTGCGATCCACTGCAGGGTCCACCACACGCAGAGGTCGTGTGAACTTAGAAGCCGGATTTTCCGCCTATATTATCACAAATTACGAAAGAAATCGTTTATTATTTTTATGTCAATTGTAATTATTAGGGCCCAGATTTTAATTCTAAATACATCATTTTTTGAGTGATATTACATAATGCTTTACAAGTACATAATTTAATTCATGTAACAAAGACTTCAAAGGTGAAATTTTGTGTTTTTGCCTTTTTTTCTTTTCTTTTTTTTTCATTTTTAGAGCATTTTTTTAGAATTTTTCGGTAATTGTTTTCGTTTTATTTTAAATAAATTTGTACAATATTCATGTATAATATTAATTAGTATTTGTTCATAATACGGCTATCCATTTATACGCCTTAATAATTTAAATTTAGGTAATTTAAAAATATATTACTCAAATTTTCGGTATTTTTATTCAAATAGTCCAAATACTGTCCCTCCCTTAGTCAATGCTATCGTCGCTTGTCACAAGTAAAATTTTTCAATTTTTTAATTAAAATAAAAATATTATAAACTACTTAATAATATAATACTTTTAAAAAATGTATATGTCATTTCTTTTAAGGGCCTTTCGTGGTAAAATGCATTTTTAGCTTTTTTTTTAGAGCATTTTTCAATGATTTTTAGTGCATTTAAATCCGGGCTCTAGTAATTAGCATTTGTCATGAAAATTATAAACGAAAATAGAGAAGAGTTTGATTCCTCGCCCCTTCTTTTGCTCCAGAGTTAAGACCTTGAGCATTTGGTATAACTTTTGAATTAAAGTATATTTTGGTATATAATAATATAATAATACTATTGGTACCTACAGTCAATATATTACACATTATACTAATAATAGTACAATATTCCTAATAATTTTTTTCCCAACATTTAAATAGAGATTAATATATTGTATTTTAAAACATTTAAAAATATGCACGTTATATGTTTTTCTTTATTTAATTTCAGTCGAACATAATAATACAGCAATATATTATGGAAATCGCGTATTGAATTCAATTTAATTACTCATAATACGAAATGTTATTCATACTTGATTTTATGAACTTTTTATACAAATATTTAATTGTTGAATGTATTCTTATATATTTTCGGCAGTTAAGGTCTTGATCTAATAATATAAAATAATTATATATTTGTTATTTGTATTTCTTTGTTATAAATATTAGGTATCGGGTTAAAAATTCAAGAAATAACGACAGACCATTTTGTTCGAAAAACGATTCCACGGGTGTTTTGTTCAGCTGTTTAAAAAAAAATTGAAGTTTGCATTGAAAATTCAATTTTTGCCTTTTATCAGTATTATATGTTTATTGTTTACGTTCTATAAACTTGATTAGATTTCTGAGCACGAGAGACTCATTTGGGCCCAGTATTTTTTTATTATAAGAAATAAACAATAAAAACGGATAGACATACTTCGCACAACGGGTTATAGGAAGCACTGTTGTAGGTTAGAAATTGGGAAGGTAGAAAATAGGAAGGAAATATAATTTATATCAGTTCGCAGCGATTATTCATTGCTAACGAAAAACGATTGTGAGCGAAGATCGGTCAATATTATTGCTTTTTCAATAAAAGTACATTTTTACGACAATAATGATTGTTTAAAAATGATTAAAAGATTAAAGTAATAAAAACTGATAAGCTAATAACCCAAGTTGTTGAAGCTGTACCATGATGAATAATAATAACGAAAATAAATAAAAACGGTTGCCAGTGACAACCTTATTTTTAATCTTTTAATCTTTTTTAAATCTAAAGAACCAATTTATCCTTATTATCTCGAATATTAATCAGAATTTCAAAAAGTAACCCTTGTTAAGTATCAGCTAGACCTAAAATGCAACAAAAAAAGTCTTTTGTCATATTTTGATTGCAGCAAGATTTCTAGGAGAAATTTTGTACTATATAGTTTAAAAAAAAATAAACATCATTGTAAAACTAACGCATTCCTCGTTTCGCTTAGAATTTAAAATAAAAAAATATTATGTAGGTACTTATACCGAAAAAAAACCTCTCTTTATTGAATGCCCCATCCAGAAAATTATAGGGTTTTTAAGCATTTTTACCGTTCCAATTAAAGGCACGAGAGAGAAAATACTCGAGTCGTTGTAAAACTATAATGTGACTTTCTCACCGTGTGATTTTAGTTTATGTATACAATTTTACATTACGAAATTTGCTTTGGCGGATTAATAACCATCGAAATTATAATAATACGCGTGTTGAAGGCATGTGTCCGCTTCCGTCGAATAACGCTACATCGTGTAACCGTTCGCAATCAAAACAAAATATATTTATTTTTTTGAATAAAGTGTAAAATCAACATTGGAAATATATAAAAGAGTTGATTCGCTTCGTACATATTTTCGTTTGGTTTTTTGCTGGTCCGTGTCCGCTACCGTACTATATTTGAAAATTGTTACGTTTAATATTGGGTGTATAGAGCCGACTTCTCGGTATAGTTTTTTCTGGCGGAACCAAATTACGGTAAACATTTAATAGATAGGTATAAATAGTAAGTCTGTATCCAATCATTTTGCCGAACTAGTTAGAAAATATAACTAAAGGGCTATGACACGACAGCCCACCACCGGAATACCGTATTAAACATATTATTTACTATTCGGACAATTTTTGTTCTTTTATTTCGTTAGCGTTCGTTTGTGAAAACACAATCCTCTTTTTTTTTCCACATCAAGAGTAATAATATATTGTGCGTGTATAGGTATACCCAAAAATCAGACTACTGTAATAAAAAAATAAAAAAAAACCTGTTAGAAATACACGTAATGCGGTGTATAATTACAATATTCAATACTACCGTTAATTGAATCGTTTTTATGTATTATATTAAATTTGTTTTACATATTTTATCATTTTTTATTATCCATAAGTATACTTTTTAGCTTTCGAGTGAATCGAGAGTTGATAATGAATGCATTATAGTATTTTTTGGACCAAGTAGTGAGTCGGACGTTGTACCACAATGCTCGATTTTTAAGGGCAATGTAAAAGAAGTTCGTCGTCCGGAAATTAAATACAGTATCCAAATATAGTTTGGTGAAGCAGATTAAAAATTGATACAATTTAAATTTAATAAAAAAATATTACTAAGTTTCAGTTATATTTGTCACGGTACGTTGAGGAGTTATTCGATTTCAAGCGGAGCGAGGAATGTATTGGTTTTACAATGTCGTTTTTTTTATTTATTTTTCTGTAAACAACTTTTCTAACAGAAATTTCGTTCTGATTTTCTATAGTAGAGTGTGTTTTCTGAAAGGAAATTTTACTGGGGTGTAATTTTAATGAAGTCATTTTTTTAATTTCCTCTGAGGTTTTCCGTTTACAGATATACATTCAATTTCCCCTCTACCTTCCAACCTCTCACCTATAATGCTATGTCAGTTTATTTTTTAGATTCTGAGTGGATCAAGAAATTTATTCATTTTACAACGATGTTTATTTTTTTTTATATTTCAATGATAGCACTTTCTCTGAAGGAAAATTAGACTGGGGGGGGGGCGTATGAACTTTAGATAGGTAATTTTTTGATGTTCCCAGGAGTTTCCCCAATAGATTGGAAAATTTGGAAAATATTAAACAAATATTATTTTAAAGAAAATATATAATGCATATGCAATTTTTTTACTAAAATATAACATATGAATTGTTGTCAAAGCAACAATATTAACCGAATTCCGCTCAGAATCTTCTTTCGTTACCATTGGTTAATCGTTGAGTACAGATATACATTGAATTTCTCCTCTACACCTTTCCAACTTCTCATCTAAAACGGTGACCCACTCACATGTTCATTATACATTTCTTAATATTAGAGGGTAGTGTGACAACGAAAAACGGTAAAATATATACACAATTAACATTATTGGTTTTTGACAAAATAGATTTTTTTTTTTGTAATATTCTACGGAAACAATTTATAAGTAAACATTTTACAACATCTAGAGTTTAAATAAACATAAGCGTAATAAAACCTAAACGGTTACACCATTTTAATTAATTAAAAAAAAAAACAAAAAATACTGAAATCAAATTCATTTAAACTCATTCGTGAATCGCAAATCTGCTTTATCAATTAAGTATTACATTGACTATGCCTGCAGCTAGGAGTGTTATACAAATAAAATTCAATATATTAATGAGTATCATGACCAGAGCTCGTAACTTGTTACATTTGCATATTTGCTTTAATAGGTCTCGTAGACACCTAAATAAGTAATACATTTGTTTCAAATCACCAAGAGGTATTCAAAATTATTTGTTGCATATCCCAAAATTTTGATATTTTGAAGGGAAAACAAATTAAATTGTTTAAACATTTTTATTTATTTTAAAATTTGAGTAAACATTTCATTATTCAATATAATTTTCTAAATAAAAAAATATCAAAAATAAATATATTTAAATTATTGTAATTTTTCATCTTTTCTATAAAAATATTCAGAATAATCAAATACCTAAATTAAATAATCAAATTATTAACAATCCAAATTTAAAAATACTATTGTAAGTTATTTTTTTTCTAAATAAATTTTTTACCATATTTTATAAGGTTTGGTTTTTAGTTTATATTTAATCGTAATATAAAATTGATTAAACAGCTGTCGTTCATTGAATATCTCAAGTAGGAGGAGATCACTCTTTTCAGATCACTAAATGACCGCCCGGCTGAAGTATAAGTATTAGAAACCGGAAAAATAAGTAGTTACGCAATACGATATCTACGTGTGGGTAAACATCTGTTAAATTACAATTAATTTCCTGGTAAACATTTTAAGTATTTGTGGAAACAAATATATTAATTTATAAACGATTCATCTAGATCTTCAGGATACTGATTATTTGTAATCCAACAGCTTCATTTCTTAATTCAGTCACTGGTAAATCAATCATGAATATTATATTGTTAAGTATTGTAATAATGAGAATATAGGTGTACAAAATAAATGAATGTATACCCACTAATCACTTAGATTACCTATTACAGCCTACGACGGTAAAAAAACAATTAAAATACTATACACATTATGAAGGGTAACAATAATATACTTACCTATCCAGAACGGAGTATCCTCAGCAACAATGTTGAGTTTGAATACAGGTATAATTATATTTATTTGTTATATTGATGAAAATAGGTGGTAGGAATGATCAAATAAACACTTGATTAAATTAAAAACGATGATATCGGAATGTTAGAAGCCGGAACAACGCGCACTCGCGAGAAGACGAAAATGATGACCAGTCGCCAAGGCAGGATCCGGTGGCCGAATGAGGAGGAGTCGCTTATGAGAAAGGAAAGGGGAAAATAGTTGAGTGGTGTTGTCCGGTTCTCATTATCATGTTTTATTATTATATGAGATATTTAACTATAATACATAATATTAGTATTGATCTAAATTGACTTACAAACTAATAAAATGAAGTGGTGACCACTATAATAAAATGTAGTGTAGATAATATTAATATTATACTATATTATATTATAACACATTATATATATATCATTACAGTATTAACATGTTAACTTGGGTTGTGAACACATTTACGTATTGACAGGAAAAAATAATATGTACCGTATATATGAGAAGATTACAGAGGAGTGAATTGGGAGATAGTGTATAAAAAGTGTCTTGTAGATATTTTTATAGTTTAGACTGTAGACTGTACGATTTAAAATTGTACAATAAGTACCACGGATATACAAAAGTGGTGTTAACGCAGCGAAATATCAAAATACAGTCAGGCTATTCACATCACACGTCATCCAAGTGAAAACATTCGTGTTTTATAAATAACCAAACTTGTAATTAGTATGACGTCATATTATAAGATAATAGTCCTTTTCAACGTATTATTAGATCCGAACAAATACAAATTCACATTATATAAGTGCGATATTAATAAGTAGGTAACTTTAAACTCTTATACTCTACATTTTAAGTACTTAGATAATCATTTGATTGCTGAATATCTCATTTGAGTGACTCTTCTTTAGTAATAATCAAATTTTAAATTGTAAGTATCTACGCATATTTTAATATAATATTACGAGCGTTTAAAATAATGTTACACACGTTTTTAATGAGACTAATTAAATGTTTGGATTCAAATAATAACTAATATCATACTGATGAGAAGGGTATAACGTAGACACTATAATCAAGCGTATCGAAGGTAAGCACAAAATAACGTATTATGTAACATTTTTCCAATCACTATTATTTTTTAAATAAAAATTGAATAGCCTGGGCAATTCAGCAATTGCTCACTCTTACCCCCTAAATACGCGTCAGGGCTTAATCTTTAAGACAATATTTCTCAATATACTCGTATAATATAATATACGTATATTAAAACTTTTTTAAAAATTATTTTATCGCTAGTAAATATTATGTATATTATATGGTTTCATCAATTTCAGTAAAAAGTCAGTGAGCCAATTTCACCAAAATTAAAGTCGCCAGTTCACGAAAAAAAAAAAAAAATCACTCTTTAAAAACAACTTACACAATTATATTCTTTAGATCAGGTACGTTTTTTCTCAGTTATTTTGAATTTCTATGTATTATACATGCGCCTCATTATAGTTTTTTTTCTTTTTTCTTTTTAACTTGACTATTTCATATACGTACACTATATTGATTTTCAAAATGCAAAATTGAATTTAAGATATTTTCGGGAATAACAGTGCATTATGCGCACTATTATACATTGTTATACATGCGTATAAACTTCCTTATTACTTATAAATGTTCATTGCCTGCGTTCTCGTGATAAAAATAAAAAAACGTAGCTTTTCGCTTGGAAGAACGAAACAGTTGTTGTAATAATAATAATAATAATATACACGTTTTGTACAATAGAATGGTATCAGAAAATGTGATATCATCAACAGTTAAATGATAAATTGATTCCCATTTAATAATAACGGCTATACTGATGGAAAATTTAAAAAAGTTGTATATATACACGAAAAAAAAACATTATAAAGATATTATATTGAAATAGTTTTTTCAATGTGACGTAGGTGATGTAGTTTATAGGTACTTTCTTGCCGTCCTTGCTATATTAGTCTTCGAAAACTTTTTTATATTGTGCAGACAGAAATTCAAGACACGTAATGTTAAATTTCTGGAAAAAAAATATAAAAAAAATACATTTATTTCATATTATTATGTTTGAACGTTCACAGAGAAGACTAAAATAAAAATTTCATCAAAGCCGTCAACATTTTTATTTTCGACGATATATTTTCCGACTATTCGTGTGTGTGATACCGTCTCATAAAGTTATTGCTTTAGTATAAAAAAAAATTTATACAGTAGTTACATTACATATATAGGTCCCCCGGGGGAGGGGGGTGTCCAGAACAAGATAACTAAGGAACGAGGAGTGATTTTTCAACATTTATAGGGCATACGCGTGTATTTGTTTTATTTCTCCCGTGTTAGACTGTAAACAACCTTTTGACCAGACATCTCTTACTCCAATTATCAACTTCAGGGGTGTTTTTGGTAGCATTTTATTGTCTAGTTAGTTGTTATATATACTGGATCTATATATATTTATATAACAAATAATAAATATTATAATTTAATAAAATTAAAAATGTTAAATTCACATATATAGTTTAGGTTCAAATAATATAATTTTAGCTCTCATAGTTTTATTGGTAATCATAGGAATATCGAGATTTTTCAAAATTATAATATTTATTATTTGATTTTTTTCATAATTTCATTATCAAACATAATGTTTTTGTGTCTCCAATGGAATTAAGTAAAAAAAAAAAAAATGTATATATATATATATATATATATATTCATGATACATAATCTAAAATCCTTGAGACTGCACTTTTTATTTCGTTCTTTTATCGAATTACCTACTAAAATACATTATTGCGCTAAAATACTTATCGACTAAAACATAAAGAAAAATACAGCCGTCATGGGACTATTCGGTTTTATGTCTCAAATATAGGTAGATACTATTTTTCGTTTACTTAAAAATTACTCCAAGGATATAGAATATAGAATATATTACCTTTTAAAACTAATGAAAAATGCCTATATTGTATTTAAATCTCACCGTACCGACCTTGACCAATGTTTATAAATAGTGAATACCAAAGGCAAAATGAAATTTTGTCTCTAACTGATCGTTATTTAAATGAAAAAAACTCAATTTGTTTTTATATCTATTTCACAATTTCCACTAGGAGTACAATATCACCGTTAGTAAATCGGTTTAATGTATTATTTTACCAACCTAAAAGAGTTTAAGTATAAGAATCCTGTATTATTATACAAGCGGTTTTTATTTTTTAAGTACCTATATAGTTTTATTATTTGTACCGTATAAGTGAATGCATTTAAAATAAATAAACGAGTAAATTTTAAATATGAATCGTCGACTTTATCTTTGTTACTGAATGTAAAACATATATGTGTATAAAATATAGTATATAATGTGAAATTTCTAGCTTTTAATACGTATAATTATTTACGAATCTATATTAGAAAGTCAAAACAAGTTTTATTAGAAAAAATTGAAATCCCCAATTTTTCCATTTCAAGTGTAAGCATAAATAACAACTGTCTTCTCCTTCGCATTCATTCCGACTATTTGAGGTAGGTCACATTCATTCTAAACTTCCACTTGACCCGATCTCCTAACTCGCATATACCAGCTTTCCTCATATCATTCTCAATCGCATAACACAGTCACCTCTTTTTTTGTTTTCCTCTTCACCTCTTTATTCATATGTTTATTTTCATTACCACTCTTACCGCTTCCGATTCCTTTCTTCTTATGGCATGCCCAAAACATTTCAGTATATTTTCTCTTATTATGCCTATTACCGAAGCCATGTCTAAGGACTACTTCTTGTTAACTTATTCCTTATTCTATTTTCTCTTGTCACTTCACTTTTCCACCTAAATATTCTCATCTTTGCTACACTCATTATCTGTTCCATTCATTTGTCTATCACCCAATATTCTGAATCATACTAAATAGTCAGTTTCTCTTCCACACTTTTGTAGAATTCAATTTTAAGTCGCATTGAAATACTATTGTCATGTTTCATATTCTTATGAAAGTTACTGTCTTTTCGTACAAAATATCATGGTACTTAAAGCTCTCCATCTCAACTATAACCAATTAGTGGCATTACCTATCCTATTTGTTCCTTAAAATTCATACTCTGTTTTACTTCTAATTATCCTTAATCCCTTTCCTTCAAGTGCTACTATCTATTCCTCAAGCCTATTGTTAACTTCTTCCAGTTTTTCTCTCATCAAAGCTACATCATCTGCAAACATCATGCACCATGATATCTCCTTTCACCTGTTGTCCCCATGCACATCTGTGATTAGAAAATCAGCCTATCTTGTTTAGAATTTCTCATACTGTTTAACAAAATTTTACACTGACTGTCAATCTGACGCAACCCTATTTGTTGTCTTTTATGACAGGTAATTCTAATCCCTTCCCGCAGCAGGGTCAATAGTATTGTCAACTATAAAGTGAATTCCTCCAGCCTACAGAAAACATACCATACGTTTACTGGAATCACCCACCTGGACTTCCCACCAATATGAGTTTTGTGCTCCGAGTTCGGTAAATCCGTACCATCATACTCGAATAGGTATAATATCGGTTATAAAAATTTTATTACAGCTAGCACAGCTATAAAATATACATTACCTAATAATAATAATGTTCCGATAAAATGTAATCTGTTCATATTATATCGATGTATTGCACAATACGTATATCTTACTTAATTTTGGCGCTTGCAGGATATAAGCCGTATAAGAGGTTTTGGTTTTTAATAATTTGGCGCAGTGTGTACTGTGTGTGTACTGTGTGTGTACTGTGTGTGTGTGTGTGTGTGGAGTGGGAGAGCTGCGATGATTTGTACTTTGTACCTAGGTATCTGTACCTGTACCTGTAATGTTTATTATCCTGCGCGGGATTTCTCGTAAAACGAAAAAAATATATATTTTCCCTCTATATTGGCGTATATTTTATTTTGCTTTTTTTTTTATATAATATAAGTCGTAGATTCCCATGAGAAATACCTAGGTACCTCGTTCGTCCTATCCGTTTCTACCGACGCCGCTGCCGTTAACATCGTATCGACTTATCTTTCGCTTCGGCCATTTCTACGATTTTCTAGTGTCTATATTTCATTATATACACACACACACACACATATATATATATATATATATATCACATTCTTACACGTATACTCACACATATTATATAGATCAGGCCGTTTCAAGTGCGTGGACCCTAAAATCAGCATCAAATATTACATTATACCCTGTAGTAAATATAACGGGCCCCGAGCAATATATTATATTGTCCGACCCTAAAACACTCCAGTCGCGATCATAAACTAGAAATAATTTATTGCGTGAGTGCGCGCGCGTGCGGTTTTATCAAAATGTTCTAACACATCGCGTAAATACATAATAATACCTATTATGTCCCGTATAGTTGACAATAATAATGCGTCATAACGCATACTTAATTAAAAGTGTTCGGTTGTTCGGAAATTTATTAATTAAAACGACGAAACCGCATAAATCTTACATATGTATACGTGATAATAATATTACAATCAGTTATTTATATCGTTAGGAATTGAAAGAAAATAATAATTTTAAAAAAAAAAAAATGTAAAAAAGCTTAACTCGAAATGCATTTAAAATTTTTAAATAGCAACAAAAGTGCACTGATAAATGCATTTGAAATTTATTTCACACAAATACATGTGCGCGAAATTGGCACCGCATGTATAACATACTTCAGGTATCTCTTACAATTTTTTTTCAGACTTGTTACACTTTATTTTTCGAGGTATTCGAGTTATGCGTTTTGTGGGGCCAATTTCACATAACACTTCATAAACGTTCAAAGTTGCCGAAAACCGATATTAAAATACGCACACACGTTTGTTAAATGTCGTTTGAAAGTTGTTAGAATTTATTAGACGTTTTTCTCTTTACATCACATACAATTTATATGGTGCTGTAGGTACGTAAAGTTGGTACTCAAAGACTTATATTTCCCATATTGTAAACACAACTTTCAATACCTATTGTCATTAATAGTATTATTATGCTGAAGATTATTAATTACTATTATAGCGATGTCATTTCGTGACCCAATCGAAGTTTCATTAATAATAATTATGATTATAAGAATATAATGCAGATAGGACGTTGAATTATTTTTAAATTAAGGAATACTCCAATATTGAGTATTAAATCAATTATTTCAGAAATTTTCAATAAAATTGAAATAAACAAATTATTGCAAACAATAATGATTTTAAACGGAGGTAGGTTATACAATTTTTGATAGATATAAATTGAAAATTGTAATCAAATAATAAATTGCAATCGTCCGTATTTTTGACGAATTTAATAAATTCCCAATTGTATACGTTTATAAAAAAAAATTTAAAAATATATTTATAAGACCATATTGTTATTATTATATTATATTTAAAAGTTTATTTCAAATTTTAGCATTTTTATGAAGCTATACAAATTTTATTTCCACATAAAAAAAAAAAAAAACTATCTACAAAAAACTTTATTAATGGACGATTTGGTTTTTGATGAATTTTGGTTATTTGATTTAGAACGATTTTAATTTATTATTTTATTGTTTGTATACAGTATACACATTGAATAAATGAATATTTATTAAATAGACTACACGGTTTAGGTATATCTAGTCTTCGGTTTATGCATACCGTTTTGACATTATTTTTGAAAGACATATTGTAAATTATTGTCAAGCTTACGTTTCTAGAGTGTTTAATAAATAACAATAACCCTAAGCAATGTAGTATTGCAAATAGGCACGTTCCTATGAGGAGGTGTGCGGGAAAAATCCACCTCCTCCCCTGAGCGGAATATTATATTCCATATTTACATCGCATAATGTCCTATTATTTATAATATTCCTAAAAGTCCTAATTTCGAAAAAAAAAATTGTCTTATCAAACATTTTAATATTCCTCTTTGTGGAATTGAACTTAAGACATCCCTGACAGTAACAACAATGCCACGAAAAATCCACATGGGAACTGTGTACTCCCGGGACCGCCACCGCCACCGTCGTTGTCGTCGCGTCGCATCAACGCAACGGTCCGAAAAGAGATGAAAATCAAATATTATGTATTCTAACCCGACTACAAAATAATTTGGCGGACGGTTGTAGCGAGTGGGTTTAATTGAATTATTGTACAAGGTTCAGCTTATTATTACCTGTAATATCCCTTGACGTCCGAAAATCGATGACGCGATATGCCAAAATCCTTGTCGACGGTCAATTTCATTCGAAGCCCGATGTGTACTTCACGTATCGAAATCCCGATCAGTAGCGTCAATGACAACTATTATAGCAAATCGTATTACTGCTGCTACAATACTATAAATACTATCTAAACTACCCTACGCAGTTTTTCCATTTACCCGTCTGGTCTATATCTGAACCCGACTCGGTGTTAGTTTATTTACAATAATGTTACGGACTCTGTCCTTCGCGCGTTTAAGCTTGTTAACATATAAACTAAGAATTCTACGCGACTAAATATGAAATCGCTCGCCTCATCAAGTGTACGCGCGTAAAGGTCACTAACACGGGCGTGGTAAACCGACAGCGTTTCCGTGCAACAACGAGTGATACGCGTTCCAAAGGGAAAACGTGTCCGAGTACGGACGACGTGCCACCAGTAGACGACGGCGGTGGCGTCCACCCAGGCCTCGATCAAGGCGAAAAACGTGTGCGAGGAGACCGTGATCACCGCCAAGGGAGTTCAACCAGCTCAGGACAACGGACGGTATAGCTGCGCCACCGCCATAGACGCGCGAGAAAAAGGAGCACCGTCACCCCGACGCCAACCCGTTTAATCATTTCTGTAGTGTACTTTTCGCCGATAAATACAACGAAGTCTTGACCCGGGTCTGGTGTCGCAACGGCATTCGTTCATAATTATAATTTGTCAACCGTTTTTTTGTTTAAATAATAATAATTTACCATTTGTAGACCTAAACACACTTGTGCACGTCTTCCCGTCGATAACGGAAAAGCCCGTAACAATAATATTCAGGATATTTTTACAGTGCAGTAAGTTCGGATCGACCGGCGGGTTAGGTTTACGGGTTTAGGTTGGCATAATCTAATCTTTTCATTTTTTTTTTATCTTCAATGGTTTCGGGAACAGTGCTATATCCAAATCTAATAATGTGCCGATGGGTATTATCGACGGTTTTTTGCTGAACCATAAAATACGTATGCCTAGAACATATTTATTTCCGTTGATTGATCGATTTCTAAACGGTTTTTATCTACGTTATATCGGATTATCGTAACAGAATTAAATAACGTCATTTTAAAAACCATCAAATTGTATAAGTTGTTGCGGAAATGTGTACAATACAAATAATTTAACTTTTATACTCTGAATGTAGCGACAAAGCCGCAAAATACTTTTTCAGTAACCATAAAAGTTAATACGCACGGATTTTTCGACGTATGGGTACTTTATTTGATAGATTTTTCTGGATTTCCAACAGCTTTTTTAAAAAAAGAAAAAACCTACGAAAACTGACGATACTAAGGTTTTATTTTTCTTGTAAATCTATGGATTACTTACCAACAATGAGAAAAACACGACTAGACTTTATCATTACCTGAGCTACACTCAGAATTGATTTTTAATTGAAATTATTTATCGTTGCATTCAGTACATAAACTAAACTATCTTACGTTCTCCTATATCTTCTAAACGTCTTATACTTATACCAGTGACCTACTCTTATACTCAATTGTCGAGTATGTTCGGCTTTTTTTCGGTCGCTATACACTAATCAAATAATATAGCTAATAACTGCAGTTTATGCGTGTGTATATTTTGTAATCGCCACGAATTTAAATTTTAAATCATTATTCAATTTGACACTATTTCGTTTTACAAATATGTTTATTATGTTATAATCTGGTAGGTATAATATTATATATTCAATTTAATCGGTATCGGATTTCCATAATTATTAATAACTCCATAGTCTATATAGTATTATTTTCCCGTTGAGCTATATTATAGGTACTCAAAATATTATAACAATTAAACAATTATTTATTATGTCGCAATAAATAACCGAAATTGGTTAAAATTATTGAAAATGAGCAATTTAAGTTTATAGGTTCAGCAAAGGTACTATTTTATTTCTTTTTGAAAAATTTCAGTCAAATTATTTTTATACACAAATAAAAAACTAAGGTTGTGAAGTTTAATACTGAAATTAATGAACAATAAAATTAAACCGTACAATCAAAATGGTTTTTAAAGATTTTTTTTAATTTACTTTAAAAAGTATTTTAAATCTGATGATTTTGAGTTAATTTACTAGAACCGGCGATATGAAGTTTTAAATATAAATATTAAACTTTACCCCGGCAAAACATCTTAAAACTATATTTACGCGTTTAATGTTTAAAATATTAAATCGACAAAGCAAATACTTTAACTATACATACCTATTGACTTACTAATTATTTAGAGTTATTTAAGGGTCGACGAATATTTTTCAGCGTCGTGTATAATTCAGCACTCAGTTTACACCAGCACTTATTATAAAGGGTATTTGAATTTGGTAATGTGTTTTAAAAAAATAAATTTGCTTACAGTAATTGGGTTTAAAAGTACGCTACGTCCGTGTGTTTCCGTCTTACCAACGCAGGACATAGTGAATTTTCGTACAGCAGGACCAATTTCGCGCTGTTAGTTTAACATATTAAAATGGTTTGACTTCCTACAAACTATAAGCGAGATATGAGTATGTGAAATATTAAAATTTAAAATTTAAATATCGAAAAAACCGACATACTTGCACCAATTAAATGTTTACCTTTAAGGTTGATAATAGGTAAGTTCACTTTAATTACTCGTATTAAAGCTAACAGCACACAATTGGTCGTGCTTTACGAAAATTTGCTTTGTCGTGCGATTGTAAGACGGAAACCATAGCACATGCAGCTGAGGCGTCCTTTTGTACATGTAGTACCTACTTATACCTGTACTGTATTCGTGACCAGACCTACGGGAAATACAGTTTTACTGACCTTACGTTCGACGGTATTGTAAACGTTCAGAATTTATTTCGGGCGCTTTTTTTCATTTCCGCAGAAACCTTTAAGTTGCGTTTCATTTTGTTTAGTAATTAAATTTAGGACGACAGTGGCGGAAACGTATACCAACATACGTATACCACCGTCGTCGTCTTCACACTTTTGATTACTTCAGTGGAGGTGTCGGTCTGATGGGAATCCCCGTAACGTTTGTACACGTCTTCTGGTGCGCGAAGCGCCGGGGGAACGATGACGCGTGTGGAATGATAATATATTTTTGAAGTTATCTCGAGCCAGTTGTACAACAGCTATATAATATACAGTTATATTGACCCTCGTGGAGGTGGACCTACAACCAAACTTAACTTAAACCGTGGGTACCATCCTAATCATATCACTTGTAGGACTCTAATCATAGAATCGAATATTTAGTTGGTTTACATCAACGATACTAATGATATTAATTATTAATGTTAATATTTTTAAAAAAAACTAAGCAAGCTCACCATCAATTGTCCAATAGTTCCAAAATTGTTCTTATCAATTAAGATTTAACATCTCAACACAATAACGTATAGTTGAAATAATGTTTTTATTTAAGTTGGAATACGTATATTATATTATATTTTTAATATATACAATTATTATATTATAAAAATATATTGTATATTTTCATTTTCAATTGTTGAAAAGCAGTGACTTAGTATTGTTTATAGATTCTGAGTGGAGTGAAAAAGTTTATAGTTTCATGAAGATGTTTATTTTTTTTTTTTTTTGTGAAGACTTGCTCGAATTTTTAAGTGTAGCACCTTTTCTGATTGGAAATCGGTGTGAGAAGATACTTTAAGGAGGTCATTTTTCGATTTTCTCAAGAGTTTTCTCATCAAATGCAAAAAACTGAAAAAAAACGGGCACATGTACGAAATATATTACTAAAATATTACGATTTTTTTTCCTGTACACAACTTTTCTACCAACAATTTCGCTCCAACTTATATTGATAGCAATGTTTCTAAAAGGAAATTTCACTATGGAGGTACTTTAAGGAGGTTATTTTTCGATTTTCTCAACAGTTTCTCCGCATATGTGAACAATCGAGATAAAACATGGGAAAACCGGGAAAAACGTAGGAAAACTGAGGAAACCGGTACAACTTTAAACAAATATTATTAAAGAAAATATATAAAGGCTATTTAATTATTTTAATATAATATAGCATATATATTGTTGACAAAGCGTCACTATCAAATTAACTCCGCTCAGAATCGTGTTTTCGTAAGCAATAGTTTATTGTTGCTTACAAGTATACATTAAATTATCTATAATAGTGGCTGCACCGGTCAATATTATCCTATGACGTCTTTTTGAACAGTAATTTTCATTTCAAAGTTTTCAATTTACAGTGAAATATTGCATTTTTTGTTATACGAGTTTTTTAAGATTAATTGTATAATTATTAAAAAAATGTAATTAATTAAGATAACGGTATCAATAGTTTTTTTTTTTAAATCACGCTGCGTAATACAAGGGACAAGAAAGTATAGTTGCCCGAACTATTAATAAATCCCTTCAAGACGTTCGGTGTAGGACGTCCATGAGGTTGGTTCTCTTATATGGTCAGATCGAATCTAGATCGATTTAAACATTTAGATACCTTTGAGTAACTAATTGTAACAGGCATAAAGCAATTTGTAACTTAACCGTTTCCAAAACAACTAAACATTTGCAGAGGTCGAACTTCATGCTGTAATATATAAGGGTTAGGTTCATATTACTTTCATACTAGGTGTATTACCCGACATCAGCCGTATGCAGTTCACATATAGATACAGTTTAGTGTGTGTACTCTAGCTATACATGCTTATTCAAACACCTACTTATTATTAAATATAACAATATTGATATTAAATAAAAACTGATTGATATAATGGCATATAAAAATGCAATGCTTCCTACATCGAAGTGAAAACGAAAAATTTATTTACTGCAATAGATCTGTAGAACATTAAAAATTTTAAAAAAAACATTGTGAATTATCCCATATAGATAATATATTATCGCAGTAAAATGTGCCCCGTATGTTAATCCACAACATATTCTATCTGTGTGCTAAATTTCATTAAAATTCGTACAGTTGTTTTGGGGCCATTGAATCGTCATAAACATTAAAACGTGGTCACAAACTTTTGTATTTATAATACTTGTATGATACGGTTGACGAATAACATGGTAATAATTTGTAGATACGTAGGTAAGTAGTTTTTTTTTCATTTACATAAAAATTGTCAAAGTTAGTGAAGTTGGTCCCCTGGAATTAAATTTAAGTTTCTTCGGAAACGGTTTGGTTACAAATTGTTTTAGATCGGCTTCAATTAGTTACTAAAAGGTTTCTAAATGTTTGAATCGGCCCAGAGTCGATTTGACCATGTTTTGAGCCCAACTTCATGGTCGTCGGTGTAGATGCTTAATAATATAATAATTAACTAATTGCCTACTTCATTTGATTTTCAATACATTTTGGTATAATAATAATTTAGAGCACTATAGTAAATAACAGCTGCACGTGATACATTTAATTTATAAATGGCAAATACTTATTATAATAATGTAAAGTTTATAACAATAATCGCTATCCGTAAAATTATCACCGATACACAATATGAACTTATGCCATTTTGTCCTGTGATGGAGGATTACTGGATAATATTACATCACAATGTAATATGTAAACCTGTTTGATAAATCGCATATATTTTATGCAACTGAGACCAAAGTTTTATCAAAAATAATAAAGTTTCGTATATTGCTGTGCTGTATTATTTATTACATTATACGGTATCTGCATTAGGTAATAATAATTAGTAAAATTGTTTCAAGAATCAGAGGTATATGTATAATATCTATTTATTTAAACTACCTACATAAATATTTATATATAACTTAAACATTATGTTAAATTATTAATGTTAAATAATAAGCTGACAAAACCTTATATTTGACCTAATTTAAAAAAAAAAATAAAAACACTATTTACTACTTGTATTTATATTTAATACAATACCTAAGTAAAAATGTGATTTAAGTTTTATTAATACAAGTACAGAAAAGGCAGGAAGGCGCCCACTGGCAGCATCCATAGAAATACGTTAAGGTTAAATAATTAAAAATAACGGTTTCATTATTTAAATAAGTAACTTTTTTTAGTTTCTTAAAGCTACCTTTATTTGTACTTTCTCAATAATATAATTGTATTTTCTATATATTTTATTATATATAATACAACCGGACAGGTTGGCACATTTTATGCCCTATTCTAACGTACATTATATTCCAAAAATTTCCCTTTGAATAGACTTATGAAACTTGTAAATAAATTCAATACTAATATTTTTGCTTTCGAGATACTGTAAATTCTTTGAATCTTTAATGTAGCTTTTTTTACGTTTTTCTCAACAGTTTTCCAGCCAATGTAAAAAACCAGGAAAAACATGGGAAAACCAAGAAAAACGGAAAAATCTGTACATTAAATAAATATTATTAAAGAGAATATATGATGCCTATTTAATCATTTTACCATAATATGATATATATATATTGTTGACAAAACATCACTATCAACTCAACTCCACTCAGAATCATTTTTTCGTTAGCAGTGGTTTATCGTTGCTTACAGGTATACATTAAATTAATTAAAACAATGGCTGCACCCGACCCCATTATCCTAAGACAGCTGTTTCATTTCGCCACTAAAAAGATTTGTCAAAATAGAATTATTCAATTTTAATATTATTTTTAAAGCCATATTTTACTTTGTCTGTTTAATTATTTAAATTGAAATTCATGACTGCCTTATTTCGATTTGTGGCGTTTTTGCACTACTAAAAAAATAACAGATTCGTTAGAAAAATTTGACTGAATTATAGCTATTTCAATTTTAATTACTAATCTATATTTTCATATTGTATGTATTAAATATTATAAAATAAATGTATGCATTTTGATAAATCAAAAGCGTATACAAGTTTTGTAGTTTACATTTATATTGAAACGGCTCTAATTTTTTATTACAGTTATAAAATCAAAATTACGAATTAAATGAACCCATTATCCACTTTATATCTACTGCATATTTCAATCTTTTCTCCTTTTGTTCTTGACATTTTTTTTATCTTAAACCAACACTTTTCTCCTTTTCGAACCAAAATACACATTTTATGCTCTTGTAATTTTTCTTGTAAATTAATGTATCTGAATAACCTGTAATTGTGTTGATGTGTGAGCGCAAGCCTGTTCTTACAAATAAATAAATAAATAAATAAATAAAAAGCGATACTTGAAAAATTCGCCAATTCAAAAATGATAACAGAAATTTGGGTTCTCATTTCATATTTGTTCTTCGTTTGCGATGTTTGATATATTTTGATTTTCGCTATAATATAAACAATATCGTTTTGGAGGCGCAATAATAGTAACTGTATCCACTGATTCCGTTATCGTCGCGAATTTTCTTGTATGTGCTGTTTGAAAATGTATAGACGAGTACTTTGACACCAAAAGGTAATTTAAAAAAATAAATAAATAAATAACAAACATTTCATTCTAAACATTTGCAATTTTATTTCTCTGTGATCCGATTCGACTGTTATTGGTTTTTCCGTAATGGATCTTGGGGTATATTTTCGATTAACCAAACACCCGAATAGTAATAATATTATAATTGTTCAAGATTTAAATAATTGTGCATGAAATCTAACGCCGCCTGGAGCTAAAACAATAGAATGTTTGACTACTATATTCACTACTGATGAGATTTTGGATTATTAATTACAATATACAAATGTGAAAAATTCCTGTAACTCTGGAACGTTTTATATTTACTGCAAGGACGTAAAATATATTTTTCAAATATATTATTTGCAAAAAAGGTCGCATTATAATAAGTAGGGTAGGTAAAAAAAAAAAAAACAAACAAACAAAAATCTAGGGATTAAATTATATTAAAATTAAATACTTCTGTCATCCGTATATGTCGTTATTTTTCAAAAGTACGAATATAATTCGTCTTATTATAATATTATAGTAGGTACCTAGTTGGTATATGTACTGTTTATACGCGGGACAGATTTTTTTATATTTTTTTAATAAAATCTTATATACCTATATAGGTATATATTTGCGTATGTATTTACATAGGTACGGTTGAAAAAAAAAAGATCTCTTTACCTAAAATATAATTTATCACAGAAAGATACCATTAAAACATTGTAGACATTGCAGAGAAAATATCATTAATTCTTCTATTTTCTACATATATTACATATAACGGATAAACTAATCGGTGGCTGAAAATTTTGAGGAGAGAGACAACTTAGGCATTTGTTCAGTTTAACGTTTAACCTTAAGTCGAAATTCGGTTGACCCTCCGGTCCAGGAGGAAAATTTCAAAAACTTTAAAGTTCATAAACTTACCTTTGGTTCCGACCGATTTCCTCGACTTTAAATAACAATTTTTAACTTTTTAAACATATCTACATATACAATATAAACGACACAAAAATATATGTACCTATTTCTTAGTAAATATGAACATTAATAAATTTCTATTAAACAAAGGGCAATATTCGAGCGAATCGGTGTAATTGTTTTGTTTGGTAAATAACACCTTTTCTCGTCAGTCGGCACATTTAATAAGTTGGCTCCAGTTTACTAAATATTGAAATATATATTATGTTCTCTTCTTCGTCAAACCAATTTTAAATTTAACGCCAGAATACAACGAACCCTTAAACATAGATTATAATATTATCGCATGTTGTATATATGCTATGTATTATAGCGTTATTTCGCATTCAATGTTATATCATTTGACTAGCTTTTCAGTCCGGCGTTTCCCATATCAAAAGAAATCATAGAAAAATCGTATATATATCGTGCTCCCGAAAGAATACTGACACAAATTAAAAAATACGATTTTTCAGTTATTACTATCAAAATATGCAAAATGTCATACTTTATAATTTAGTATAACTGAATTTTTCCATTTATTTAATATTAAAGGCATTAAAAATGTCCTACTATGCCTTCTTAAAATAAATTATCGTTGCCAGTCTAAATATTGACACTTCTGAAATGTGACTGTATTCTAACCGAACTAATGTTGTTACGCCATATTTTTCTAGCCAGAATAAAATCATATCTCTAAACAGCGGCGGATCCAAACATTTTTTAAAAGCGAGCACATTATTTATAAATTATAAATCAAATCAATATAAAATAAATAAATAAACATTTTTTTCAACTTTTTTTTATAGTAAATGTTAGGTATAAATACAAAAAAAACATATTTTGAAAAAGGTATTGAGAATTTCAAATAATGTATCATTTAAACTGCTACTAGGCGGAAAACCTTGGATTTTTATGTTTCGAAGTATAAAATCAGAGAATATTAATTATTAACCGAAAAAATTTTTTTCCGAGGAAAAGAAATATTAGTAATGATATACTGCACTCAGATCTAAAAATTGACACGAAAAAAGTCCATGGCCGAATATTGGTATTAACCTATTTGACAAAATATACGACAGCGTTTTAAAATATAGATATGGCGAATAATTCACGTTCACAATTAATACAATATTTGCAGTGTCGCAAAAATTTGATATTATACGAGCATAATACTCGTCGAGTATTATACTCGTACAGAATAATACATCAATCCGTGATGACAAGGTACAATTAAACCACGTCCCTTATCATTTTATTCGACCGATTTGCCTTAAACAAACTAACAGGTTTGAATGGTTCGTTGATTCTAATTATTTAGAAAATAATTGATAACATTAATCGATCATGGTGTATAACGGATTCTGCAATAATATTTTAATGCTTAACAGTATATTATATTCTGAAATTCCCTTTTAATAATATTGTCATCAATCTCACTGACCGTTTTTTTTTTTTATTATTATTAACTTATGGTTATCCTGCAGATGTCATAATATAAAATACTATATCATCGCTTAAAAATAAAATATATTTAAATCGTATTTTCAAATTGTTTGGCGTCCAATAATTGAACTCAAAAACTTTTCCAAGAGATAAGAATCCGAATATAGCAAAAACATAGACAAATTACACAAACATTAAACAAAAGTAATGAAATCATTAATGTCGTAAACGTTCCCATATTTCTACTTTTTTTTTTATTTTTCCCAATTATTATGAAAACTGGTTGGAAAATCAAAACATGACTTCGTTTTTCATTTTGAACAAATATACTAGGTAGTTTCGGTTTTTGTGAAACATTCTAATTTCTTTGATGTTTGTTTTATAACTTGCATATAACTTGTTTGTATGTATAGTGTTAATTTATTTAATTAATCGTATTTAATATCGAGATATAAGCATTATTAAATTGTGTTATTTCACATACTCATAAATCCCTCTTAAAAATTAAAATATCGAAAAAATAATGCTAACAATGCACAGTTAATGCTCTTACTTATACGTTTTATAATAAGTCCATTTCATATTAAAACATAATCACGGGGTTGTCCTTGCTGAATGAAAATTTGCTATGTCATACGTTTATGATAATAGAGACAAAACATGCGTGTACCGTGCTTTTTGAACATGTCACATGCAAAACAAATTATACATCTATAATAAACAAAATTTTACATATTACATATTTATTTACTGTCACAATACGGATGGGAGTCAAATTTGATAAATAGTTCACAACAAAGTTATGGTTTACATATTATATAAAATTCAGATGTGCGTTACATATATTGGTATAATAGAAGATATATAAATAAGAGACAGTTGACAGAAACTAAAATATGGCTCCTCCTTGGAAGAAATTCGCATCATTCTTTTGATAGGCTAGTTGTATACGTGTTGGTGATAGATCAAGGTGCACGAAAAGAATAAATAGACCGTGAGTAGAAGGGAGAGACCTAAAAACTTATTTGGAATAGGAGTACAGAGAAGTCAAAGTTTGCTTCAAATATAAAGTGATCCATATACATTGTACACAAATTATAGTTTCACCGAATATTTGGGTTTTTAATTTTAATTTGTATGCAATTTCACATTTTCACCTACTAACATTTTGTATATAACTATAATACAATACGTCAAGTTTTTCATCACTTTACAATTTTTTAATTTTACATACACGTTTACAACAATAAATGATCAGCTATGTTTTTTATTTAGAATTATAAAATATACAAATATTAATATAATATTATGAGCCATTCAAATAATAAAGACATTTTTCATTAGAAAACGATTTTTTTTTTTTTTTTAAAGTTAATAAAACGTTTGTAATTATTGATAATTTATGATATTTATTCCATGACAATTGTACATGGCTTACATCTTGTTAACTTTAATTACTTTTACTTATAATAACAATGAAAGAAAGTGTTGATTTATTTATCTGTTTGTGTGCGATTCACTGCAGCTGAATCAATCACACGCAGATGTCTGAAAATACATAATATACAACGGATGAACGGGTTCGTTTTATACCTGTACGCCGAAGCCGGATTTCCGAAATTCAACACCTAAAGGATGCCCAAAGACAGGGTTACTGGTATTTTCAGAACAATTTAAATTATGTTTGATGATTTATTACGAGTTATATTATTGATAATACGGATGTCACATAATTATAGAAAAGCATATTATATCCGTGATTTTACAAGAGAGACAAAAGATACGTTAAATTAAATTTTTTTTTTTTTTCATTTAGGTTTTGAAAAGGATTTTTTTTAAATGGTCAAAAGAAGGGGGAATTTAATTAGCATGGTTACAACTCCGGGTTGAACTAGCCAGTAGGTTTTCCATAGGGCATGCTTATACACACAATATATTATACTTCATTTTCATAATATCTGGGAAAAACCGGGATAAAATGTAGGAAAACAGGAAAATGTACGGAAAAAATTGATTTATAACTCAGTTAAAAATATTCGTGGTAAATTTAAATTTAGGCAGAACACTTTTATTTACTTTTTCTAGACGTGGTAAATCTGTAAAAAAATTTGAACCGTTTTTAAACTTTTTATAAACATTTTAATTGTGTGAATAATTTTTATTTGGTATAGGTACCCCGTAGACAAAATTGTTAGATTAAACAAAAATGCTTGAAAATTGAACAGGAGGTTCATTAAAAATCGTACTTTGTGGCCAAAACAAAAGATAATAGTTAAATATAGTGTTTTTTTTTTTTTTTTTTTATAAGAATTTCAATATAAAATTTAACGAAAATCGTTTTAGCAAAAACTTGTCCATACAAATCGTTTCAGTATATTTTTATTTTATTATAATATTTATATTATTTAAAAAGTAATACTATTAACCGAGCTCCGCTTAGAATCGTTTTTGTTAGCAATGATTTATCTTTACTTACAGATATACATTAAATTAAGTTCCCCTCTATAACCTACATTTCCAACTTCTCATCTGCAACAGTGGTCCACCGTATATCCGTTTTTCTTTTGTTTTTTTTTAAATTTTAAGTGTTTTTTTTTTTTTTTTGGTAATTTTAATTTAATTTTTGTATTATCGATTATAATTACAATAGCATTAACCATAAGAAAGATCAAGAATTTAAAGTATACTCTCAAAAAAATTGATGGGTACACTTTTGGTTATACCTATATAATAAGCTATTGGTTCAAAATTTAAACTAAACCCAAACAATAAATTATAATTTTAGCAAAAAATAATAAAAATTTAATAGAATACCTTAAATGCTAAACATATTATCAAATAGTATTTCAAGTTAAATGAAACAGATTTTGTAAGGGAGAACAACTAATCTCGTGACTACAATATTTACCTCTCAAGCGCGTATATTATATATTATACGATCAAAATTCTCCTTGTCAAACCCAAATCGTTTCGCGTAAAATACTGTCACAACCAATAACCGATAGTGGTAGTTACGATTTTATATTAATTTTGGGCTTCTTCTTATAAAGCCTTCACTTGTATACAAGCAATCTTCCAAATCACCACCAAAGTTTCACGAGTTCTTTTAACCAAACAGTTCATTGTAAATACCAAAAATAATCAATATAATACTTCCTCGAATCTTACTACACTACATTCTGCATGGCTCTTAACCCCATTGTACTCGTCGTATCACGTATCTCGGTTCAAAACCGTTGCTTAAAATCTAGATCACCACGTTCAAAAGACGCCCCGAAAACGTATTTCCATCATTTAATACAAACGATGTGTTGATTCTCGTTGATCATAAGAGAAATTAAAAGTAAGATATTTCAGCTGTAATTTCAGACTCCTATCATTTTGATAAGATCAAAAAAAACTGGTTTGTGTAGTAGACAGTCCGCTGAAATGATCCGAACTTCCTGCCAGTTCATTGTTATATTCGATTAGATTATTTTATTAGATGCACAGACTTAAAGTTCATAATCATTTAAATAATACACACGTATAAATACCTAGTTGAGAGTATGGCCCGCGCCATAGTCCACTACAAAGTAGTCAATAAAAAAGATTAATACAGTAAAAAACTGCTAAAATGTTGTTTATTATTTCTAGATATAGTTGACGGAAACACAATTTTACGATAACAGCGATAATTTCAGAGAACCAATTGGAAACAAAAAAAGTTGATACTGCTAATGAGCGCGCCAATTTTGTAGGCGGGTAGTTGGACAGGTATAATACATAATTTCTTAAATTATATCTGTCGACAACGATAAACGATCATCAACAAAAAACGATTTTAGGCGAATTTCGTTCATACATGATTTGATCATGACATTTTTAACAACGTAACACGATAAATGCTCTTAATTTCTATTAGGTCAAATAATGATAATCATATAATACTTACCAAATAAAAACTACGTAAAAAACTCGCATTCAAAAAATGTTTATAAATAGTTCAAAAATCACTCTGTTTTAAAAATTTTACCACGTCTAAAATATGCAAACATAAGTATTACTATCAAAATTTCAATTCTCTAAGAATATTTTTAACTGAAAAAGAGCAAAAAAAAAAACCCATAAAAATAATAAAACCATTATTTTCGTAAACTTTTCTGTTGTTTCTACGTTTTTTTCGGTTTTATTCAATTATTAAAAAAATTACACGGAAAATCAAAAAAAAAACTTTCTTACTCATCAACAAGATAAAAAATGCAACAAAAAGGTCTTTTTTAATTTGTTTAGTGAAGTAGTTTTTCTGGTAGAAAACAAAAAGCATATAAATTTAAAATAAAGGAATTACAAATTTGTAAATGTATCAGTTTTATTTCTTCGTCTTTTCCCAGGTTTTCCTAAACTCAAACAAAACATTTATTATGAAAATTCCTTAGAAAATCGAAAAATGATTTACTTCGTAAGCAACTAGATCCAATAAAAATAAAAATATAAATATATAAGTGTATATAAAATAGGTAATGCACCTATATTTTCTCCAATTTTTAAAGGAACATCTTTATAGTTTTGCCTATAGGTTTATTTATAAAACACTCTTAAACAAAAGTTAAAACGTCGTTTCGTTCTGCGATATCCATTAAGTATATACTTTGTTATTGTTATTATGGTTTTATTTCACTGTAATAATTTTTTTTACTGCGAGAGAATGTTTGTATTTTTCTGCAGACCGAAAATACGTTGTTGTTTTTTTTTTTAAGTTATAATACGTACACAAATAACGATAACATTTTTTTTATTAAACATTTCGGATAACGTTCTTCTATTTTTGAAATAAAATAATAAAGTGAAAATATTCATATTTATTGAGACGAGACAGGGCAACAATGCATAAAAATTTATTATGAATTAGCTAAAGCTTTCGCACGAGTTAGAAAATTACTTTTATCTTGTTCTGAATACTAAATTTATATATAAAAAAGTATTATTTATTATTTTTGAAGATTTTTTTCGTGCATAATAGGCATAACAAAAAACAAATCCAATAATTTTATTATTGTCTGTTAAAACAAAACATGTAGTCGATGTTGAACAACAAAACCTAGGTTTAGTTAAAAGAAATAATATGAATAAAAATGCCTTCATTATATTAAATAAGATTATAATTATGACGTAAAAGGTGCATTAATAAGTGTTGATAAAATTCGTTCTTAATTTCTATATCGGGTTTTTAAAACTTAAATCCACAAGTCTGCAAAGTTGGTAACATTGTACAGTTTGTAGATTAAGATACTTATCATAATATTATATTCAATTCCCTTGCGTGCTTTCCTCAATTACCTATAAAACCTGAAAAACTGATCCTAAACATAAATATAAGTGTACAGTTATGAATAAGCTCACCACGAAACCGCACTTACCTAAGTAAATATTTTTATTTTTTTCGAATTCTTTTTTTTTTTTGTAAATCGATTAAAATTTATCGTAGTGAGCTGATATTTTCAAAGAATACTAATATTAATCTTTTTTAGATATGGTTAAAATGTTCGAAATATTGATAGGCATTTTTTTTTTTGTTAATCTTTATTTGGTAAGTACTATGTTGATAAAATTGTTTGACCAAACAGAAATGCTTGAATTAAATATTTTTAATAAATGAACTTGTAGTTAGTCTTTGTTATATTATAAATATGTTCTTGGTTTAACAATTTCGGGGGAAGAGTTGAACCTCTACCCCCCTCCATATACAGAATTGACTCATTAAAAGTATTACTTAGTGGTGAAAAAAATTTGAGTGTAATACGTTTTTTCATAAGAGTTTTAAGATCAAATTTTAACGAAAATATTGAAACTTACGGCATTTCAAAATATATTGTGCAATTGAATTGGCTCAGAACCTCGTATCAGTATTTCGTTGCTTATAGATATAAATTAAATAACTTTATGTATCCTAATTTCCCAATTTCCCACCAACAATAGTGATGCACCCATTAACAATATCAGCTGTTTTTTTGTCCCTATAATAATGGTTGTTCTTCAAATCGCGTGCTTTGCACAGTATCAATAATTTGCAACGTAACGTTGTGTGACACTGTCCGAAAAGAAGGTCCTCTCATATATAATACTTTAAAATAGTATTATATTTTTTTATTTCAAAAAGCAGAAATAATGTAGAGTAACAAGATTAAAACAATTGAAATACGGGACAAAAAAAGTAGTTGGTGATAAATATTGTGGAAACAACAAATATAGGTACATCTTTACTGAGATAAAAAGAACTTGACAAATATTTCTTTGATAATATTTATAAAAAAAAAAAAAAAAAAAAAATGATAATGCTTTTATAGAATTACGAAATTGTAAGATTCGGGGAAGGGATATTATTGGAACTTTAAGATGTGGAATTTCTGGCATCGAACACATATCTAGTAGATTCTTTTAAAGCTTATTTTTAGATGAAATTCACCAATTACCAGAATCGGGTTTTGCAAATTGAAATTACGGTAAAGTGACGGATATAATGCACAAAAATTCGTTTTATGGTAGGAAATTACAAACAATTTGAATATTATAGAGGAAAATGTATTTACTTTTTATAATTTTATGTAGAAAATGTCCATCGACCATATTATATTAATTAGGTATGTTACAGTTGTAATATATAGTACTATATTATTTTATTATTATGTATACACATTTTTGTCTCTTTAAAATTTAAACGAATGCTTAGTATACTCCCCTCTATATTGACTATATAAATGTTTATTGATTTTACCTAACCGAATTTCTACTTACTTCATTCTTATGTCTTGATCTCATATCAGATATATGACAGATTTCAAACAATTTTCTAAACATAATTTTTTTTTTTCTAGTTGTGTAGAACGGTATTATTTGATTTTAAACGTAACCTCGAATGGTACCAGGTCTATCCACTGTTTTTTACTGGTCACCTCGACATCTCGTCACCACAATATGATTAAAAAGCCTCCTAAACTTGATTTTGTTCTTTGATTTAGTATTTTAATTTATAAGCTAAATATAACAAATATTTTGTGCTATAAAAATTGTACATTTGTTATTTATATCTTATATTTATACTGATCCTTATATAAATATTAAAGAACATTCCACACCCTCAGCCCCCACCATTAATCACGTACATTTTTCTTACATAGACGCCCTTTCCTCCAATAATGAAATAATAATTAAACAGGCAATAAATTTGAATGTATGATACATTTATATCCGATCAATTGTTTATAAATAATAGCCGTTTTAATTTAAACATAATATCTCTTATCTTGTATAATTACTATGATTCGCTATTGCGTAACGTGGTAATTTCGTTTTTATGCATTTCCTTTAAATATTAAAAAATTAACTTCTGATTTAATAAAAGTTATCATATAGTATATTAGTAATAGTAGAAAATGCTATTATTTCAAATAGTCTATAGAGAGTCCATTGTGGCTATAACCACAAATAGGTCAACAGTTTGATCAAGATGCATCATAATTTGTACTTATTGATTAATAAAAAAACGTTTTTCTAAACTTCGTAAATCATTGTTGAAGCGTATAAATAACAATATAATATATGAAAACTAAATTACAATATAAAATATTACATATTTATTGAATGGGATCTTACAGTTTTAATACTTTTAGGTTTGTGTTTATCTGGTCCACATATTATCTTTTATTTCTGTCGCGGCTATCTATTACCAGCATTGCTTAGTGCCACCTCTACACAGTAAACGTTGCATATTTCTGAAATCTATATATAATACTGAAATTTCGTGTAACTATAAACCAAATAATAATAATAATAGAAATTACAGTTTTTTAATTAAAGGAGAAATAAAATATATTATGTGTAAAATAAGCACATATTTCAACGTCATTTATAATATTATAAATTATTATTCAGATTATATTAAACGCACGACCACCGGGTTCTATAAGGGTATATTGTGTATTTTATTACGTTGTGCGATGATGTCCATTCGGAAAAGAACCAGACAACGGGAAACATATGAAACATGTCACTAGCACATTGTTATCGTTGTAAACGGCTAATTCCCGTCCGTTCTTGCGGTCACGGCCGGTAATCGTATAATATATTATACATATATAGATATATTATGACTATTATGACGTATTTTATGAAAAGCCTAAAACCGTAATTTGAATAATAATAATAATTATTAATGAAAATGCGCGCTTCCCGTACGATTATTACTTTTTTATTCACCGCATACACTTTAATATCTGCAATTACTCAATGATGGTACCACCACATAACACCAATTTACCGAATATTATTATCCTCGCACATTGTTATTTATTATAATAATATATAATCAGTGCATAATATTGAAAAAAGAATAAGATTTTGCTATGAATAGGAAGTATAATGAATAAAGAAGTATAATAAATATGTTACGATTTGTATATAATGGGTAGTTAAAGAACCCATTATTATTTTTGGTTTCTGCCCGCGTATACATATATATATATATATAATGAAATATCATAGCGCAGATATGTTTTTGTGTTGCTATCGAATTGTTCTACAAACCGGTCCTTCGGTATACTGAAAAAGATAAAATCGTATGCTTAAAATCATCATACGGATGACGACAAACTAAATTAAATATTGAATGAGAAATCACCGAATTCTTGAAAAGTGTAAATATACCTGTGTGTATATATATATGCACTTAGCTGATAATTAAAGGATTTGATCTGAAGAAGGCGCATCGTGAAGCATAATTGATTTTGTATACAATGTGCACGTATTTTTCTATGTAGGGCGTAGTTATTCATTAAGTTATTACTAATTTTATAACATAAAATTTAGTCACATAGTCAAATAGTGTACAAATATATATCACCTGTATAGTATATATTATATATTTAAAAATAATAGTTGTGGACATAATCTAAAACGAGTGGAAAGGATTTCGAATAAAAAAGCGCCAGATAATTTGTTCACCTAGGACTCCAAATCACGCTTCTGCTAGAATAGTTACGGGGTACCATTGAAATTTACCGGTATTTAATCGGAGTATTCAGAGGACGTTACGCGTGTTTTCGTCTTACATCGTCTACACGATGTGGTAAAAACGTGATTACTCAGATTACACAGAACTCGCTTAGTTTTGGTTTTAAAGTAAAAGTACCTATTGTAAAATGCACAGAGAATAATATTCCAAAGTACAAGAAATTGCGTTTTATTGAAAAAAAAAAATGCCAATAGTTTAAACAAAATTTAAAAAAATCGTTATTTATAAACGGTAAATTGACTGTAATAATCGAAGAAAATGGAAAAATACACGTGTTGGCCTCCGAAATACTTTTCTCTTTTAATTTTATAATTTGTGGTTTCACTTTAAAACTTAAATTAAGCGAGTTCTAGTGTAGTTTGCGTAATCATGTTTATTAAATATGTCGTATGTTTGTAAGACTAAAACAATAAATGCATGTGTACCGTTTTCTTAATAATGTATGTTTTTTTTAAAATATCATTATTTGCATAAAGTGAGTGCCGTCTCTTCGTCTCAACAGAATTAATAATTAGTAAGGAAACTCTGAAAAAAAAATAGAAAAATGGCTACGTCCTCCCGCGTTCTCCTCATGCATCGATTCGAGCACTAATAATATATTATTATAATATTTTAGCACCTACATAACTCCCGCATAAAAATTAGGTTTGTACAATCTATACAGATCAATTTTTTCGGAGGATTATAACCATGCGTTACACGCGCCAAATGATTCTATTACATGATTACACGCACACGGTCATTTTGACCGGGTACATAATAATTAAAATCTACTCAATGTTAATACTTACAAACGTTTACTTCATTATTTTTTACTGTCGCACTTTTTTTTTTTTTTTTTAAATAGCATGCATACATTTAAAGTTTTATAAATAATAATAAAAAAAAAAAAAAAACATTATTATTTATATTTTATCCCTAATACTATCGTACTTTGATCGTTAGGCCCTCGTCATACTACAGCGACCGGACGCTATGCGATTTAAAATAAATATCGCGCGATAATCGTTTGTTTTATAAAACACGGGTTAATAAATCGGGAACCTCCCAACGGCGCGATGCGACGCGACACGAAAGCGACTAAACGTAAGCGACCGGTGCTATCAGCCGCTTGATAAAAGTTGTCTCGTCCACCGCGCGGCCGATAATTAATTATTATATTATTATATTTTTTTAAATGGCAAAAACATAAAGAAGATAACTCAACTATAAATCTAGTTATCTCATTTACATCCGTTACATCTTCAATATCACCAATTTTTTTTTTTTTGGTAATTTTTTGATTTTCTTCGGGAGACGACATGTTTGTAACCGACCATAGAATACCAACTCCGGAGTAACTCTAGTTGCCGAAACATCGCCTATAGTGTGCAGAACTCAAGCCGTCAGGTCGTACGATATTTTATTTGGCAAATGTTTTTTTTTTTTGAAATCGCGTCAATGTCGCTTCGTCCTAGTGTGACGAGGGGCTTGTACTAAAAATAAATAACTTGATAACGTATCCCACATATTTTGTCCACTATACCGCAATATAATAACGCGTAACGCGGTTTTTTTTCATAGCATGTTATTCCCACACACCTTTTAATTGGTGATCGTCTAATGTAATCGAAATTTTCGATTAAAATTATAACGATCACCGTTCTTTGTAAAAAATAGAACTATAGAAATATTAAAAGTCTGAACGTACAATCAAAAGTCGGCAGTTGCTATTAAAAAAAAATAATTTGTATTCCGTATGTGCACGACGAAATGTTAAAAATGTAAAATGTATACTGAAATGCGTATTTCGGTGTTTTCTCAGAAAACCAAATAGCAATCTTAAGTCATCAGGACGAGATACAAAATTATACATATAAGACGGGACACATTGTATAATAATATCGTATAACTGCTGGTTTTTTTTTTTTTTTTTTTAACTGAAATTGCAAAAAGAACCATATAACTTTTTATTGAATAAGTTGTTGCGGGTTTTATATCGAAGTGCTTGTTTTGTCACTCGATATACGACGAAGACTACAGCTTGCGTACTTTTTTTCGAACTTGTATAAATCGCTCTTGATGGGATTTAGCTTCTCTGTTTACAAAGAAATACTGAAATAAAATTCAATATTATTATTTTTTCATTTTATATATTATGTTATTTGTAGATTATCTCACAATTGTATACTTAGATTGGTTTAGATATATTATTTTATCGACAGTGTCGATTTATTATAATTTGTTTACGCGTAAAATGTATACTACTAAAACGATTATCAATATAAATAAAATATTATCACGAATTAAAAATAAATAAACGTCGGTGTAATAATATATAAATTAATATTTTTACGATTTTAATATTTTAGGTCCTCGTTAATTTTAAACGACAATATTGTATATTGTTTAGGTAGAGATTAAATATAGTTTTTAATCTTATACATTTTTTTTTTTTTTTTTAAGTAAACCGGTTAACAATAAATACCTATTAATAGTTTACAATAAATTAATAACACAAACACAGATATGTATAGTTGATTTTAAATTATTGCATTCCTATATAATGTATATAATAAATAATTAGATACTTCAAAAGATATTAATGTTTTGTTATTAAGCCAACATATTATAGAATTTAGGAATACTAGATTACTATTACTTTTGGGAAATTTTGAACATTTTTAATATTTTTACAAAAATAAAAGAGGATTTTTTTGTTCTTTTCTCTAAAAATCATAAAACAGAACAAAACGTTTAGTGAAGTTATGTAACACAATTATTTAATATCACCCCCCCCCCCTTCATACGGGGCCCTATAGATTGTTTATGAGCACACATCTTACCTTCACTTAAGTTTAATAATTAGTTTACACGTCAAAAACAATTAATTATGTATATAAACACTTAACAAAACATTAATTAAGTAGGTGTCTCTATTATAAACAAAAAAATAGAAGCTAGTGATGAAAAATATGCTAAATAAAGAATTCTTTGAAATTCATTATCTCATAATTTTTGTAGAAGAAAAATTGTTTAAAAATTCCTGCAAGCTTCATTGGCCATACCTAGGTATAAGTTCTTTATCGTGTAAATAGTAGTTTTCAACTACGAGATGAATATGATGATTATGAGATTATTATTGACTTAAAAGCACAATGACTAATTTGACACATGACACAAAATTAACGAAATTATAATTATTGTAATACATATTGAAAGAGATTCATCTCATGTATTAAATTCAGAAAATATATTAAATATGTTTGGAGAAAAATAATATTTTGAAATTTAATTTTATTATTTAAATTTAAATTTATTATTAATTATTTCATATATTATAACAAAAAATGTTAGGTTGACAGTGAGTAAAAGACAAACTGTTTTTATAGAATATACTTTATTTTATTTTGAATTCAAATTGAACATAGTGAATATTTATAGGATAAATGTTTCTAGGATTATAGTCCCCCTCATAGGCACAACTACGGGGCGAGTAAAGAAAAAACTAACGGACATACTTCAAACAGTGGGCCACTGTTGTAGGTGAGAAGTTGGGAAGGTAGAAGAGAAATTTAATATACATCTGTTCGAAACGATGAAACTAACGAAAAACGATTTTAAGCGGAATTCGGTTATAAATGTTTTGAAAGGTTATAATATGTATGATTTAAAAATAATACATTCCGTACATTTTTCAGTTTTTCTTACGTTTTTCGCATTAATTATGAAAACCCCTAAACATTTCCCTAAAATACCATCCCACAACATTTTTTTTTTTCAGAAAAAGTGCTACATTTGAAAACCGGGACAAAATTTCTGGTAGTTGTTTACAGAAAAAAAAATAATAATCATTGTAAAACTAATACATTCCTCTCTCCAAAGGTGTTGTGCTGGACTTTATTTAAGGTACATGTCTTAATTTAACGGGTGATGGGCGTTCCTGGATGACAGGGTTCTCTCACATATAATTTAAGTAGCTACATACAAGCAAATCTTTTTGAAATACTAAACGTAAATGCGTAAATACTAATATCGTGATTTGATATTTAACAATATTTTTTTTTTTTTTTTGTGAAACCGGCAGCAATATGAGATGTGTTTTTACAACGCTACTCCCACTGTTGCCGTCGTTTATTGTATTTTATAATGAGTCGCAGACAAAAACCCTGTTTTCCCCTTCGCGAGGTAGGTTCACATTAGTAATGCTAACAGTATAACACGTTAGGTAATTGGTTAAGAATTAAATTCAGAGCCGCCGTACCCCATGCCGCGTCTTGGCGGCTCAGCAAAACCCGCCTAGAAGCTCGTCCTGACCACCTCTTCACGACCCGGTGAATGCCCGTCAGTTTATTGAACACTACTTACCTATTGGTGTGTGGTAGATGGGTCTGACGACATAAATCATAGTGTTTCATTAGTTAATTGAGTTCGCCATGCTATGGCCTCACTCAGCTCAAAATCTTAAACTATAAATAACAAACTCATTATATTAATACATGTAAATTTAAGTTCAGTTGTTTAATACTACAAAATGAATGTTCAAAATAGGTATTTGAGATAATAATAACATGTACCGATAGTTATTATTTTACATTATTAATAAAATCTGAATTTGTAAAAATATAATAATATATTGTATTTAATATACAAACTTGTTTTACTTATCCAGTGACAAGATTTTCTTTCGAAAGAGCGTTTTCTAAATTAACTTCTAAATATACGTGATTATTAGACAAAATTGATTGGAATCACTCATGTTGCTATAATGTTGAACAGAAATTAACGGTCAATTGTGAAACTTCTAAGATTATAAAAAAATGTATTAAAAATAAAAACCGACTACATATGCTAATTTTTTTTTTTACCACTAAATACAATTTATAATGAATTTCGAATTCAATTTTCAATCATTGTTGTTTGATCAAACTATTTTTTCCACGTAGTACCTACTGTAAAAAAACTACGTAAAAACTTGCAAACATAAAATACCTATGAATAGCTTAGTTAAAAGTACTAAACAGCTATAGTTGTTCAATGGGGCATACTTATTTAACATTTATTCTGGATTAAATGCACCACATTGATCATCACTAGTGAAAGAATGATGAATCATGCTGACTAAACAACATTCGCAATGCGTATCCAATGTGTGCATGTGTACCCATATACTAATGGCATGAGATATTTAGGTAGTTATATCGTCTTTCATTCCCCTCCTACAGTGATTCAACTGTTTACTTAAATTAAAAATTATTTACTTGCTCACTAACTAGATTAAAAATTCCAAGCAAGATTTCTGGTAGAAAACAAAGGGAGCAAATCTAAAATAATGAGTTCCGTAACCTCGTGACAGCGTAAATATTTGCCCGTTTTTCCTATAATTTTGTTTATGTTTTTTTTTTTAAATTATTTTAAATACTATTTAAAAAATCAAAAAAATACCTCCTTAATGCATCAACTATTCGAGACAGATCTTTGAGCACACGCACACACACATCATAATAAAACCGATCGATCCCTTGCTACGCTTGATATCTAAAATATATAAGTTAAAGGTATCCTAGTATAGAACATACATTTTCAGAATATTATGTGTTTTACTGAATAATTTAAACATTTTAAATCTAGAAAAATTTAGATCCGATAAAACGAATGTTTTGTTGTTTAATTATTTGTTAGTGCTATCAATATTCTAAGATAACACCGAATACCTAAAATGGTTATAAGATATTAAAGTTTAATTTTTAAGCTGTTCTAAAATATTCCAGGGATGTTTTGAAAAGATTATTTTACACTTTGTTAGTTTTTTTTTTAAATTTTTATTTTTACTCTTTAGTAAATTTAAAACCATAGTCTATAAAAATAATAATAATTACAAATATTTATTATTATAATTATTTATTACTTGCAATTTTTAGATGACGATATCAACTATTCTATACTGATTCTGCACCTCATGTCTGGGTTGTATTGGAAAACTTACATAAAATCTTAAAAATCAGTGGCATAACCTATGAGCTTAGAGGTGTTTGTTGCTATCAAAAAGGTTTAAGCAGACTTTACTTAAACTCAGTAGAACATTTTACAGCATAGGTATTGTGAACGCAGTTATGGAAATTAGGAAATAATCGATTATACATTTACAAATAAATATAGTCTATAGACATTACTTGGTCTTAAATCTGCAGTTGTTCTTTAGACTAGTAACACGTTGTTTTATAAGAGTTTACAAAGCGAAACAAATAATATTTTATAAGAAGTTACTAGAATATTATTCTACGAGGTCGAAAAAAAACCCGTTAAGATTAAGTTAGGTTAGGTTATTTATTTTATTGTCTACGTGATTTATCCAATACTAATTTAAATTACCTGTAATATCGATCACTTATTCAGATGGCTAAAACGTGTTTTTTTTCTATAAAATTAGCCAAGTAGCATATTTTAGAGGGGGGGCAATAACTGGATCACCCCTTTCTTAGAAATGTTTAACTGCGATTTTTTAATCACCGCTATAGATTAAAGGTAATAAAATAATATAGTATTTATAATCTTTATATGTATTATTTCTTGGATGTTTTTATTAGTGTTTACCAGTATACCTAGTGATAATGATACAGAGCATGTGGATATCCAAGAAATAGTCATAGATCGGTTTGCAGGGAAAAAGAAATTATAATATTGATTTTAAACCGTTGTAAATATTTTTTTATACAGAATTTATACAATTGTTTGATATGAATACATAAGTATAGATATATTATGTTACGGGTAAAAGCCGGGTAAAAACAGTAACCAAACTCATTCGGACAAAACTGTAACGTCCAAAAATTTCAATTTTTCACAGTAGGGGTAATAATTACAGATTATTAGATATATTTACATAATATATTTGTTTATTCGTTGCTGCACATATTGTATTTATGGCATTTGAAACGACAAATAATACCTAATAAATTATTAATGGATACTTACATTATGTAAAATGTTGCCCCTCTATATGAAAAATAGTTCTTGCGCATTTGTTATTATGAAAGATGAGTAAGTATTGGTGATAAAAAAAAAATGCAGGTATATTCTATTAAGATAAAAAAAAAAAATGAATAATAATAATATTTTTGATCGAAGTTATGCATCGTATAACAATATAGGAAAAGGGTCACTCTCAAAACGATGGCCCTTATCAAAACCCACACAAAGTGTCAAATCAGATTAAGAGGAAAATATACCCATTACCTATATAGATGGACTATATAGTGCATAATATAATAATAATATTAAAATAGGTACACGAAGACTGTAGATGGACGTCCTGAATATTTTTCGACATGGTAAATTTAAAAGACCGTTTCATTAGACTTTAAATTAATAAATTTAAATAATTTTTCAATAAATCTGGATAGTATATAGAAACGGCGAGGAACTCATTTTCAATAATAATAATAATAATAATTACAATAATAATATTTTATACAAATAAATAATTATTCGAACGAACCGTGATTTCTACTGTGACGGAGTTTATAAAATTTAAATTTTTATCATTAGCCGGCTAGATAATTCGTAAAATCGAATAAATAATATTATATAATAGGTACATAAAATAACATTTTAAAAGAACGGCGCAGTTCTGTATATTACACTAATTTTATATCCCCTGATTTTGGAACAATAACATTACAAAAGTTAAGAATATAAGCATTTATTTACATTATTCTCGCATTTGATATGTTATTCTATTCACGATTTGATTTTAGTGTAGGTACTTATATGCTTGTTATTACTTTATTGTCATGAGATAAACATTGTGAGTTGTAACCGTCTCGGGTTTTGCGTTTCTTTTTCTTATGGATGCAGTTCAGACCATCCACCCGAGTGATTTTCAGTCATTTTTATTATAACGCGGCAAATTTTATTGGACCCCTACGTATATTTTCGTACACATATACATACATGCATAATATCATGTATGCTGTAACAAGCACAATGGCGATAAGGTTGAGAATCACTGATTTAAACGATATAGGTTCCGATGCGATTCGAGTACAATACATACGATTCGACGTATTTTTTTTCGAATCTGTAGTTGTTTAAAGTCCATACATTGTGTGTGTATTATAATATTATACAATAATTTTATCTTATCTATCAGACGATTATTATTGTTCCGCATGTTTTACAATCTAGAATCTACTTACACGAAACGTGAGTACATCATATTATAATAAATACGATTTCTTAGACTGCGATAGTAATCGAATTTTACCATTTAGCCGTGGCGGGAAGTCTGTGTCCGTGTGCTCCGGTTAATCGTAAAAAAATTAATAATAATGATGGTATTGTCATCCAGTTTTCGTTATTTGTTTCCGCGCAAAATAATATTGTCGACGACGCGTACAAATGAAGAAATTCAACTCGTTTCTTTAGTTCTATTGAATAATTAAAATGTCCCGGTCGTTTTTGTATTTCGTAATCTCAGAGCATTTGCCCAGTTAGTACGATGCACCAATCATTAATGTGGTCTGTCAAAGGAAACATAATATACATTTGTGGACTCCGGAGAAGCACGTTCCTTTGTATCGGGTATGTAATATTTTACGTGTCTTTTTTGATGGCGGGAGCCGCGGTGTTCACACAGATCGAACAACCGGAACAAGATAAGGTGGTTGGAAGACTCAAGTTGGCTAAACTGAACTTCATCGAAGAAAATCCCGGAATAGATCGTAAGTGAACTCGTTTTTTTTGTTTTTCAAACCAACGTTCATTAAATTTATGAATTTATAAACCTACTTGTTTAATTTATTCGATAAATAAACGATTTATTTGACAAATAATTATAATACCTAAAATAATAATATTCGTATTATTTAATTTATCCCTATTCGGATTTCGGTTTTAATTTAAACGTTTAATTTCAAAGTAAAAATTAATATTTAAAGCCGGTTTCAAACGGTTAAATATTTCACATTGAAAAACGTCAAGTATTTTAGAACCTTTTAAAATATTTGAAAGGTTTGGAAAACATATGATTATATCTGATTGATATCATATTTCGTAACCATCGTATATAGCACGAACGACTATAACTGCTTGAGCATAATAAATAGCAGTGCGGACTAAAAAGCTGTTCATTTTTATAAATCACTACCTAGTTATAAATAATTATGATTATTTCGACATAATAGTTGGTAGTCAAAACCTTTGTTCCAACTATTTTGTAGTTTGTAGTTTGGCACACTTTAAATATTTTTTAAAATATTTTGACTGTATAGATAAATAATTTCGCTCTAAAAATGTAAACTTATAAATTAATTTATAAATAAAATATCTAAAAACGCAAAGTCTTGATTTATTTTGTTAGATATTGTTGTAAATGTTATGACCATTTCCGACAAAAAGCAAATAAAGAAATTCACGTCTTAATCGTTGATTATTATTATTTTTTTAGATTCTGAACGTAGCGAGAGATCTATTAGTTTTACTATGATGTGAGTTTGATTTTGTTTTTTTTTCTTTGTGTGTACGGAATTTATCAACCAAAAAACTTACTCCAATCGAAAAATTACAAGAGAATTTTTTGTTCAATTTTGGATTTAGTTGGTGCATTAAACAGGTCATTTTTGATTTTTCGAGGGGTTTTCATTGTTAAATAAATAAATACAACTAGGAGGTAGTAAGTTATAGGTTCAATATATTTGTTCATACAATAAAATTAATGACTGAATAAAAGTATTTATGGATAATAACGGATCGAACGCTATAAGACGGACCTCACTTGAACACGCCCGAGGCTATCTGTTCCATGTCCACTCACACTCCTCTATGACGGTCGTATCACTATTACGGTGATAATTTAGATAATAATAACAAATGTGAAAACTCAAAAAAAATTAAAATAAAAATGAACAAATTTACGACACATGGTTACATTACTTTAAATTTGTACGCTTAATTATCTTTATCAGAAATCTTACTCCAGTAGAAAATCTATAGTTTTGTTGCATTTTTAATCGAGTTGGCGATATATTTTGTAATTTGTATTTTATTTTAATTTGAAATTTCGACTTTAATCCATTTTGTATTAATTTATTACGTTATGATGACCTCAAAATTATGTTGTATAAAAAATAAAAAGCTAATACTGGAAATGGGTATGCCACTGTTGTATGAGGGAAATTGGGAAGGTAGGATATATAAAGTTATTTAATTTATATCTGTAAACAACGATAAATAATTAATAACGCAAAACAATTTAAAGTTATTAGGTTATACATACAATTTCGAAGGAAACTAATATTTACGATTTTCGTCAAAATTTTATATTATAACTCTTACAAAAAAAACTATATTACACTCAACAAATTTTTTTGACCACTAAGTACAACTTATAAAGAACCTCCTGTTAAATTTTCAATTATTTCTGTTTGGTCAAACAATTTTATCTACAGAGTAACTATTAAATAAAAATGACGGACAAAACTCGCAAAATTAAATTTTCTATTTACTACGCCTAGAAAAGACAAACATAAGTTTTCGGTCAAAATTTCAAGGCTACGAATATTTTCAACCTAAAAACAAAAAAAAATTAAAATAATAAAAGCATTGTTTTCGTAAATTATCTCGTTTTTTCTAAGTTTTTTTTCGGTTAACAGTTTTGTTGCTTAAAAAAACTACAGTGAAACTTAAAAAAATGACTTTCTTATTCATCAACTGTTGCAATAAAAATGAAACAAAAAAGGTCTTTTGTTGTTTTTTTTTTTAAAAACTCTTTGGAAAATCAAAAAAACGACTTCTTTAATGCATCGTCTAGATACAATTTCCTTTCAGAAAAGGTGCTATACTTAAAATATCGAAGCAAGTTTTCTTTTCGAAAAGTTGTTTACAGACAAAAAAAAAAGAAAAGAAAAGAACACATCATAGTAAAACCAATAGATCCTTTTCTCCGTTCGGAATCTAGAATTGTCATTATAACCATATAACTATATTTTAACTATTATATATCGTAATACTCGTAGCTTTACACTTTATTTTTTTTTATTATGTATGAGTATAAAACATACTCTTTTTTTTTTTTTTGTATTATTATTTGTTTTATTGGTAGAGAACTACAAAAGGCAATAATTCAGCAAAATATGTTACATAATAATAATATCATCGTATCATATTCTGATTAGAACTGAGGTTATTTATAATAATATTATTAGGTATATAGTTCCAAGTGAGTTATTCGTTTTCCAATCGGGTAATGTGCTCTATTTCGATTATAAAACTTTTATTTATCAGCAAATATAACATGCAAAAAGTTTTCGCGCAACAACTTTATACTGATAAGGACACGATATACCCGTAGCATAATATAGTGCGTCGACGATAATCAGATGTCCCAAAAAGTCTAAAAACTCCGGTCGTACATTTTCGCCGCATATAAAATATATATTTTTACATAATATTTACTCATAACATTGTTGATCGTAAACAGTATTATGATTGTTAAAAACAAATACAACACTTCATGTTTGTAATATTTTAACAACGACGAGTTTAACGCAACTCGTCGAATTATCTCAAAAGCACGTAGGTACTCGTAATAAGTAGTGACTATATCGTCTTATATATTTTAAATTCTGAGTGTACGATGAAGAAGCTTTATATTAATTTTTCTAAGATGTGTGTGATTGTGTTTTTTTTTCTTTTTGATTTGGTAAAAATGTTCATGCCGTACTTCGTACATTAAAAGATGCGGGCTTTTCACCGGACGCTAGATTATTTGAAAAAAAATGTCTAGCTTCCCGATAATTTTTTTTAGATTTTTTTAAAAAAAAACTGTCAACAATAATTAAGAACAATTCATTATAATTAGGAAAAACCGGAAAAAATGTTAAATGAAAACTGATAAATTGATGGTGTTACGATTTCATTATATCAAATGTCTACGCTTTATACATTCTACCAGTTTATATTGCTCCAACAGAAAAACGACACAAGAAACCTTTTTGTCCTTTTTTAATCTAGTTAATTAGTAAGAAAGTCGTTTTTGAATTTTCCGTAGTTTTTTAATAATTGAGCGAAACGGATAAAAAAAACTTAGAAATAACGGGAAAATGCACGAAAATAATGCTATTGTTATTTTCAATTTTATTTTTTTGTTGTAATTAAATTTAAAATATTCGTAGAGACTTGCATTTTTGACAGAAAATGTATGTTTGCCTTTCTAGGCGTGGTAACATTTTCAAAACATTTAAGTCATTTTTGAATTATTTATTGACATTTTTTCGGCCGAACAGAAATACTTGGAAATATAATAGAAAAAAAAAATAAAAATTCGAAGATAATGTAATGTTTTTTTTTTATGTGCATAATAAATTCAAATTTTGACGAAAATCGTAAAAATTAGGAAATTTCAAAATAATGTGTATACAACTGAATTTTGCTCAGAATCATATTATTTTTTTTATTATTATTATTATCAACGACCGTTCTGATTACACGATTCCTAATCAAAAAATATTATGGAATATAAACTGTTCGACGACGACACAGTATAATTTTAAAGGAATTCAAATTTTCAATACCTGCGGTATTATTATAATTCAGAGTTATTACTTTCCGTAGATCTTATTATGCTGCTATATTTTCATTTATTTGATTAATTTATTCTCGTTACACACATTTCGTTGCACCACCGTTATTATATATACATGTATAAATATTATACATGAGAGACGAGATAAAATATATATTTTCGCGTCGTTCTACCTACGTTACGGCAGTATAAAAACCCACGCAAACAAAACTTATCCGTGAGTCTCATCCAAGTCTGCTATAATATAGCAAATTTGCGATGTTTCGAAATCACCGAGGCGTTCAGCACCGTATACCTACAGTGATGTTCGTATTTGTTTTACAAAACCGTCGTCATAATATAATAATATAAAATAACGCACGAGTACCGTTAAATTCCATATAATATTTGTTTTATTATTGTGTACTTTATTATTTCTTCGTAAACAATACAAATATTACGTCGCTTGTTATTATTATTTTTGCGCCGTGGATACGAGGTGAAGAGCAGAAAAGGCGCTAACTCCGTCGGCGTGTTTTATAATCGTCCAAAAAGTTACTTGCATTCTCCTACACTTTTATTCCGACAATTATTCGTGGCCCGAAAAGATACACAAAGTAAATAGCTACGAGTATTAATATCTTATACAATTATTTTAAATATCTTGGCATACCTACTTTAATATTATAATAAATAATTAAGTTATTTAGTTAATCGTTATTGTTTATAACGATTCCGTTTAAGTATAGGTTGGCTATTCGAACGCCGCGGTGTGTTTCGCGCTTTATACGCTTTATAACATATTACAATACATGTCTATTCCTTTTCGTTATTTCGAAGGAAATATAATGTAAGGTAGCAATCGAATTATTCGAAAATATTTCCACAGTTATTAATCGTCCCGCCTCTGACGATAATTGGGTACAAAGTAGAATCTCAGAATAACATCTACTATTGGTTTTTCGACTTATCATTGATGTAACATTCATTATAGATTCTAAGTGAAACGAAGAATAATATTATTTTTATTTTAGTATATTATATAGTTTTAGAGAACATTTTTCCCATATGATTTCGATGAAATTACTTACTCCGATCAAACACTTCACGGGGGGAGGGGGGTTATCTAGTTAACCCATTTTCCTTTTTCCAGCAGATTTTTGTTTTAGTTTTCTCCTGGCATAAGTTCAAGTACAAAAAACTACCCCATCAACGCACTGAGTAGATACAAATTCGATACCAGAAACCATCCCCAAAATATTGATGATCAAAATCAGTTTCTGAAAATAGTATCACTATGTTTTGGATGACGTAGGCATAAATTCACATTAAAAATGTATAATGTAAATAAAAATGTTGTGTATTCAAAAATTATTCAGATTTGTTAACGTTCTCGTTAAAATAATGTACCATAAATATTCTTCCAATCAAATTGCACGACATGAATGAAAGCCATTTTGATGTTCCGCATTTTTAAATTTGCATACATTTCAACGTTTAACATTTGAATATATTTTTTGATATAAACACATTTTAATGTAATAGTAATAACAAATCCTCAACATGCATATGCCATACATTCTATACCTATGTAATAGGTGTGTAGTTTTTTTTTTTTCATATATTATTTTCTCGGTTATAATTATTATTCAAATGGAAATATTTAACTCAATTATGACTGCTTTTTATATTTAATAATTAAATATAAAAATAAACAGAATTATATATGATTTAAAATAAAGTACAATATTGTACTTAAGATAATATATTGTTTTAAATATATAGGTAATGTGAGAAATTATACTGAAAAGTATATCTTTGTTCCCAGGGAGTCTAATGCCAATTTTCGGTATTTTATTCATTTTGTATGAAATATGTTTCCCTTAATTGTTTGGTCTAAATCGCATAAGTGCATGAATGTTCTAACACATACTCTACTGAAAATTATAACATCTTAAATCAGTTTTGTTTGGTAAAAAATACATAAGTCATATGTGATCTTACGCGATATAGAACGGTCATTTTGATAAGTTTATTTAGCTATTTAACAGTGATGCCAGTACGTTACTTAAAAATATTCAAATTTTAATTCAGTTTTATTAAAAATTGTATAAAATTGACTTAAGCTCTTTTTTCTACAGACCAAAATGTAATTATTTTAATTGATTTTTTTTTAAAAAATCGTTTAATTAAAAAATAATGCTTATTGTTTTCTTTCGCATTCAACGCTAAATTTTTAATTTTATGATTTTATTATGGTGAATATAATCATACGTCAAATCAATAGTTAAAATTATAAATTTCTATATTAATGATAATAATAATATGTCCCACCATTGGCAACATAATAATCGTCTTATTTAAATTTATATGTAAAGCTTTGTTTCTATGTAACAACATTATAATATGGTTGGCTGGTAGGTATAGATGGTTTATCGTGTATACTGATCATGTAGGTTCATTATTATTCATATAATCGAATTGTTTAAAACCTATCTCCGGTGTTTCTTACCAGACATGATATTAAAATTCGAGAGTAAGTCAAGTCCCAAAGCTTATAATGTATACATGTATACATAAATTATTTAATATAATTTCCGGGTTCATATTATTATTATGTTATATTACATTTTTTCCATCGAAAATTCACATTTTTTTTCCCCCGTGTCCTATAGATGTATAAATCTATATCTATATACAGGATGTAAATGTAGGTAAATAAACAACATAAAACGATTTTTAAAAATTGTATAAGAAAAAAAAAATATTTGTTAAAAACATGCTTGACGCGTACGATATGTCGTTTAATATTCATAATCATACAGTACCACTTACTGTTCACAACTAATTCGTAGACTTTTACCATAATAAAAAATTCAATGGAAATATTGAACACAAGAAATTAATAAGATTTAATACATCCGCAGCGTTTATTAGTTACATTTTCAAAAAAAAAAAAAAAACATACAAATTTAGGTGCTTTATTGTATTATTAGTATTTCTATTATTTATTAATATAAATAATTATTACGAATTTCCATATAATTAAAATTATTTTAAAAAAACTATGTGGATTATATTATGAAAAAATAATATGACATTGCCACTTCGATATTTTCGTGAAAAGTTTCTGATTTCTTTAGAAAACATTATAGAAAGACGTTTTTATTCACACCCATCAATATATTCGTACATATAAAAAAGGACATAATCTCATTAATCATCAATTTTATTATTTAACCTTCAATTTTGTATTTTTTTTCCCCCATTCTTCTTCATATCACCTTGATATTTAAATGTTTTGTTAAATTTGTTCGTACATTCCACTATCAATTTGACCCCTTATTATATAATTGATTAACGTTAAAACGGTGTGTACCTATAAAAATACCTATTATATTTAGCAATTATTATACTTTTTTTCACGTTTAAAAACAAGATCAATGTTTTAATAAATATGCTCGGTTTATGTTTTCAGATTTTGAAATACGTTTAATATATAGGTTATAATGAAAAAAACAAATAAACAAAATTGGATTAATAATAATTTACAGTACAACTACCGATTGTAGTATAAAAAAAAACTATTTTTATAATATTAAATAACATTAATAATAATATAGCCATATTGATAGATTATCAAATTCTAGGTGGGTACAAAATAAAATTCCGAGTACTTTATATATATATATAAATATAGGTTCTGAATTCGTATATGAATAATTCAAAGGAATACCTATAGTACAAGTGTTGAAAACATAGTGTTACACTTACAAAGGTTGGCGATTAAATAGGTTTTTTCGTTTAGTGTTCTTAAAAATAAAACGTGACCTGTTTAAAATTTCTCTTCAAAGTTTTGATACTCTTTAACCCCTCATGGACATATGTGACATACCTATGACATGTATATAACTCATATTTTATTGCCTCGAAAATATAAAAAAAAGGTCTCATATTATATTTTGTTTTATATTTGATATTGCAAAAAAATAATAATAATAATAATAAAACAGGACGTTCCCTGTATATATGATGGTTACAAAAAAAGAAAACAAAAAAAAAGGTAGGTGATTAATCAAAATACAATACAAAAAGAGATTCGTTAATAATAATTATATTCTATTTATATTTTTTCCACGATGATTTCAATACGAATAATAAAAAACAGTATGGATTATTAATTTAATATCTTCAGTGTACAAGTAAGTTATGAACAATGTAGGTACCGTTCCAATAGCGGTAATTAAACTTAGAACTCCTACTATGTTATAATTTATAATATAGGTACCTGCTTTAAATAGAATGACAGATAACACGAAATACAGAAATACGAATAAGTAAAACAATAAAAGTCTGATATACTTTACACCATACTGATGTACTGGTGTAGGTACGAAATTTTGAAGGTATAGTGTAGATTTATTTAGCTGATATATTAAAAAAAAAAAAAAAAACGATAAATATTGTGAAAAAAAACCGATTCTGAAGCTTGATAAATTGATAATGTCATAGTATAAGTTTTTTTCCCCCTATGTATAGCCATGGTATATAAATATAACCTACACAAATCGACCAAAAATAAACTATACATCGTCATTTGTTGTTTGTTTTTGTTTTACTGTTTTAGAGAAACTCCAACTTAACAATTTTCAAAAACCACTAGATAAAAATCAGTAACTTTCATGAGTACATTATAAAATGTAAACAATTTGAGCCGAGAAATTGTTTCCCGAGTAAAATCACATTTTAGTAAAACCAATAGCATTCTTCGATACATACAGGATCTAATAACAATAATACATATTATTAATTATTATTATTAGTACACAATATACTAATAATACATATTCATTTAAAAGTCCCCTGTAAGTATTACGTTTTATAACTATTACTTGCACTACAATATATTTAAGACATGACTAGTGACTAAACTGATAAAATAAGTAGTTTTAACGAATTTGAACTATTTAATTAGTTACTCGATATTAATTATTTATTATTATTTTTTGAAAATTTAAACAAGATTTCTGGTTCAAATTTGTACAGTATAAAAAAAAATAAACATCAATATTAAACCAATACATTCCTCGCTTCGCACAGAATCGAAAAGAAAAATCTATCGTTCTATATTTAATGTTAATTCAATGTTGCAAACATTTGACATTTTATTTGACTAAAAAAACTTTATTTTCATTACAATATATACATAATTATAATACATACATACGTATATATTTGTAAATAAAAAAAAAACATACATTTCAATTCTTTGTAACATGCAACCTTTCCTAGTTTTAAATTCTGAACGAAAAGTCTAAAAGTTATTATAGTTTTACTGAGATGTTTGTGTGGTTTTTTTTTTACGGAAAACACTTTTTTTGGTTCGTTAAAATGTTTCAAAACTTTCACATCGTGTACTTTAAAAGACACAGATTTTCCATCCAGTGTTACTTTATTTAAAAAATACATGTTTCTTGATTCCCAATTGTTATTCTAAAAATATTTTGATTTTTTATGTTATTTGTAGATAAATATTTGAAACTGTTTTTTTTTTTTTTTTGGATTGTATGTGGCCCCGTAAAAATTCACAATAATTTGATATTTGTTCCTTGGGAACATTATAAGTTATACTAAGTGGTAAAACAAAATATGTGCGTTATAACTTTATAAGGTCAAATATATGATACAATTATTTCAAAATATGAAAAATAATACTTAATAATTTTAAAGTCACATTAATGCAATTTTTAATTAAAATGTGCCAAAATAAATTTTTCAGAACTTTGCTCATTTCTCGTTTTCAGCAAATTACTTATAATTAATGTGTAGAAATAACGTGTTCCCAAAAATCAAGAGTGAGAAAAATTATTTTAAATAATGAAGTTGAATTTAGGTTTCATTTAAAATGTAAAATTATAAAATCAAAAATGTTCTACAGAAAAAAAATAGATTTGGCTAGTAATTAGTACAATGTTTGTCGGTGACGTCCCTAAATTACTTTCCTTAAGGTTTCATTATTATTAATTGTGCATAGCTCACGTATAAAGTAAATAATGTTTAAAAGAAAATTATTTTCTTTTGTTTTAAAGTAATTCCTAATTAAAAAAAATATGTAAACAACAAATTATGATGTATGTGGTTTTTTCTCGAAAAATATTTTTTTGGTTCATAAAAATGATTTAAATTTTTTGTTTCCGTGAACATTATTCATCAGTTATTTATCACTATTTAGAACAATTTTTTTATTTTTCTAAATTTTAAGTTTAAATTGCATATATATTGTTACATTTAAAAGAATGCAAATTTCATACATAATACACATATATTCATAGAAATTAAGTTAGATCAAGTAACTCAAATTCGGATAAATATATTGGCAAAGTTCAGAAATACATAAATAGACAGGGAGAATCATTTGTTTTTGTATTTTATGAGCACGAAAACAAATGCATATTGTTTATAACATCAACTAAAAAATTCAACCTATATTTTAGTTAAGATATACTGTAATATTCAAATTCAACAGTAATTAAAGTTAAAAAAATTACATTCTGAGGATAAAGAGCGAGGAATATATTGAAACTATTATGTAAATATATTGGTTTTACAATGATGTTTATGTTTTTTTTGTTTGTGGATACTTTTTTTACCAACAATTTTTTTCCGATTTTCAAGTATAGCACTTTTTCAGTACTTTAAGAAAGTCATGTTTTTTTTCTCAGGGGTTTTAATAATAAATGGGAAAAACGAGATAATTTACGAAATTTATTATTTTCAAATCATAATTATTACAGCCTTTTAAAACATGATTAATCAAATTCCGCTCAGAATCATTTTTTGTTTGGCATAAGTACGTTGAATCATCGTTGCGTACAGATAAACATTTAATTTTCTCTCTACCTTCCGAACTTCTCTCCTACAACAGAGGCCACCCCATTAATTATGTCCGATTTTTGTTTTTTTTTATCTGCAAACAAATTTTCTACCAAAATCTAACATCAATCAAAAAAAACAAGAAGCCTTTTCAATTTTAGATTTAGTTGGTGAGTAAGAAAGCAATGTTTTGATTTGTTTGATTTTTATTAAAATTTATTCAAATTAAACTTATTGTCTTTCAGCCGCAGAGCTCGCGGATATTTCAAATAGGTAGTCAGATTTTTAAGATGAAAAACATTATTATTATGGAAATAAAAACAGAAAATTAACTATTTACAATATTTAAAAACACATTTCTCCGCATATTTCAGCTAACCACCGGTACCCCGCAAGAAGTTTTAATAATTCGTACCCAACTTTCCTTGTATCTACTTCACCATTTTACATTTCTAATTCGTTCTTTATTAACTCTAGGCACGTTTATTCTTTACGCCATACCTCTCATCAATTTGTTGTTCGATAAACTTCACACATGTTATATTTTATTAATTCTATTTACAGGCTGTCTCATGAAGATATACCCCTTGAATATCTCCGGAGATAATAAAGATAATCACATTCTATTATTTTTTCTTTTTATATTTCTCACTGGTATGAGAACAAAAAATATGTTTATTTGAATTACATTTTTTTTTTTATTAAAAAAAAAATAACTATTTTATTATTTTCAAAATCTACAATTAAAACGTACCTACTCGCGTACACTATTATTGTATACCTGTCTTATTATTATTGTACGCTCTTATAATATTTCCACACGATAATATATTCTTAATCCTATAAAATTGTTGTTGTTTGAGTTCGCATTTGTCGTTTAAGTTTAGCCGACAAATCAAAACAAAATCGTTTCCTATGTTAATTCTGTTTAGGTTATACGTTAAACCTAAATTTGACTCATTGGTTTACTATACTTAACACTATCTAACTGTTGTTTATTATCGCGAATAGGTACGCATGCATAATATGCAATAACATTATAATGGATTTATTCGAAATGTGCCAACGAAAGAATAGTATTAATTTTAGCGTTAAATGTCGAAATATTTAATTACGTCCACGTGGCGCAGTACATAATGTATACCTATAATACTTCCTAACAGCAAGTTCAACTTTATCCATTATTCATTTTTGCATATAGCAAATCCTTGTCATTAAACTTTCGTTGCAACTCGCGCTACCTATAATGCTACTGAGAATATAATAAATTATTTTGTATCCACGATAGTGTTTCTCTGCAACAGGCCTTAACCAATATCTAACATCTTATGTAGTTTCTATAGACCTCTCTTAAAAATTGTTTTTTATTTATATACATATGTATTATTTTGTTATAATTTATTTATTGGAGCCACACAAAGATATATATTTTACAGAATTGATATTACGATTTTACAATAAGACAGACTAGACTTCCGGGAGTTGCGTACAAAAACAATTTTCCTTCGTTCTCAATCAAATTTTAAAGTCTATAATTATATTTGTATAATTGTTTTCTAATTGTTTTTTATAAATGATAATATGTTATAGTATATTATACATTATATTATAATTTATAATTATATAATTTTATGTTATAACAAATGTTTTTTATAGATAGTTACATAGTTTAATTTTAAGTAAACTTTATTAAACAAAACATTACAATGTACAATAAAAATATAGTATACGTATTACCAATATACAATGTTTCCTTTTAAAGGTAACACGAAATATTTCTGTTCAGTGACTTCTAAATAAAATGGAGTTTTTAGGAGCTAGGGAATACTAAAATATTTTTTTGACAATTTTCAAATTGTCTTTTTTTTGTGCGCATGTGCAATACAAATTACATTTTTATAAATATCAACATGTATTTTAAACACCAGATTTAGATAGAAGAATTTTTTTTTAAGTCATTTTGACATTTTAACCATATCTATAACCAAAATTTACTGAATGACAACGAGTAAAACTAATTGATTAATTTATTAAAAAAAACTTTAAAAAATTTAACGAAATTGAGTAATATATTGACTACAGTCATGTATGGATAATGATAGACTTAATTTATAAGATAAGAATTGGTTTAAAAATAATTAAATAATTATACAACATAAATAATAGAAATTACAGAAACTGTGGCAATTTGTTATAATCGAACAAGAAATAGTATACTAATTTAATATTATTGCTTAGTACATTGTTATTTAATGATTATATTTTATTCATTGACGTCTTTCGATTTGTTTACTGACTATTAGACGCAAGAGAATATTTGATTAATTCAAACATATAAAAACTAATTTAGGTAAATTTAAATTTAAATAAAATTAAAATTAGAATTTGTAGGCATTGAAATTTGCGAAAAAACTTGCTACTAAATGGTAAAAATACTTATTTCGTGGGGGTCCCGCATGAATTTAATTTTGTAAGAGCCTAACTTTGAGCCGGAGGTCTATGGACCCCACCCTAAATCCGGCCCAAACCACAACTTTTACCGATTAATTCAATAAAAGTCATAGTGCCAGTATTTGATAATAAAAATGATAATTTAACTTTTATGCAATTATTTAATCAATATTTGTTTTATTTACGTAGACTACAAGAGTGATACGATTATATGATGTAAAGTTATAAATTATAATTATAATTACAACAACTACGATTGCTATACAAATTTATCTTTTCGTTCTACATTACAATAATATATAGTTAAATTTTTTAAAAAATGCCGACGAATGGGGTCTTGGAGTGCTACTTAATTTATAGCACCCTGAGTCCGCTCCTGCTTATTATTATTTTACAAATTTATCGGCGTATGTCATCCCAGTTGACACAACTACACAATACACAAGTTAAAATGTGTCGAACACATTATTATAAAATCAATACATTCATCGCTTCACTCACTATCTAAAATCTATTTATTTTTTTTAGTGATATATTTTAATTTTTAATACGTCATACACACAATTATTGTGTTTTCATGAAAACAGTTGTCTACTGTACAGGATAACACGTAGTACGACAAAAAACCGAAGAGCCGAAATACGTTCGTACTTTTTAGATTCTGAGAAATGTATTGGTTTTACAATGATGTTTATTTTTTTTTCTATGAACAATTTTTCTACCGGACATTTTTCTCTGATTTTCAAATAGGTCAAATAGCATTATTTCTGAAAGGAAATTTAACTGGGTTGCTATATCATTTGTTGGTTTTCCCAGGAGTTTTCCCAATAAATGAGAGAAAACGTAGGAAAAACGGAAAAATTTACGAAATATATTATGTTTTTAATTTTTTGTTTTTTGTTTTATATTAATTCAGTTAAAAATATTTGTTGAGATTTGATATTTGAACGAACAACTTATATTTTACTTTTTTAGACGTGGTAAAATTTTCAAAACATAGCCATTTTTGAACTATTTATAGACATTTTAATTTTACGGTGGTTTTTTTATGTAATTTTTGTTCGCCAGGTACTCTATGGATAAAATTGTTTGACCGAACATAAATACTAATTTAACAGGAAGTCCATTAATATAGGTCACACATTGTGGAAAAAAAATTGACTGTAATATAGAATTTTTATTCATTGGAATTTTCATATCAAAATTTAATGAAAATCATTTTAAAAAATGCATATATGGTTTGTATATGACTGTTATAAAACCATCAAAACCATATATAATGCATATTATGTAATTATTTCACCATAAAGTTGTATATATTGTTGACAAAGCAACACTTAACCAAACCCCGCTCAGAATCGTTTTTCGTTAGCAATGGCTAATCGTTGAGTACAGATAAACATATTTTCCCTCTACCATCTAAATTTCTAACCTACAACAGTTGTCTACCCATCGTGCGAAGTATGTCATTCTTTTTTAATTAAAAATCGAAAAGTAGCTATACCTACCTATAATCGATCCAAAACGAAATTTATTTTTGAATTGGTTTAAGTACTTACCTAAATCCTATCCCATCACAAAGAACTGTTTATTTTTTGTTTTTCACTTTGATCTTTACAATGGTCGTATTCACGTTATTACAACAGCAGAGTTGTAAACCTGCAATGTACATTATAGTAAACCAATCAAAAATATAAAGCGTCTACATTTTCGCAAAACTGTCCCGGCACCGACATTTCGGCAATAATTCGTTTCAGTGCGCTTTAACAATAACGTGTGAATTTTCTTTTTTTTACTATTCTTTAGTACTATATACCGGTAAAGTTATAATCAGCACATTGACGACAAAGATAAAAATCAACCTATATAGTTTCTATTAAATGTATAATATATTTGATTCACGCGCAATAGTAATTTTATAAAAAGTATTCACTATTCTCTACAATTTTTTATTTATCCTCAAAACTTTTTAAAATAAATAACTTTTCAATAAAAAAATGTACATATCAATTAGTTTTAAGTCAAAATAAACTCTTGATAAGGCATTTTTACCTAATTAAATATTGATATTAAAAAGCCATAGGCTAAAAATTCCACAGATGCAAAATACTGCAGAATACTGCAGAATGCATCAAACTTTTAACTTTTTTTTTTATACTATATTTGTGTAGACAAATAATTTAATATACTGTATTTCTATTAATTTTATAATTTATTATTATTCGTTACAAAAAAAAATTACAACAATAAGTTATTAACACTGATATCTGCACTTGGCTATTTGAAATTTTAAATTTATAATGATCTACTTTTAAATGATATATGTTATGGTTATGCCTGAAAAGTATCACAATGTATTATTTTGTTTTTGCCTCATTGACCTTCCTTCAACAAGATGCTCGTCATATTATTTAGATCATCTGACTATTAAGGCTATATATTGTCTGTATAAGCTATACTACTGTTAAATCTCAGTGGTTTTCTATTTGTATGCTATTTACAGCATACATATAAAGTGTCATAATCCGTTAAATAATTACCCGAATTATTAAAAAACAAAAATGTTTCTTCTTTTTTTTTAAATTCAGTAGGTTTATCCAGGTTTTTATTTACTATAATTATCTACCTAAACAAAAGGTTGTATATTCTGATAATATATTATTTATGTCAATAAAGTGAAATATTCGAAAGTTCTAGATTTGCCCCACCCCCCAAAAAAAACATTTCAAACGAGTGTATACAATACAAATGCGTGTGTTGAGCTTTCTTGGAATACGATTGCGTATCTAGGTTTGTCAGTGAACAAAGAACTACCTACACTAAAGTAACAAGAAAAATCAAACGATTGTCGCATACAATATTTCATGTAAAATTATCAATTTAAAATCGAAAGTGAAAAATGATGAAAAAAGTTGTAAATAGGTTTTTTGTACAATATATTTTAGGGTGGACCAAAACAATTTTTTTTTCACGGACGTATCTTTATAATTTATTAATACAAGTGTACAATACAATCGAATCTTATTTCACGAAAAAAAAATTCACAAGCAACAATTTTCGGTGAAAAATGCAATTTGTATGTATTATATTTATTTTACGGTATAAATTATCTTTGAAAAAAAAAATGACATTAAGCTGAATTATTAGCATATAATATGGAACCAGTTCCAATGAGGTTCTATAGTCAATAGGAAAAACCAATATTAACAAAGTAATCAGCCACGAAACGTGAAAATTCACAAAATATTGATCAACCTAAAAAAATTACTCTTGAAAAAAATTGTTAATATTCAATATTTTGCGTTTCATGGCAAATAATACTTTGTCAATATTGATTTTCTTCTTATCGAATTATTTATATATATATATAACATGTGCCTTATGTTTTTATACCTTTGAATGGTGTAGACTGTAGGGCTATTAACACCAGATTAATTTAAATTTTTAAACAGAAGAATGAACATAGGTATGATATATAGAACATCATAAAATAAGAAATTGATTCAAAACAATAATTTAATCATTTGAACTATATACCGGAACCAAAATCACGGTTCCAAACACGATTTACATGCAATGCTGTAATAAGATTCTTTAAATTAGTATCTAGACACATATACAGATACATTTATTTAGAAAGTATCTATATATACAGATACAAAATACAAAAAAAGTATCTAGATACTCTATTTTAGATACATGTATCTAGATATGTTACAGCACAGATCACATGTTAGCTGTCCTGTATTTAAATTCATGAGTATCCGTTGGAAAGGGAAGGGGGCATGTCCACTCCACGCTTTGCCATATATGACAAGGTTACAACCTAAAAAATACCAATATCATTGGAAAATGATAAACCTTCTGGAATTTTGAGTATTCCATTAGTTACGCTAATTTGTTGGTCAACTAAAAAAGGTACTTAAATAACTTATAAAAAGTCTTCTTCTTCTCCTGGTTTTCATCCCATCTATTTGGGATCGGCTATTCCCGCCCTAAACTTCAACTTGACCCAATTTCTCATATCGTTTTAGTATATACCCGCCATCCTAATATCATTTTCAATAGCATCCAACCATCTCCTTTTTATTCTTTCTTTCCTCTTCTTTTCTCTAACGTCAATTTTCAATACAATTCCTACTGCAGTTTCTGATCTTATCTACTACTTTTTATGTACTCATTCATTATTCTATTTTATCTCAACACTCCACACATTTACTTAAGCATTTTTATCGCTGCTAAATAGCTTATAAAAAATAAAAACAAAAATACTTTTATAAAGCCCATAGTACCTACCACGATTACACATTATTATAATTATTAACAAAAAGAATACAACTGTAGTCATTTTATTTTTCGTCGCATATATTATACTATGCATTTAATACAAATTTGTAGACATAATAATAACAATAAATATTTTCTATTCCACAATAATTTCAACCATATTAAACTTTTCGTGTTAACTATTTGCAATTAACATGGGAAAAAATCGTTTCCAAATATTTTATATAAATTCATTTTTTATACATTCGCTTGTTTTCGATTTTTATAAAATATAATAAATGTGTTATTCGAGTGAAAAACAAATTTAATTAATAACCTAACCTTAATAATGAACAACATTTTGCGTTGCTTATTAATAATGTGTTATTTGTAGCTTTATGGTGATGAGCGCATTATAATATAACATTATGTCAATATGTAAAACATTGAATGTGTAAAAAAAAATAAATAATTTATACTTTAACCATATTTTGTTCCGTTTGAACAATTTTATTTCCATGGTAAAAATAACCACGTAGTATGATAATTATTTTTGATATTAAAGGTTGTTACATGGTATTATTCATATAAAATCAATCGTGATTACGTTTTATTTTAGTTTTGATTCTACTTATTCCATTTTATTATTAATTCAACCATATACATATTATATGTGCTGAAAGCTTTTTGCCTGACTACTACAAAACAAATAACTACAAACAAAAAACAACTCGCAAACAGTTTGCCCGCAATGAATCGATGACAACAAGTAATACATATTTAAATTCAATACGTCTGGAATTTCACACGTTATTATTTTCAAAGTACCTATTTTATTATATACTTTTTTTTTTGTTTGTTACTATTGCGTGATTATAGAATTTTGATATTTTAAGTCTTACATTTTTACCACAACACATTGTATTTGGTATATTTATAATTTCAAATATTATATCCACAACATAATAAATAATAGTATATGATTTTGATTTGATGTGCAGGAATAGATTTGCAAAGATAAAAATAGGGGGCTAAGTCCCCCTAAAACTCAGACAAACCTTTCTAAATCAAGTTTTTATTAAGTAAATAGTATGTAGCGTTATGGGTACGAACAATTTCACTTGAAAGTTTCACGTTTGAAATATTTCAAACGTGATATTTCACACTGTTTAAAATATTGAAAAAAATATGTTCTCGAACTAAATATTTGTTTACTAGTTTGGTATTGTATTATGGTTTATACAATAATATTGTAGTATCTATTGAATTAATTTTTAACTACACAATAATAATTTAATTTTTTTTTTTTTTAAATTGACCTTATGTCTTATTAAACAAATATCTGTTAAGTCAAAAATTCAAATTGATTGAATTATTTGCTTAGAATGTTGTTGATTGTAGATGTGGAGTAAGATGCCTATCATAATAAACATTAAAGTTTTAAATATAAAAATAAATGCTATTAATTTTTTTGATTAAAATTAAATTTTAATTCCACTTTTTTTTCCGTAATTGAAGTTTTATTAAGCATCACGTATCACAAGGGTTACAATTTTGAAAATAGACTAAAAATGTGTATTTCGGTATCCTGCACAATCGTTAAAAAAAAAAAAAACTCACATTTCAATCTAAGGCCATCTGGCTGAAATATCTCGTGTTACCATTTGAATAAAATACCCTCTAATATAGATAAATAATTATATACTATTTTTAAAATAGGAACTGTGGAGTAAACAAAAATTAGCTTTAACATAAAGAAAATGTGTACGATAAAAATGACATTAATTGATCATTACCAAAAGAATAAGAATAAGACGTTATTTTATACTTTTTTCGTGCAAGATTATATAATCTATTATACATCTATTATAAGATTAATATTATTAATAATAAAATAATTTCTAGTGAATTTTCAGTGAATTTTCGTCAAATCTTCAACTTATATACATAGTGTGATATAATAATAATATATACGCGTATTTATGTGATCTACTTGTACACTGGAATAATCACGTTTTGTACTTTTTAATATTTAAATGCACTCAATCATATTAGATAATATTGTTCTAAAAACTTTCGTCGGTATACCAAATATAATACCAATAGGGACACCGATATTAAAATTTACATAATAAATTAATTATTAATACAATATTGCAAAGATACATTATATAGTTCTTTATTTAGTAGTTTTGATAAACTTTTACTACTCGAATGTTCTTTCCGCAATGAATTTTAACTATATACCTGCTAATAAATACCTGTCAATAATGTTTAAATACTTTCAGATAAGTACGAGCGTTAAGTGCTTTGTATAGGATATAGGTTCCTGTAGTTGTGAAAACTCGTAATATTTAAGACAAACACTCTCGTATATTATAACCGCTATTAAAATGCAAAAATTAATAAATTTAGTTACTCCGTGATACGAAATATATTAAATTGCTTAAAGAGCGTCAATCCGTATTAATTATTATTAAATAATCGCGATAACATTTTGACGTTATTATCTTCCATGTGCGTGCGCGACGGTTAAGTTATAGACAATTTTCAAATTATCAATCATAATCTTCTATAACGCCGTATAAATGATGATGATAAACTTCCAATATGAAATATAATAGTTTTAAAACTGCAGAAATATATTTAATAAACGCCATAATACAGTTATACGTATGGTGTACAATGTACACTGCACATACGTAGTATTGTATTTCCTACTTAACTCACATTTATGTGCTAAAATATTATTGATAAACTATCTCGTTTGAATACTATATTATAGTGTAGTAATTATAATAGATAGGTAGGTAGGTATTAAAATTCCATTCTGATTCCCGATTTTAATTAATTATTATTCTTAATACAAATTTCTTATTATTCTTTGTTGCTATCGATATACCTGTATACTCTGTAATAGTAAATGACTTCCTTAAACAGGTCTCTATGCAGTTTTTAACTCCCAAACTTTTTGAACTTTCTTCCATCCCTTCAATTCATCTTTTCCTGAGCTTTCCTCAAAATATTTTCCTTGGGATTTACATTGCATTGCTACCAGAGCCTAGAGACATGTTCAGAATCAAATTTCTGAACAGGCCCGGTTATAAGAATAATTTGTATAGTATACACATTTTTTATAAGTGAATTTTTAAATCTCTTTTTTAAATGAACTTTGTAGTCAATCACAATATATATCAATAATAATAATTGTTTATTTTATTTATTTATTAAATTGGATTTTTTTTATTTTTTATTTTGGTGAACTCGTTAATAATCTTTGAAGGATCTTGTAATCGCTAATACTCGAATTGGGAAAAATTAAGCGGAGGAGCTCAATCCAACAATTCAAAAACTGCGATCCAAGTGCACAATTACTTAACACAAACCCGTGGAGGGCTTCGCCATCCTCCACATCCCACCTTACCAGAATTTTGAATACCACTTATCAACTACAAATATTAAAATTCCAAATATATTTTGATAGCAATACCTATACATCCTATATGTTCCAGTAAAAAATAAAAATTATATTAATATTTTACCTTTTTTTTTATTATCGCTTTTCTGCGGATAATGTATACAGTATTCAGCATTATCTAAATAAATTATCTAGATAAATAATTAATTATCATTTATCTTATCTAGATAATAAACGAAATTAGTTCTCTGATGAATAATTGAGTTATCTAACTCAATTCATCTAGATAAATAAATATTTATATGTATCCGAGAATCCCGAAAAATTGAACTTGAAAGTTAAAACCCATGTCTGATTAATAAACTGACCTTGTACAAATAGAGAACAAAATTAAAAACATAAAGTAATAGGTAATAATACTATCCAGGTTGCTTATTTGTGTTATTTCTAAATTCTAATGGAAATTATAGATTTTAGAATATAATATAAATTGGTAAAAAAATTGTAGTTAATTAAAAAAATTAAAACTTTATAATTAACTTTAAATAAATATAACTTTAAAAATGTTGTCTTTTTTTTATCCAGATAAATAGTATCTTAGTATTTTATTTCTATCTAGATAAATTGTTTTTAATTATCTTTTATCTTTATATAGATACATTTTTAGTTATCTTCGCGCAACTCTAAATGTATGTAACCACCATAAATTAATTATTTTATGGTAACCACATGGTCAAAAGTTGAGTTAAATTAATTCAACTATGCAGTATCGTTTGGTTATTGTGGTTTCATGTGATAAAATATCGATATACCATGTGGTAAAAAAATATCGGAGCATAGAAAAATGATAATATCAAACTAATATCAAAAATAACTTTGAAATTAAAAATAGTAAAATTCGTTTTTTAATTGACAACAATTGAAATTCAAATTTTAATAAAAATTATTTCGGACATGAGTTTTTGGCGTCCCACCGTTCCAGTAAAAAAATATAGTTGAAGTACGCAAAAAAATAAAAAAAAAATAGTAGAGAAGCTCCGTCCCCTTGCGCAGTCCCCCCCCTAATTTGAACACTGGTAATCACTATCCTCTTCAAATTGAACTTACTTTCAGTTGATATCAACGCTAAATTTTGAAGACGCATAGTAGTTATTGGTGTCCGTAAATATTTGTAGGTCTTAATTATTCTTATCGTCAATAAACTGTTTTCGGCTGATGTTGAACATATTGGTATAATCAACAAGTGTTTTAAAACCAATTTAATTTTCTAATATGATTTTTCCATATCGCACATATTTCTTTGGAAAATCAAACATATGTTTACTGTTATTGATGCTATTATACATATTTCAATCGGTTTTGACTCTACTTTATTTAAGACAATTTATCATTTTCGTATTAACCTAAACATTTTAAAACAAAATTATCTTTTAAAAAATTGTTTGATGTTAAATTGAATGCTGATATTACGGTTAAAAAATCAAAATTGTTGTTAAATCTTTTAAACCTTTTGTGAATTTCATTCGGTACTTGTACTTGTACATGTACCTACCAATATTAATTATGTATCAATTATCACTGTAAAATATGAAACTCGCACTTTTTGAATCGTATCCGGTTATTACTTTTGAAATCTGTCATTGAAGTAATAAAATATTTAGTTAATACATATTAATAGCTACTATTAATGTTCTTATTTCGTTTTTTATCATTTGATATTTAATTTTAAAGCCGTAATTCCGGATTTTGTATAAAAGTTATTAAAACGTTTATTCGAAAGTAAACAAAGTAGCTCTGTTATAGTAGATTCTACTTCATTTACTTAATTTAAACATTTTTATAAATAAAGGGTAGAAGATTGCAAGTGTATTGAAAGTGTGTTGACAGTTGATAAAATATTATCAAGAAATGCTAGAACAAATATTATGTTAAAAGAACAAAATTGGTTTAATAGCTTTTACTTCTGCGGCTTTTTTATTTTGTGAACTTTTTGAACATATTGATAAAACTTTTACAACATATTTAGTTCAGTATAAAAAAAAATTAATACCTTTAAATGTTTTCCTAGAAACGCTTACAGATAGATGTTCACGGCACAAAATATTATAGAAACACGTCTAAACGGGTACCTACACAGTTCACTGATATACTTCCATTTCACAAACAGTGTTTGGTGTGTTTTAAAAAAAATAATAAACACAAAAATGATTGTTTTTAATTTTTAAATATTTATTTTGAAAAGCATATTTCGGGTATATTTAATGGTTCAAAGTCAGACCTACAAAGTCTAATACCCGCTTGTACACGCCTCTAAACGTCTCGCCTATGTCACTTATATTTTGTCACTTAACAAAGCTTGTCACTAACCGGTAATAGTTTTCCACATCATTTCTTAAATAAAGCTCTTTGTTGAACCTCCTTCACTAACAAATTATGCGTACACAATGATGACATTATAATATGCACCGCCATAATATCCCAAAATACTATTTTTGAATAATCAAATTATAACGTATTTGTACACTATCGTGGAATTGAAATATTAATAAAATATAACCAAAATGTATTAAGTTGTGAAACCGTTATTATAAAGCCCATAGAAGGTAGATATACGTATATAATAATGTATGTAGAAACGGAAACAAAATTAAACAAAGTTACGTTTTCCGGTGATTTCGTTAAAATGCGTTCAAATGAATATTCTGTGTTATATAATTTTAATACATAATTGAGTTATTATACATACATCAAACACATAATGTAAAATTTTCGCAGTACCCATACGGTTATACCTACCTAATGTAACATAAGAATATATTATATTTTATACATGACGCTAACAATATTAAATGTTCCTGCCTATATGCGAGAGCCCACTCATATTTTATCATAAAATAATCTATATATTACTTACATATAGATTATCCGTCAAGTCGATTAGGTAGGAATTTATTATTTTTTTTATTTTTAGTGCTAGGTACTTATATAACGTAAAAATATAATGATTAGATAAGTACTTGTTATTAAAATTTAAATGATAAAATAAAAAAAAAAAATTTTATATAAATAAATACTTATAGGATTTTGTATAATATATTATCGTACAAGAATATACTGCAATTTATTTACTGAACCAAAAATACGTTCACAATAATCTGTGCAATATTACTGCGGTTTGTGTACTTATACTCAAATGATAATGTAATGATGTTGTATAGATACGATACATATTACCTTAAATAGGTTGACGTGCAATAATTAATAATTAATTATAGAATACGAATGAGGAGCACAGGATTATCATTTGGGACAACCCTATTTAAATAAAATATGCATTTAACAAGATACTTATAATGATTATAGTATCATATATTTTTACTATGTTCTATAAACTTAAATGTAAAACGATTATCATATAAATAGATTAAAAATCATATTTAGGTATTAGATACCTACTTATTCTTAAAATGACCTAGCAAAATCTAGAAAATTATTAGAAATTTGTTGACACAATTTTCGAGCCAATTGTACAATGTGTCAGTGCTGAGCCATTTTATTGTAAAAATGTGAAGTCTCTACAAACATTTTTAACTGAATCGTATTAATAAAATATTACATTTTCCAGTACTTTCTACTTATTTTTTCGTTTTTTTAATTAAAATAAATGTACAACAATAATAAAAAAAATACGAGAAATAAAAATGCAAAAAGCGGACATGCTACGGAATTCGTTACCGGGTATCGAACCTGAGACCCTTTATAACCCACCTGTCTAACTGCTTAACGCCCTAACCACTAGAATACCTAAATATTGAAACAAAAACGTTTCATGGGTACATAATTTTTCAATTAAATTTTAAAATATTATACATATATATAGCGACACCACAAAATTGGCAATTTGTTTTGGAAACTGAGACTAAACTTTAAACTGAACTTACTCTAAATAGTAAATAGCCGACTATCATTTCCTACCTATTGCCTATTTATTTTTATTTTGTCAATGTTTATTTAATTAAAACGAGTTGTATTAGTAGGTACCTATAATACCTACCTATACATATTATCTAAATAAAATAATTTTCTAATTTATAAAATTTACTACTAACCAATTTAAGATTTTGAAATACTATAGGTACTTAAGTAGGTACCTAATACGTATAAATAATGAATGATATGTCAACAACTCTCCTACGATACACAATATCTATATATACTTATTATAAGTGTAAGTAAGTAAGTAGTGAAATTACCATTTGATCGTTACTTATTACTTTTAAATTTGTTTAGTGGTGCGTAATTAGGTAAATAAATAAATAATGATAATAAATAAGACAGTTTTGTTAAATGAAAAAAAAAATTTTAAATAACAGTTGAATTATATTTTTATACTTAAGTATAATCAATAACCATGACTTATAATAACTGCTTTACAAACAGATAGCTGTAATAAAAACAATTTGCACTGAATACCATTCAGAAAAACAACAATTTTATGATAAAATAATAAAGTAAAAACAAAATTGTTAATACTCGTAAATAAATATATAAATAAAAAATTTATATATAAAAATAAAAAAAAACAAATGAATGCGTCGTCAGGAGTATGATAAGTGTATTATACGATCGGTTTCGATTAATAATTCATCATCAGTTATATCACAGTCAAAATGTAAAACTTGATGTAATATACCTAATGATGAATTTTTAATTCAAAACCGATCGTATACTACACTTATCATACTCCTGACGACGCATTTATTTATTTTTATTTTTATATTTACATTTTTTATTTATATTTACTATATTTAAACAGTATTATATATGATTGATCAGTTGTTACAGAATCAAAATCAACAACAAAAGAACTAATATCTCTTGATGATAAGTTATAATTAAAAAAATTTAAAACTTCAGAAACATTCAACAATTTTTGGACATAAAATTTTATTTCGCTATCACCTAATTTTATTATATTTTTTATTATAACTAAATCACCACCTTTTAACATGACACATTTATTGTTAACAGAATTAATTTTAATAAACAGTTTTTATATAAAATCACTTATTCATAAGTTTTTCACTAACATCCTAAGAAATGTTTAGATTTTTTTTTTTTTGAAATAATGGATATTTTATTTGACTTGCAATAGTAAAACTATTTATTTTGTTATATTTTTCAATAGTTGTGTTACTAACCTCTTGTAAAGGATATTTGGCACGTTTCATAATTTGTTTTAATTCTTTAAGATAATTTTCAAACCTAAAAGCACAAAATAAATCGAGTGAGCTATGTTAACGAACAAAGTAAAGCAAATGAATAAGGTTATATAGACATTGTATGTGATAAATTCAGATTCTTATAAAATAGCATAGCCGTTGATATATTTTTCTAAAATTATTATTATTATTTAAAATACAAGTATTTGGATTGACTAAAAGCCTAATTGCACTAAATAAAACTAAAAATGTTGATACAATTGTTTCATTTTTTTCAAAATTTAAAATATTAATTTATTGCAATCACGTTTATGTGCAGTTTAAAATTCAACTGATTCCATCCGGGTCATTTTTCGATTTTTCCAAAAGTTCTCCCTGCAAATGTGAAAAACCGGGAAAATTGGTACAATATTAAACAAATATCATTAAAGAAAATATATAATGCCTATTTAATTATTTTACCTTAATATGACCTATATATCCTTGACAAAGCATCACTATCAATTAAATATCAGAATCGTTTTTTCGTTAGCAATGGCTTATCGTTGCTTACAGATATACATTAAATTACCTATAACAGTGGCTGCACCCGTCTCTATTTCCTAGGACGTCTTTTTTTAAAATTAGTAATAAGTCAAATATCGACAACCACAGGCCGATTTCAATTTTATCTGCAATCTTTAAGTTTTTTAAAAAAAATGCTATTACCAAAAGTTAACTCCTGCTTCAAAAATATATTTATAAACGAACAACATGGGTTTAGATCCGGCCGTTCTACTGTAACACATCTAGTTTCCTTACACCATTTTTTGATGGAATCAATTAAATCAGGTGCACAAGTTGATGTCGTTTACACTGACCTTAAAAAATCTTTCGATAGCGTTAATCATGACTCCCTAGTAAATTAGCTAAAACTTTTTGATGTATCTGATCCTTTGTTATCTAGAGGCGGAACTAGGATTTTTTTTACGCCGGGGAAAAATGTTAAAATTACGCCCAATTATATAACATGTAAATGACAAATGGCAAAATAATGTATTTATAATATGGTAATTAATTTTGTACTATTTTTGTCCTCATCGCGTATAATCGCCGTGCGTCGACGATAACGCGGATAACGTTCATATTTATTATATACAGAATGATTCTTTTATCATTTTATCATGTGAAAAAAATTTATTTTCGAAATAATGAGTGTACATCGATAAAAAAATCACTCTGTATGTATTATATTTATATTTATTATTCATATACGTTTATAGGTTTATGTTTTATATTACATTATTTTTATTATTAGTCTGTAATTTTGTAATCTGTCTCTATGTAATATGTACTATCGACACACACCGTACACCGATCGCGCTGTATTAGATTAATTAGATAATGACGATTAATTATTTTAGGCTGTGTATGATTTTATTTTTTTGATTTTTATTCCTTCGAATGTGGCCATCGTCACATCATAAACAAATTATGTGAAATATAAATATTTTTCTAATTTCTAACACCAAACACTAAATATAAGCCCACAAAAAAATTACGCCTACTAAAATTTTACGCCTGGGGATTAATCCCCCGGCTTCCCTCCTCCCCGAGTTCTGCCTATGCATGGTTCAACTCATATCTCACTTCTCGTATCCAATTCGTAAAAATGCATAATTGTTCTTCTTTTCCCTCTACCGTTACCTCGGATGTCCCACAAGGGGGGGATCTTTCTCCGTGGCTATTTACCGTATTTATTAATGATGTGTATCATTACTTTTCATCTTATAAATTTTCACTTTTCGCTGACGACCTGAAGGTATTTAATGTTATAAATGACACTTCTGACTGTCGAGATCTCCAAAGATGTCTATATAATTTTGGTGACCGGTCAAAATATCTCCGGCCATAATATCTCCAACAAAATTTCTCCAATTAAGAATATCTCCAGTTAACAATATCTATAGTAAAAAATATCTCCTATACAAATATCTCTAATTAAAATATTGCACAAGAAATAATAACGAATCACCATATTATTACCTATTATATAGTACTGTCTGAAATATTTTTTACGATTACGAATGAATACGAATTATACCCTACGAGTTTATCACGAAAATATTACGAGAAATACATTTTCCTGTAGGCAATAATAACATGATAAATCATGATAAACGATTTTATCGACGTACCAATTGTATCGATATATCGACCATATCGACTACAAGTCATCAGTTCCAGTTTCATTCTTAGTTTGAACAGATATAAGAATCAAGAATCCCTTTAGAGTTTATTGTAAGCCAAAAAGGCTAAAGTTAATTACTTCATAAGATTCATTCGTTTTACAAAAAAAGGTGTAAACAAATACATTTGGCGTTGTACTTAGTACAAAAAATAAAAATGTACAGCATGTTATACAATAATTTCTGGTAAACATTTGGTAACAAGCAAAGGTGACATGTTTTTATTTTACGACAGTAAAACTCAAAAGCGTGTATTAATATTTTCAACTTTAAAAAATTTAAATATCTTAAAAGAATGCTCGAGTTGGTTGGGTGATGGCACATTCTGGCTGTACTTAATAATTTAATTTGTGCAATAATTTGATCGCTACATAATATAATACCTCATTATACATACAAATCAAATTAACCTATACATTATAATATATCCTCATCATGCCAACTTCTCACCTACAACAGCACAACAATGGCTTTCCCATAATATGCAGTATTTGCTCATTTTTTTTGTAATATTGCTATATTGAAAATAAAATTGGCCAAATAATAATTAACAATAATTAAATTATTATGTTAGTCTCAAATGGATAATAAATAATGAATAGAATCAAATTGCTCGTAAATGATATTCCTTGTATGTGTACCCACGATACTGATCCGTATTGTATTTATACAAGAGAAACGCATTTACCGAAACCGTTTTTAATATATCATCGAATCGATATTGTGTTGTAAGAGTTGAAAGTTTGAAGCCGATAAAACAATTACAATAAAATTAAATTTGTTATACATTTCCGCGCGAGTAGCTATATCGACATTTTATAATGATTCAATACTGTAAGTATATACAGTGTGTTTCACTAAAATGATAACACGAAATAATGTTTTATAAGATGGGGGGGAGTATCAAATTACACATTTTAAGCTTATTTTTAGAAATGTGAATCACCAAAATGTACACGACATACACGTATTTTACATTTTTTAAAATGGAAACACCTATATTTAACACCAGATTCGAATAGTCCTATTTTTCAAAGCAACTTTGACTACCTACTACAATTCTTTTCTATCTGAAAAATTCTCTCAGTCGTCTGTAATTTATTAAATAGTATGGCTTTTGTCGATTTTGTAAAAAGTTTTATAGATTGAAGAAATTTGAAATTACTTAAAAAAAACACAATTAAGATATAAACATACAATTAAATATTCATAATAGGTTCTTAATAATTTATACCTAATTACGTTTTACATTTTTTAAAAAATCGGGAAAAATCATAATTTTTAATCAATTATGGTGGCTGTATCTCAGTGAATTTTCGAGAAAGAAAAATGATAAATGTTGTTTGAAAAATCTTATAGAACTATTCGAATTTGGTGTATCCGTTTACGACAATTTAAGTTTTATTGCGCATATGCACACTGTAAGGGTTTAATTTTTAAAATGACGTCCTAGGATAATGGGGACGGGTGCAACCACTGCAGGTAATTTAATGTATACCTGCTAGCAACGATAAACCATTGCTTACGAAAAAACGATTCTAAGCGGAGTTCAGTTCATAGTGATACTTTGACAACAATATATATGCCATATTATAGTAAAATAATTAAATAGGCTTTATATATTTTTTTTAATAATATTTGTTTAATGATGTACCGATTTCCTACGTTTTTCCCGATTTTCTCATGTTTTATCTCGATTTTTCACATATGCGAGAAAACTGTTGAGAAAATCGAAAAATGACTTCTTTAAAGTACCTTACCAGTCATATTTTTTTTCAGAAAAAGTGCTACACGTAAAAATCGTAGCAAGTTCTCTGGTAGAAAAGTTGTCCACAAAAATAAAAAATAAATAAATAAACATCTTTGTAAAACCATAAGCTTTTTCGCTCCACTCCGAATCAAAAATTAATGCAAGATGTTTGATTTGGTGCTACCTCCATCTTACTAATAATAATCCATTTCGATCTAAATAAATCCGGCTGAAATATTCCGCGTTAATTTTTGAATTTATTAGAATTTATCTTACAAGAAAACACGCAAATACAAATATAGCACGTAATAACTAATAGGTTTACCGATTAAACCCTATATTGATGGAATATCTTTAATAATATAATCTATTCGATTTTCGTTTCGTTTCAGATATATCTTTGGAGAATTTCATAAAAGAAGTTTTAGCCGCCAGTAACAGAGGCGTTTCAGCGGCCAATAATGTCTCTGGAGAACCTAACTGGAGTTTCGGACAGTCTCTATTTTTTGCTTGTACCGTAATAACGACTATAGGTAAATAATATACAATAATTTTTTATTGAACTATATATTTCTATATACAATAAAAAAAATACAGTTAAAAAATATACAATACATTGAATACAGGGTAATTTTTTTTCAGTCGTGATCTAGAAATCATTACTTACTATGATTTTAAAGTAAAATCGAGTTGTATTTGGTATTTTATCATTCATTATAAAAACGTATGTTTAAAAATATATTTTTACAACTTTACTTTTATTTATTACACGGAAACATATATCAGCTTTCGATTTTTAATTCCCCATCCCACTTTTCATACAAACCAATCAAATTTAACATTTTAAAAAGTTATTACTTATTTCAGATACTATAATAAAAACTAGAAGTACAAGTTTGAAAATAGTATGAAATAAAGCCTAAATAATTCTATAATAATGATCATAATGAATTAATAATACAAATATAGGAAAAATCAAATTTACTTCCTAAAATCCATCAAAAAAATGCATGATATAAGTCTTGGTAAAAAAATTATACTTTCAAGAGAAAATTAATAAACATTTTTATATCTATTAAGTTCCATAAAATTAATTAATCATTAATTCATTACAACAATTATTATATTATTTTATTCAGAATTAGTTTACACAACAGTATAACAATACTTAAATACTTACCTAATACTATTGCTACACCTAATAACGATTTAAATAAAAAGAAAAAAAACCAATGATATTTCATTTGAGAAATGCATATCGTTTATTATTATGACGTAGATAGGTATTTTTGTTATTGTTAAAACAATAATATTTTGTTTTGCAATGCTTGTTAGGTAACTTTGTATTACACAAAGTGATTATTTATTGTTTTATTATGATTAAATCTACGGAGAATTTGAGAGAATTCGATTTTTGAGCATTTCATTAATTGTATGTACTTGCAGAATATTGTTTAATGGTCATATTTATGAAAACAAATTAGAACAGCAAATCATATTTTTTTTAAAAACTGTTCGAAAATAAAATATTTGATATGCGAAATTAGGAAATAGAGGCTACCTATAGGCGTCCACGATATTCATGTCGGGGGTCCGCGGTGATTCTATCGGTAAATATTGATTATAATAACATAATATATTTTGTAAAATATAAAAATAGGTTTTCGAAAGAAAATTGGTAGAGGTCTGCGATTTCTAAAAGTCTTTCATCGGGGGGCCGTGTGCATCAAAAGTTTAAAAATCACTGATATAGATAACTTTACAAAATGGATCTATAAAACAATATTCATTGTTAATTAGTAATATATACATATATATTAATATATTAAAAATATTGTATAACCTAGTAGTAAATGACCCCTAAATGCACACCGCATTTAGAGAGTCTCGCTACTACCGTGTCAAATATAACTTGAAAAGCTCTTGGGTCATTCAGATTTAACTGCATAAGTTCCTACTATAATACCTATATATACTTTAAATCTTGAGTACGAAACACTTTGAAAAAATATATCTATTCTTATTTTACTGTTAAATACTCGTCAAATTCACCGTTCTTTTGTACAAAAGATCCTTGGTAGGTATACTTAAAATTTTCAACCTTGCCTATTATATCACCACTTATTTTCTTTAGCTATCTTGCCCTGTTCCTCCAATCTCATACTCTATATACTTTGTTTTACTTCTACTTATCTTTAGTCACTTTGTCACTTAGATGTTACTCTTCATTCCTTAAGTCTATTGCAAACTTCTTCAAGATTTTCTCATATCAACACTATATCATCTGCAAACATCATATACCATAGTGCTTCCTCTCATTTGTTGTATCCGCGCATATCCGAAGATGGGATAATCCACCCAAATTCTGTTTGGAATTCCCATATTGTTTGAAAGAATGTTATACCGGCTACTGACCTGACACAACCATATTTCACATTTGTCATCTCTTACGACACGTAGAGGTATCCCTTCCATAAGGAAAAAAAATAATAGTGTAAATTATATTATATAGATATTAAAAGTTCTATTAATATCTAAGTAACGGTTTTCTTGGTGGTAACAATTATCATCCATGTCGTCAAGGTATATACTAAAAATGTCGAGTTTCTGACCCCAACTGTTTAAGTTGTGCGTTGATTCTTTATCAGTCAGACAGGAAAAAGCCGCTTACATATATTTATATATATATATTCTCTCTCTCTATATATATATATATATGCATAGAGAGAGAGAGAAATTAAACTAAAAATTAAATAATTAAGTCTACAATCTACAGCCAAATATTTTATATTTGCCAAATAAAACCAAGTAGATATACTATTTCTGCTTTTAATTCTGTCAAAACAATTTAAGCGAATACCCTCGTTCGTTATTGACTATTCAGTAGGTACTTGCCTACTAACGTTGAATTCGTCTTGTGAGTTGCGACAAACATACCAACAAAAAAAATTTTAAAATATGATTTAACCATCCCGTAGGTTACGGTCACGTCACGCCGCTGTCTCAAGAAGGCAAATTGTTTTGCATGCTCTACGCGCTCATCGGCATACCACTGACGCTGGTTCTGTTGACCGCATTAGTCGACCGGCTCATGATACCTACCACCAAGTACTTACATTATCTCAACAGCCACCTCGGACACCTGTACCCGCCATTCACTATACGACTGCTGCACTTCGGCACAATACTCGGCACGCTGATATCCCTGTTCCTGCTGCTGCCTGCGGCCATATTCACGTACCTGGAACCCGAATGGAACTACATGGATTCCTTGTACTACTGTTTCATATCGCTGACCACCATCGGGCTCGGTGACTACATACCGGGTGATTCTCCCGACCAAAAGTACAGACCGCTCTACAAGCTAATAATTACCGGTAAGTCATTACGATATAATATCTTTGGCCCCGGGGAAAAAAAGAGCTGAAATCAATTTCGTATAGATTTCAATACAAGCTAATGAAATTTTTGAAATACATATACCTACTGTTCCATATTCTATACCTATTATATAGATGGCATAGTTACCAAGTTTGCATTCAAATTTTGTGCTGTTGATTTTATTATTAGAATAGATTGACCTATTATCAGACTTAAAGGTAAGAACGTTGTCTATGTTTGTGTATTGGTTTTAATTTTTAAGCGTGGAAATACATTTTATATTGTGATATTTCACACTTCTAAAAATTAAAATAACAAAAAACACAGATTTCTTCCTTAATATAGATAGCCAGATGAAATTATTAAATTTCAATTTTTTTTTTTATTTAAATAAACATTTTTTCCATGACCATATAGATAACCATGGAAATATAAGAATATAATAATGGAATATAATATTTTCATGTAGTCATTTTGATATTTGGACATTTTTCACAACGTCCAAACACAATAAAGTTACCTATACCAAGATTATGTTTTTACCTTTAAGTTCGATTACAGATCAATTCCCTTTACTATTAAAACTGACAGTGCAAAATTGGTTTTGCTGAACACATATATTATATGCACTGCATTTATAATACAGAGACAAATGTATCTGTGGCGTTTTCTTATAATGAAAGGATGTAACAGGTACGGGTACCTGTAATTCGATCATAGAAATGGTTTTGTGCTAGACAACTTAACACACACCATAATATTTACGGTAGAATTACCAAAATGTCCCAATACATAAAGAAGAACATAATCGTAGAGTACTTATATTTTTTCTCAACAAAAATATAATAATTGTAGTACTGGTAAACGTTCCTATTTTTTTATTTACTTATAAAAAATGATTGGGTAGTATTATAAAAATAATAATCGATCCACGATATAGAAACGTTCTTCACTATAATGCGTTCTAAAATGTTGGCCAATCATACGGGGAGGAGGGCAGCTACCCCTCTCGTGGTCTTAATTTTTCTTCCGAAAACTGTGCAATTTCAATTATTATATTAAATTTGTGATTAAGTCATTGATGTATAAAATTTAAATACTTCCATCACTAATATTAATTGAACTAACTAATAACCAAAGTAATATTAAATTATATTACATATAAAATATAATATGTAATAATAATATAAATATATATTCTGCCCCCTCTGCCAGCAAGGTCTGCGCATGCCTATGATTTTTAAATAACTGTCTTTAAAACCCGTCTCAAAAAACTCGTGCGTCAGTTCCGCACTGAGTACAGTGCAGTTTTCAAGATAGAACACAGTGATGTAAATACGTAAATAGAACACGCCAGTGGCACTCAGTGCGCCCTCAGTGAAATAGTGAAACTAACAAAAAAACGCCGTAAGTTATGACGGCGATGACTTTAAATATTTTTTCTTTTTTTTTAGCTTTTATACTGATTAACATAATCATGGTATTTTTGAATCTATATTTTACTTCATCATAAGTCATAAACTCATAACACAAACAATTTTCGGAATATTTGAATCGCGTCCGTCAAAACCCATAGTAAACTATTATAAATAAATCCAAATCTGTTTTCAAAATTAAAACCAATCAAACTCAAATCTTACATTTTTTTTCCAGCTTTTTGTTCTAAATACCATTTTTTTTTTCAATGACTACAATCCTAATACGGCCTCTTGCCTCTCCTCCTGTTCCGGGCACTTTGATACTTCACTCCATATGCGTGTGTATGTATATGTGTGTGTGTGCCTGTGTGTGTGTGTGTCTGTGTGTGTAAATAAATGTATTTGTCGAAAAACGCAGCCGTCAAATATATATACACGTAAGGATAAGGACTTAAAATAAATTGACCGCGATACACTCTATATTATAAAGAATATGTAACTCGGTGTAAATATAATAATATGTCTTCTATATAGGTAGGTATAGGTAGATATAAAAAGGAAAAATGTCAAAATGATTTAAAATATCGCTCGTCCTGCAATAATGATTAATATAAACGGCCAGTCTATACCAATGCATGTATCAAAGGTATCATATATACCTACTGTTATGACGTAGGTACTATAGGTAACATAAAAAAAAATAAATATGGGTGCGACTTTTTATGCGTAGATGGGTCTGAAAAACGAAAATAATGATTTATATTATATATAATAATGGTTCTGTACGTATATATATTTTTTTGTGTGTATACATTTAGGCTATCTGGTCGTGGGACTCGTGTGTGTGATGTTGACGCTATCAATTTATTACGATATCAGACAATTGAACTTTGGCGTGCTGTTCATGTTGGAGAAGGACGAGGCGCAGTCGGTCGACCCGGAAAAAATGCGTTTACAAGAGCCCGGGACGAAAAGAACTAAATACACGGCCGAAAAAGACTCGCCCACCAGTCTGGAAGACACCACGCCGATACACGGCATTCCTTAGAGCTCTGCTATACCTAATCTAATATTATTATTATTATCATATATAAATTATATATTATATTATAATAGGTGGAAGTTAGATCGGAAGCTATAGGTTCCGACGAATGCCAAACCACGTGTATTGTATTTTTTTTTTCCGACACCGCATAAAAAACGAATACCTAACTACAGTACATTATTAGGCACGAACATCATTGTATGATACAGATACAAAATATTATATAATACCTATAAAATAGTGGTAATACATTTATAAATATTATGATAATGCCCATACTTACATAATAAAGTTAATTTTGTACATCGACAAACGTTGTACGATACTATAATATCATAATATTATAATTATAATATTAATTATTTTATAATTTATATATGTGATTCGCTTGAAAAAATAATAGAATATGATAAAAAGAAAAAAAAATTAATTTCGTTTATTTTTCAAGGACGGACTGGTCCGGACCAACTGCGAAATCACTGCTACTGTAATTCGTGCAATTATAAAAGTAGCATTAGATGCCTATATGTATTATATAATCGACTGAAATCAACATCTTCACCCTAAAAGACTAACCATTAATAATAATTCTAAAAGTCAGTCTGAGGGTTGAGATTTTGATTTAGATCAGATACATAATTTACTCTGCAAACGTTATAGGTAACGACTGCTTAACACTGTGTTCAGCAGAAATCATTAATTAAAATTAAAAACTATTATAGGTACCTATGTATTTATATAGAATAATAAGTTCAATCTTTGAAAAAAAAAAATACTGTACTATCTATACTATCTATCTATATAATATTACTATGTTAATGTATAATTATTATTGTTATTACCTTTAGATATAAAATGTATTGTTATTAAATATTATTATTTTTAACAAAACGAAACACAATTATTAAATTGACCCAGCCATAACGACCATTACAATAATATTATTATTATTATTATTTATCTTACTAATCATACGTTATTTAAATACCTACACGCATCATCATAAAACTATGTGAGCTTAAAATTACAATATAATTAAGTACCTATATAATAATCATACGATACGTATTCACTCCTTGTACCTACCTTCTTTGCACGTTGTCATACGTTGTCTGCGATATAAAATACAGAATGTAATACGAGGATTTGAAACCTACAATAATTTTTATTCTGTTCTTTTCTGTTCATTTTGTTGTTATTTCTGTTTAAGATTTTTTTTTTCTTATAATAATTTCTAGAGCATTGCCCTATGATTCCTCCATTTTATATTTTTTGTAAAACAATATATTATACAAGACATATTTACATAACGGATAGCCGCTGTTATAGGTAAGAAGTTGGGAAGGTGGTAGAATATAGAGAGGAAATAAATTTACACCTGTACACAACGATAATCCATTATTTATGAAAAATGATTCGGAGCGAAGTTCGGTTATACATGTTTTGAAAGGCCGTATATTTATGATTTTCGCCAAAATTTGATATTAACATATATTTTTATAAAACAAACAAAAATACTCCATTGAATTAATTTTTTTTTTTTTGATCGCAAATTACGAATATAATGAAACTTCTGTTAAAATTGCATGCATTTCTGTTAAGCCTAACAATTTTTATCCTCAGAGTACATACCGAATAATAATGACGTAAAATAACTAGAAAAAATTTAAATGCCTAGCTTAAAAATGAAACAAATGTTTTGAGGATTTGACCAAGTCTAGAAAAGAAAAATATAAATTTATGAATAAATTGGCGAATCAATTGATATTATTTTGTAGTAGCAAATAAAAACAATTTAAATTACTGTAAACTTTAAAAGATTGTAAAAATTTAACAATCCATTAGTCAATATTTTTAACACTATAGTTTTATTTCAAAATATATTTATAAAACAGCTATCTAAGATTTTATAAAAATTATTTTTGTAGTTATAGTTTTAAAAAAAATATATAAAATAGATAAATATCGATTTTCCTAAAAGTTTTCCCAGCAAATGTAAAAAACCGGGATAAAACATGAGAAAACCGGAAAAAACATAGGAATACTGGGAAAATCGATACAACCAATGGCGGCCAAACATTTTTTTGGTAGAGATCTACTAAAAATATATTTTTCTTTTGAAGTTTTAATTCCTTACTTCATACCATGTATAGGCCATTGTTATAGGTGAGAATTTAAGAAATATATAATTTAAGAAAAAGAACTTAATATTTTTTATAATTTTTAACAATAAAATACCTTCTATACGCCGATAATAACAGTAATAATTATTATTTATAACTACTAGTTTTATTTTATTAATTTTGAACTAATAAAATGACACAGAATTTACCTTTGAGCCTAAAGGTAGTATGGTTTTAGTGCTAAACCCTGCTCTTCAGATTATAATTTTAAGTAATTTTATATTCTACCAGTTAATATTCTATTTAAGAAGATAGCCATAATGTGGTTAATAAAAAATTTTAATTACTGGGTAACTACTAATGATAATAAAAGATAATTACTTATAATAATTAATATAATATAAAATATAAAATAATATTTTAAGAAATATTTTGGTAAAAATGTATGGACTATCTAGCATCAACCTATTATAACTCAATGTCTATAAATTTAAAAATAAACATTTATTTTAAAAATTTTAATGTTAAAGAACACATACTTGAGTGGTTATCTTCCTGTTTTTATTAGTATATTGCATAGGTATTTTTATATCTATGTAATAACACAAATCATTTATCTCGGTGATAACGATTGCGTACGTTTGTACGACTGCGTACAAAAATGAGTGTAACGTTGCCAACATGCACTGCTCAACTTATTAACTATATGTATAAAATTGTTATGTGTACGTATAACAAACGAATACCTAGTGGCTTAAGTGGACATAGTAAATTAACTGTTGAGTAAAAATTATGAGTGAATTGATAAAAAAAATATTCTAGGTTATATTTTATCAGGTACTATTGAAATAAAACCAATAATAGTCAATTTTAAATTATTATAAATTTATAAATGCAAATTAATTAAATTAAATAATGTAAAACCTTGGTATCGATAACCAGTCCCTGCAGAAAAAAAATGTAATATATTACCATTTATTTTAAATTGACCGAATAAATAGTTATATTACATGCGGTTATTTTTTTTGGATAACTCTAGTGTTGGAATAGTAGTCATGGAAATAATGTCTCAATTACGTTTATCAAACTATAGGTATAAAGCAAACACGGTTTCAAGGTGTTTTTCCCAATGCCGAAAAAAGTGAAGATTTTTATTTTATTTTATATTTCATGAACGGGCATGATGCCCTTTAAATTAACAATTAGAACATGATTAAATAGCATTAAACAATTAAAAATAGGTAGTACAATAATAATAAATAAGTAAATAATAATTAATAAATAAATACATAATATATTAATAAATTGAAAAATTAAGTGACTATATAATTATAAAAAGAAAAAAGAATACATAATAAGAAATTAAGAATTAGAATGTAAAATTGACAAAACACTATACTTAAACCGAACACGAGACATATCAAAAAAATCGACAAACATACACACAGAATTTGCTAAAGGTAAAGCTATAAGGAAAAAAAATACTAGCTGCTAAAATATTTGTATAATTAGGTAAAGAAAACAATGCTAATGATCTTGTTAAATGTAATGGAATATGCAATCCAACTTGAAGTAATAAATCAGAACAGTCGATATTATAATTAATGAGGTTATAAATGATTATTATATCTGCAACTTTGTGACTAATTTCACATGAACAAAGCCAATTGAGTTTGCAATCAAAGAATATAAATCCTTAAAGAAAGGTAGCTCTTTTTTAAAAGTCAAGTATTTTAAAAATATAAATTGTACATTTCCAATTTTAAAAATATGAACAGAATAGTTTAGAGACCAAATTTGTGAACAAAACTCTAAGTAAGATTTAACCATGGAACAATATAGTGATTTTAATCAAAATGTATTATTAAATTGAAAACGGCACTTCTATTTCAAAAAAAACCAATCATTTTGAAGAATTTATTGAAAATTATATTAAAATAAAAATAAAATGTAAAATCAGAATTTTAAAAAAATTACCCCAATCACTAATGGTAGTTACTCTATCTAACTGAATACTAAAAATATTGTAGAGGAAAGAATATTATTACAAACAAATGATATTGTAATACATTTATTGATATGATAATATAACAAAACTTCAATAAAAAATAAGTTTTTATAATATGTTTTATTAGATATGTAAAGGTAATAAAGTTAATGAATATATAAAAAAAAGGTTAAATATTTTACTGGGGTATAAATTGTGTAGAGGTAAGACGCCTTATGTAAGAGGGATGTTAGAAATAACATTTTTATAGTATTTTTCATGAAATAATCAAAATATATATATATAACCAGTATAATATAGAATAAGAAAATTAATTGTGAATCCACAACTTTCCTACAGTTATTAGTGATAAGTATCAAATTTTAAAATATGCACTATCAGAAAATCAGAAATAATGGCTACTGGTGTTATAGTTTTTACTTCGGAACAAGTTTTCGTAACAAGAAAAGTTGTTCACTGACAGAAAAATACAAAAAAAAATAAATATAAAAACACACATAGTAAAACCAATAGATTACTTGCTACGCTCTAAATCTAAAAAGAAAATAAAGTAGCTAAATTTTGACAAGATGATGAAATTCTTTATAGAATTATATATAATTTCTATGGCTGGTTCAACATTTGTTGCATATTTTGGACGTGATCTGTGACGTGAAACTGTCTTACTTAATTACCATGTGGTAGGTTTTCAAAGACTAGACTGTACATAGGTCCGTTAATGTAGTAACTTTGTTGATGCATCAATGGTGTGTTCTGAAATTTTAATTTATACATAACTTTAACAAATGGGACTTAGAAAAAGATCATAGCTTTAAATGGAATTATATTAATTATAGTTTAATAAAATAAAAACACAATTATTAAGATGATGATATTTAAATAGAATGAATATCAATACTGCATCAAACTATAATATTGAATATCAAACTACAGGATGTTTCCTATAGATGAATTGAAAATATTTTTTTACGTCTAATTAAAACAAATTTTATTCTATTTTTACTTATCATTTATATCATATTTTCTCAAAGCATTACATTGTTATTGGACATCGGAGCGTTTGTGTTTCTGCCTTGCAAAAATTGAGCGCCATACAATTGATGTGGCTGATTCAAAATCTGTTGCTGTTGTTGGACCTGACCATCATTATTAAAACGTTGAACATCATAAAACTGCCACATTTGATTGTCGTATAATGGACTGTACATAGGCGTACTGCTCATGTGCCTATTGACATAAAGGAAATTATAGCTACAAATTAAATATCAATATGAACATTATTCTTAGATTTAGTTTAAGCTATTATTAATATATTCAAAACTTACATAATGGGAACCGATTGTATGCCTGCCTGAATAAAAGGCTGTGGTATAGTATGTGCCATTAAGTTATTTATTGGAGTGTAAATGCTTTGTTGATTTATCAATGTGTTCTGAAAATTTAATACAAACATAACATAAATAAACGTTACTTTGAAAATAGTTATATCTTAAAATGTAATTATATTAATATTGTGATTTAATAAAATAAAAACACAATTATTGAGATGACGTTATTTCAATAGACTTCATATTAATACGGAATTATCGATAAGGCCATTGTTGTACCATAGTTGAATGGGTGTCCATTTGGGTGAACTTGGCTAAGTCGATGTCACCTAATTTCATTTCAGAATAAGTGCTGTACTTGATAAGTATATTGGAGTAAATTTTTTCAAAAAATGTTTTACATAGATCCGATAGGCCTAATTTCGCTACGCTCGGAATCTAAAACCGCACTAGCGAGTAGTCGACTAGAAAAATATAACTACGATCAACTTAATGCTATGAAATTCCCGTTATTATTATTATTTTTATATTAGGATAAGTAATTTATCAATAGATACATATTATATCAATATTCAATAATGTTATTATAGTGAGTAAATATGAACTCTATTACAGGTAACGATTATTGAAAATGTATCAATTTTTTAAATTTAATATAATATTGTACATCGGGTAAATACAATAGGGTACTATTTTTAGAGCGAAATAATGACGACGGTGAATTGTCCTAGAAAAATTGTATACATATATCAATTTTATATCTTCAAGTTTCAACTGTAACAATAATTGGTAAGTAAGGACATTTTTTTCATAAAATACACTATTTTCGTAAGAAAAACAATTTAATTTACCACCATTGTCTATTAAAACCATACTATGTTACTATATTATCACAGAATAAGGCTGATAAGATTATATTATTTTTATCTAACTGTGGTAACACTCGTTATAAACAATGGTTTTATTATTACATATTTGACGGTTGGTGTTATCGTGCATACGTGGGCTGCTACATAACCTTAGATTGTTAGCAACAATCAACACGTCAAGTTAGTCCACGGATGTTGTAAATAATAATAATATAGGTAACTTTTAATTAGTGAAAAACAATTATGTGTCTAAATAATTTAGTGTCTCTTGAGTGCCAAAGTAACAATATTTTGTATACTTAGATTTATCGTCATTGTTTTTGTGTAAAACGAATTTTATAGTTTTTCACACTAAAATAATTTTATGACAGAAAAAAGATTGAATTTGTTTTCGAATTTTAGTTAGAAGAAAAAATTACGGTAAGTAACGCCATCCACAATTCATAATATTCTAAAATGTTGGTTAATCTCTAGCTTTTTTAATACTCTACTAGCTTAAAAATTATATTTTACTGCCAACATTTTTGTAGTTAACAAAATATTACAGCTTTTTTTTTAAATTTTTTGTGTGTATATTTTATGTTTAATATTAGTCAGAACTAAGAATGCACCCACTATAAAAAATAACATACTTTATTTTTCAAACTTATGAAAAAACAACTGATTAACTATCAATTTTCAAACCCCCCTCCTCCCCCATTGAAAAATCCTGCGTGCGTCACTGATCACGTATACAATAACTACGATTTACGAATATCAATTTTTACAAATATTAACAACAATACGATAACTATGAATCATAAATTAAGATATATATCTTAATTCATGCTATGAACTATACACTACTGTCTGCTTCGATGTTATTACTACGATTGTATCAGCAGGCCCGGCGGAAGGCACAGGCAACACAGGCCTATGCCTAGGGCGGCATTATGTAAGAGGCAGCATTTCCTTAGGCAGGACCGTATTTAGGATATGTTGTAATAAGAAAATGTATTATTTTAAAGTACTTAAATTTTAACGAAAATGTGGACTATATAAATGTACTATGGCTTAAACTCGAAGTACACGTGAATATGTTTGAAGATATGGTTAAGGGGACAAGGGGTAAATAGAGAGATCAAAAACGAAAGGGTGACAAATTTTGATTTTGCCTATGTATAAATTTTGTCTAGAGCCGGCCTTGTGTATCAGTGTATTTATAGTAATATGATAAGCATTATATGTTTTCTTTAATAATATTTGTTTAATATTGTTCTGATTTTTCCGTTTGTCTTACTTTTTTCTCGGTTTTCCTATTTTTCCCCATTTATTGGAAAAAATCCCGAGTAAATCGAAAAATGAACTCCCTCAAGTACTTCCCCAGTCTGATTTATTTTCAAAAAAGGTGCAAAACTTAGAAATCTGAGTGAAATTTCTGGTAGAAAAGTTAAAACAGATAAAAAAAAAAATAAACATCTTTGTAAAACTAAAAGCTTCTTCCCTCCACCCAGAATCTAAAAAAATGTTACAGCCTTATTTTTTTTATGAACAACTTTTCTATTTCAATTTTAATCCGATTTACAGAGATTCATTTTTTCTAAAAGGAAATCTGACTGAGGAGGTACTTTAAGGAGATAGTTTTTTGATTTTTCCCGAGAGTTTTCCCGATAAATAAGAAAAACATGGGAAAACCGTATGGGAAAATTGGGAGAATTGGTACAATATTAAACAAATATAATTAAAGAAAACATATAATGCCTATGTAATTTTGCCATAATATGGCATATATATTGTTGACAAAGCAACACTATCAACTGAACTTCACTCAGAATCGTTTTTTCGTTAGCAATGGTTTATTGTTGCTAACAGATATACATTAAATTTCTCCTCTACTACTTTCCCAAATTCACACCTACAACAGTGGCTGTACCCACATGCAAAGTTGCCGGCTTTTTATTTTTTAAATAAAAATTGTTTAAGTTTTTGTAAAAATTGAAAATTATACAAAAATATACGTTTAATCAAATACACAGATCCTAATAGGGAATTAAAATTGCAAAGCCCATTTTCCAACGATCACGAAATGTAACATTGGCCCTTCTTGCACCAAGCCACAGAATTATATTATCATAATATGATATGAATTTGTATTATTAATTTCAGTGGCGCCGATCCCTATACCCAAATATGGTGACTGCCATAGTGAATTATGGGGGGGGTACTGGATACTGGGTAGATGACATACAGACATATAGTTTGTGTCCATAAGCCATGTGCAAATATTATAATAGTATAAAACTAAACTGGAGGAGTAGAGAAAAGTAATAAATTGCCTATCTATGATTACCTTCTCTACTCCTCTGGCCGACATTTTAAACTGTTATAACTCATAAATGGTAAATCTTATATTAGTGTTATGATTATCAAAATTGATAAAAAAATATTCATTATTCAAATCTGTGTTCAAAAGGGGGGGGGGTTCCTATTTGAAAATCAAAAGTATGCACTCATTTAAGGTATATGAAATAGGGGTAAAACATTACAGATGGTTATAAATAAAGGTTAAACGATTCCATAATGATAATTGCTGGTTCATGATAAAAAAAAAATCACCTTGTATTATACTGATTTAATTATTTAAATAGATTATGAATCGCTATAAACATAAATAGTAAAAAGCTATTTAAAATCTAAAAAATAGTAAATAGGTAATTGATATGTAAACCAATGACCTATGTAAACCAATAAGTAATGCATACAAATATTGAAGATAATAAATGCAGTCAAAAAAAAAAGAAGGCATTCAATATTCACATTATTATTAATTGGAATTTATAATTTTTGCATAAACAAAACACTCAGAGCAGTCTATCAAGACTTTGTAATAACAATATTTTAAAATCATGCCACTAAATGAGCTCACTATGTTAACAGATAGTTTAAATCAAACTTTCATAAAAGTTATTAAAAATAAAGAAAAAACAACAAATCAATAATATCACATACCATTTGATTTTTGGAAATGGACCATATAGGCACACTCAGTTGTAGTCCCTCAAGTGTTGAAGCTGATGTAGTATATGGATTTTCAGAAGGATCTGGTACTCTAATCCAGGAACTAGATGCATTGAAAGTTTTTTCATCGGGAAAAACTTGTAGGTCAGCTACATTTGATGGCCAATATTCTTCAAAATTAGTGTCAAATGAAAAATATTTTTTTATATCATCAAGTCTAACCACAGTGCAAGAGTCACTAGTTTCTAACTCGTTTCTGACACCCTGAACCCTAGAACAGAATTTAAGGTACGCCAAGTCCCAATTTTCAAGCTTAATAGCATGTTGACTTAAGCTATCTATTTCGCCTTCAAAGCAGAAGAGTGGAATATACTTATGGTTGTCTTTGATGCTGTATGGCACAGCAAACTTTGAATTGATAGATATGAAACCACATTTTCTTTGGCGGGCAGACGCAGTATTACACAGCAATTGTTTAAAACAAGCTTCAATAAACGCGTACAATTCTTTCACGTCCTCCAAACGAACAATGCAATCTTTGCCGCCATAAAATTGGCCTTTTCCATAAAATTGATCTTTATTGATATTATTGAGCAGTTGTGCTTCAAATTCCGTGATGAAAAAACTTTTCACAGCCGGGCAAGTATACAATTTCACAAGCAGACTAATTATATATTTTGATAGCGGATGAGTTTCTGCAATTTGTACAGATACATAATTTAAAGTTTCTCCGTTAAATGTCCGTTTTATGTATGGAACATAAAATGATTCAATTTTTTCCCATCCAATGTAATCTGAATTGCACATAATAAAAATGTAAACAATTTTTTATGAAGATCAAATTTATGTACAAAATGTCTTACCGTTTAACTCATTATCTTCTTCATTTCCTGAATGCTCAGTACCTTTTGACAATTTATAATTATTATCTTTAACTACATGTTTAGGGGGATGGGGGGAATTTAAGCAAATGTTCTACCAGTTATAGTTATATACATATTAGTGGCTGTTCATTGTAATATATTTTTTTACCAAAGTTGTATAAAAACTGTATAATAGGTAAGTAATTAATAAATTAGTAAATAATAACAATATAGCATAGATAAACGAGTTTTGGAAAAAAAAAGCAAGTAGTAAAAAAGCAATAAATGTATTTTACATATTATAATATAAAAAGTAATATTATATAGTACTATATAATAGGTACCTACACCATATTTTAATACCATGACTATATTATATATTCAATGATAATATTTTATATGTTTTAACAAAAATAATTATCGTAATTTTTTTTTTTTTAATTTAGTACAAAAACTGTATTATTGTACCTAACCATGATATACTATTACTTCATATGACTTATTATATAATATACTTATAATAATATCATGCAGCTTTTGATTTTTAAAAATAAATAATTCCACTATTTGCTATTGCCATATGTTTTGTTTAAGTTGATTTTTCTATATTTTGTACTTACACAACATTTATAGGAGTTATTTTTTGTTACATTTGATTATGGACAGCAGATTTCAATAACTTGCTTCAATAATTATTTTTATGATAACATTTAAAATATTATCATTAAGTATACCTATATATTATATAGTCAATGGTATAAAATATGGTGTGGATAACTATTATATAGTACCTACTAATAGGTAGTACTAACCAATAATATTACTTTTTATATTATAAAATACCTTTTTTTTATGATATGTAAAATAAATATATTCCTTTTTTACCACTTGATTTTTTTCCTGACCCCAAGGTAGACAGATGCGGTTTGTTATAAGATTAGTGGTCGATCATGGTTTAAAAAAGAGTAAGTAATTACAGTAGCGTGGCGAATGATAGGTAATTTCAAAGCGTTAGACGTTAAGTATGTATATAAATATGTAATTTACAACATAACCCCTGATAACTATAGTTCATAGATTTAGTAGTATTATTAAATTAAAAATGAGCTTCTGCTTCAGAATTTCCATGTATGTTTCATTCAAATGCTAAATATGATAACATTTCAAGCCCAGATATCAAAAGCGAAACTGACAATGAAGATATGTTTGTACCACAGTAAATTTGTAAACTATTAAAAAAGTAGAGTGCATTGGATTTACCTAAGTTTTACCATTCCAAATGTATTTTGAGAGTTAAAAGCCTTATGTATGTTGCCTATTGAATCTGCTTCAGTTGACATACATTTTCAAAACTTAAATTAATAAAAACTAAATTAAGATAAGAACTACAGTAAATGATTTCCCAGTTTTTAAATTTGATGGAAAAATCCTAGGAGAATCAAAAAAATACCTCCCTAAAGTCCTTCCCAGTCAGATTTCCTTTCAGAAAAAGTGCATTCATTGTAAATTAGAGCGACATTTCTGATAGAAGAGCTCCGCACAGATAAAAAAAAAAACATCTTTGTAAAACCAAAAACTTTGCTCCACTCAAAATCTAAAATTAAGTTATACTTTATTTAGATTTTAAGATTTTAATAAAATAAATACATTCAATAACTCATCACAATAGAGTACACATCTTAAATATATAAAAATTAAGCGTACAACGAGTTTACGTGCTTTAAAACTACACAATTGATTTTGATAAGATTATGCTCATTTGTGTGATTTAACCCAACTTAAAATCCGGTTTTAAAGTATTTGCAGTACAAAAACAAATTATTTTTGTTGACTTATGATATGTTACCTTGGTAACAAAGATGAACAAAATAAACTGTTATAATATGTAAAAAAAAAACGTACATACTTCGCACGTGGGTGGGCTACTGTTGTAGGTTATAAGTTAGAAATTTAGAGAGGAAATTTAATGTATATCTGTAGGTTTGACCATTTATAAAGTACTCAAATAGCACCCAAATATACTTAAGTACCACTCGTCAGATTTACTTTCATAAAAATGTCTATCATTGTAAATCAAAGAAATATTGCTGGTAGAAAAATTGTCCATAGAAAATGTTTGGAAAATCTACAATAACGTAAATGTGTAAAATATATGTAGTTATACATATTAAAATATGTATAACTGAATTCCGCTCAGAATCGAATTTTGTAGGGCATTGCAAAGATTATTCGTTGCATATAGATACATGAAATTCCCCTTTACATCCTACTCTCCCAACTTCTCACCTACAATAGTGGCCCATCCATCGTGCTTAGTATGACCGTCTTTTTATTTATACAGATTAACAAGCGAGTTATTAATTTTATATTAATATAAATTATCAGTAAATACACTTATAAGGAACGCCGCGCCGCGAGTGACGACTATAATAGGGTATAGGTGCTTTTCCACTGTCGAACTTTAGGTTTAGGATAGGTTAGGTTAAATTTCCTTTTCTTTGAAATTCACGGTCAAAACCAAAAATGAATATAGGTAAAAGAAATAATAAAAAATGGCATGGACAAAAATAACAAATACAATAGAAAATACCGTTTCATTAAATTTAGGTAGGTACCTACAATATAATATTTTCACATCTTTATTTAAAAAAATGTGAACATAAAAAATATAAATATTATAAAGAAAGCTCCCTCAATATTATACGGTATGTGACTGTTGGTTTTTTGACCAATTTGGGATTTTGACCTGCACCAGAAAAAATTTGATTAGGTAAAAACTTCCAAAAGTGACATTTGCCTATTACACTAGCATAAGTGACATCATTTCAAAAGACATTAATTTAAAATATCTTTTGTCAGTATTTTGTTGGAACAACATTTCTGTTAAAAACAAAATTAAAAAAATATTATAATAATTATATAAAGTAATATTATATTTTATTCATACAGGTATTATTTACAAAATTGTACACAGAAAATTACCTTGAGTCACAGGAGATGTTGTGCCAGCAGTGTTATCATTTAAAACAGGAAATGTACCAGCAGTGGCGTTTGTTTCTACTGACATATTTTGAAATACTGCTGCTGACTCTTGCAGTGGTGTGACGGCCTCGCAACTTGCTTTAATCGTTTCCTAAAAATAATTTTAACACAAGTTTAGTATCGTACCTAAAGTAAGATTTAAGAAAACTGGTTGGTTTCAGTGGCGGCTATCATGTATTTAAAAAGGTGCTAAAAAGCACCCCTTTCATAATTGTGGTTGGAAGGTTATAATTCTTGGACATCCAGATCCCAGTATCAACTCACAAGGTCTTAGATTTTTTAACAAAATAATTATTTCACTTAAGAGGATTGGTGCCAGTTTTTAAAATTTTCTCCAATTTTGAAAAATTTAAAATTTATTTTAAAAATCCAATTAAGGCCTTAAAGATAAAATTTTCCAACTAATCTACTACCGAATACCCATTTAGGAGAAAGGGATGGGGCCATTTTTACTGACGAAAACGACTTCATGGAAATAGTGATAACTCATTGTCAATTCAATATTTTTAAAAAACAAATTTTCATTGATAAACAACATTCTAAAGGCTGCATTGAACTCCGATTTTAAATAATTGTACAAAAATGGTTAAAAAAAAATTAAAATTTACGTTTTTAAAAGACTGATAATGCATTTGAGAATAAAATATTGAAAAACGCAGTTCAATACATTCTGTAGAATATTTCCCTGTATTATTTAAAAAAAAAAAAATTAAATTTGGTTGATTCTACTGAACAGTATCATTACTTCCATAGTGTATTTTTGTGGGTAAAATGACATTGGTACTAGGTGCCTTAAAGCTAGTATTATTATAAAAAAATCTATTGCTATTATGTCTACAATGGTGACAACAGATACGACAGATGAAAACACTGGAAATAAATAGTATTATGATAATGGCATTCCTAAACTATAAATAGAAACTGAATGCCAACATTTTTGTTCAATATAATTGAATCAATTATAAAATAAAAGATTGTTTTATTAATTTATTATGATACCATAATGTTGTTACTTATGTATGACAGTTTTTCTATTAAATACAATTTTTTTCAGATTTCAAGTTAAATTAAAAGATATGATGTAATTTATTATAAAATATTTATTTTTAAAAATGCATACAATGTACTATATGTATGTAGCCATCTACAATCTATATATCTAATATATTAGTATCTACACTATGAGTTCTAGAATATAGAATATTGATTCATTTTTAAAGTGACAGCTCAAAATTAAAAATTCTATTTCGGGAAACATAAAAATAATAACCTTATCTACATGCATAAGGTATTTTGTGACCCTAAATAATAAAGTAATGTCTAATAAAGGGGTCGTAACACATCAGTTGAGAATAATTAATAAAATGTATTCACTCATACTTAGTACAAAGTATGTGTGAAGTTAATAAATTTTATAACCCAAAAGGTTTTATATAACCAGTTGCAAAAAAATTAAAATCCGCATTAAAATAAACTTTATATGTTGCTACCTAGGTTTAAAAGTTTTTTATGAAATGACTAATTTGTTGGGTTACCCGAAATATAGTAGGTGGTAGGTACTAGTTCTTTTTAAGTGAGCACTTGTTATATTTTTCAAGATAGCCACCACTAATTGGTTTTATATTTTGAATAATGTGAGAAATGTATTGGTTTTACCATTGGCTTCATAATACACAGCTGTTCTCGGTGAAGAATTTTCCAAATAAATACACCTAAAAAATTATTTAGCTATAAAAAGTTTGTTTAAATTATACAAAATATAACATAAATATTAATAATGTAGTATACAAATTTGGTAACTATAATTGTTTACATCATCTATAAATACCTAATTGTATGATGTTAATAAATAATTTATCTGTTTTTGTCTATTATCATTTTTATTTGAACTGTTACCTCATGTTTGAGCAGCAAATAAGCTGCATTCACGTTGTTTAATATATTTGTCTAATAATCTATTAATATAGATGGTAAAGAGAACTCTGCTCTAAATGTGGAAGAAAATAATATTGATCCATGTAATATATTAATAGCATGTGCAAGAACCAAACTCAAAGTAAAATGCCAAATTATTTCTTGTAAAGTTGTAACATTATATAGACATTTTACAGTTTTAAATTCTAAGTAAAGTAAGGAATATTAAGAATTAGGTTTTTAAAAATTAATTTTAAAATCATAATTATACATACTGTAATTTGCCTATGTAATTTATGTATAATAATGGAAAATGATAATACATTTCAAAAATTCTTGAAATCAAATTTTGATTTCCTAAAACCTTAATAAAATAACTCAACAACTTTAGCAAGTACAAATAAATTGGATTGCCTGAAATTTTTACTTTTTGAATTTTTTTTATTAGTCACTGTATTAATAATATTTTTTTATTTTCAGATTATAGTGATAGTTCCTTAAAAAATTTAATATACTAAGAACTAGGTCATTAGTTTTTATTTTATGTAAAAGAAAAACAATATTTTGATACTATATTATTACTATAAAAATAATTATATAATACTACAATATTCTTACTCTTATACTTGGTTCCGTTTTTCACTTCCGCTGAATTAGCTGCATGTTAATTTATAAAAATGATTGTACTTTGGGTCACGCCCATTTTAAATTAAAGTAAATAAAATAAAATGTATATTATATGATACCAATGTATTAGTGTTAATGTAATTTATTATTCATTTTATTATGATAAACTTAAATGTTATTTTAATAATTACTCACCTAAATTTCAGATCCTTTGATTTCTTTTGAAAACAAAACATACATAAATGCACACACAAGAAAACAACACGAGCAAACTTAACCTACAAAAAAATAGTAGCCGCTAGACGTATATAGAAAAGTAGAAGTTCTTAAAAGTATTTCTTGGTCCTTGTAGAGGATTGTACACGACAGCAAAATGTCTGTCAAAAAGTATCCCGTAGGTAAAGTCTTCCTTATGCACTAGCGCACTGTATAGTTTATCTACGAGTTTATTGCAATAAATCGCGTATTTATTTTTTGGGTCAATACCCAAACAGATATTATAACAATACAGTATAGGTCACGCAGGTTCGACAACTGTCACCCCTTACTTATGTCCGTTTATTGAATCAGATTTAGTTCACAATTTTCTCACGAGCGCTACCGGTTATACTTATTTAAGGTTATGTAATTATTATTCATTATAAATACTATATCATATACTCTAGTCCACGAGAGATCATTACCGTGTTACGACTAAAACGTGTCCAATTTTGCGCATACCCCACCAATCGACACAGACCGGTGTTCAGAACGGCCGGCAACGCTCAACGCAATACAGTGTGGGGCGTAAGATAATACAATATAAACTGTATACAGCCTGTTGTAGTGAGAACATGCATTGTAACTGTCATCTGTGTCGAGCGCGCTTACTTTTTAATTTTGTATTTTATATTATTTACACTGTGGTATTGTGATATTTTCAAAATGGATATCAATGAATCCATCGATTCGTCCAAAATATGAATAAGCAATTACGGGGTTCGCCCAGTAAAATGGAATAAAAACGGAAAAGCAAGAATTTTTAAATTATTTTTCAGCAGATAATAAAATATATATTGTATTATAATTTTTACGTGTATACAACTCATGTACCAATAATTTCATCGGAACACATCTTCTTAACTGCGATTTATTAATTCAATTTATATTACAAAAATAATGAAATATTTTATAATCAATTTAAAATAGATAGGTAACATATTAGTTTTACTCATAAATCTTTAACACTTTCCTTTATAAAATACAAATAAAAAAGAATTCCAAATATTCAAAAAAATTCAATAATCATAAAATATTTCTATGCATAATTTTTTTAACTATATTCTTTATATTTATATTTTTTTTTTATTTTTTTCAGTTTTTTGGAAGCCAACAGGAATTAATAATTATAAAACCAAAATTGAAAAAAATTGTGATATGAAGTATAAAGATTTAATGGGATATTTATCCAAACAGACCGGCATTGGATACAATACAATTTGTAATACTGTAAGAGATTACAAACAGAATAAAAAATTGAAGTCACCAAATAAAAAAAAATTTATCCAACAATCAATAAAAAGCTATAAGGCAAACGATTCCTGGGTTTTGGTTAAGACATGAGATACCAACACTAAAAAAAAATTATTCAAACCATCAGTGACGATACGAACTTACCAACTATACCAAGAACGTCATTGTAACGTGTTTTAAAGGAGTTGGGCTTTGAATATTCCATAACAGCCCGGAACAGCGCTCTTACTGAGAGAGAAGATATCGTGGTATGGCGACACAAATATATAATAGACATACGACGTTACAGGAACAAGGGTCGAACAATATATTTCTTAGACGAGATGTGGGCAGGCGAGTGTAGAGATGCATTTCTAAATTGACTGTCAACAGAACCAAGAATTCAACAGGTAAAGGCAAGCGGTTGATTGTTGTACATATAGGCTCAGCAGAGGGTTTCGTCGAGAATGGTTTATTGTGTTTTGAATCTAAAAAAAACACAGCAGACTACCACGACGAAATGAACGAGGACACGTTTTATGACTGGTTTTACGGAGTTTTGCCCGAATTAAAAGAAAACTCCGTAATAGTGATAGACAATGCTTCGTACCACTCAGTAAAAAAATATCCCATCCCTACAATGGCTTGGAAAAAAGAGAAAATAAAACAATGGTTAACGTCGAAAGGTTGTATTGTCGATAAGCCGATAGTCAAATGTCTATTGATGGAAAAGGTACGAGAAATTAGACTTCTTTATGATCAATATGTTATTGATGAAAAAGCATTGAAATCGAATAAAATGGTATGGGGTCTGCCGCCTTACCACTGTGAGCTTAACCCAATAGAACTAGCGTGGTCAGTTGTAAAAGAATACACAAAAAATAATAATACGACGTTCAAGTCGAACGACGCAAAGAAATTATTAATCGATGGCATCCAACTCGTAACACCAGACATGACGGCCAATTTTGTTAGACATACAATTAAGGAAGACAATAAATTGTGCAATGTCGACTTCATTTCTGATGAAGTATTAGATGAAACATCGCATGTAATGGAAATTACAAGAGATACTTCTTTCAATTGTTTTGATTAGTTTTGTATATTTTGTAAATTATTATTTTTTTTTAAATAATTATTGTTATAAATTTGTGACGTGTACCTTTGTATTAAAATAGTTTATACAATTATTTATTTCAAATAATACGTTATTATATTATTATATCATATAATAAATTGTCTTGAAAAATAAATATTAATAATATAAAAGAATAAAAATATGGTTATTACTTTATCACTCTGTATATACGCCGCATCGCGTAACTGTTGTGGCACATAGTGTGAAATATAGCCTCGGGCCGGTCACTGCCGTCAGTTTACATGTGTCAAACGGTAATGATCTCTCGTGAGCAAGAGTATAGTATTGTACACTGCTGTATACAATTGGAGTACTATTTAGTGGACTCATTGTGGACTTCAACCATTTATTTTAGCTTTTAAAACAAGGTAACAACAGTTAACAAAATTAATAATAATTATAATTACATAAGATTATACTTTTAATAATGTTAAAAAAGTAAATATCCTTGTATCACTTATGAGATATTGTTTTATCAGGTTTTACAAAATGTAGCCACTTTTTTTTTGTTATTTCTATTTTCTGTCTTTTTATTTTTATTTTTTTGGCTATGAAGTATGAGTTGTCTAATTCTCATCCTTGCATATGTTACAGAAAATACGGTAATATTTTCTCCATGAGTAATACAAGGGAAGTTTATAATATGTTGATCATTAATTAGATCATCAATTATAAACACAAAAACAAAATTTGATGTATTATTATTTTAACAATTTTCTTCTATTATTTACTTTATGAAATTAAAATTAAAATATAAGATCTTTAGGTGAATTAATCACCCTTTGGTTTTCATGTTCACCAATGTTGCAAACAATTTTTGAGAATGTGCCCAAGGGGTAATAAAAGCTGATTTACAAACTGTACAACCTTGTATGTACTTCAATAACTGTTTTGAAAGAAAGGTTTTATTTACTATTTGTTTTTTTTTTTAAATTAATATACCATAAATAAGATATACCATAACTTATCAAATATTAAATTTAACAATCTATAATTTCTGGTCTTACATAGTAATGTTCAACAATATCATTAAAGCCCCATTATTTTTGTTCTGTTATATTATTCAATTTTTTTTTTAAATTTTCAACTAGACTGCATTTTTTATGTTGATAAATATTGTTTAATTCTGTTAGTAATATTATTGGTTTTAAAGGAAAATCATCATTCACTGTAGAGTGTGGAGTTTCCACAGTCGAAGAAAACTAGGTGTTAATTTTTTTTTTTTTTTTGAGGTGTGATAATTTTGACTAGCAGCCTGCTTTATTGTTCCAAAAAACATCTAGGTAAGTAGTACACAATATATTATCATTCTAAATTAGAACATCGATAATTATTATTTAATAGTCACTGTAACACTGTTCTTACTTCAAGTTTATCTTGGTTAATTTTTCCTGTTAGTAAATACTTAAAATTCAAATTAGGCTTTAAATATCATGAAAGATCGAGGATAGATTGAACAGTAACTTTTAACCCACAAGCAGTGCTATCAGTTAAAGATTCTGTTTTTTTTATCAAACCATCTGTGTACTGTTTTTCCCATTCATTCAACCAAATCAAGAAACTGTCAAGTCAATTATTTAGGTTTTTTTTACCAAATATTTGAATAAAAATTTTATAAAATTATCAGTAAATATTGCTTCATCATCTTTGGTGTCAACTTTTAGCCTTTGGGCACCATATTTCCTATTGGAGGCATTGAAACAGTCATTTAACTAGTAACGAAATTCAACTGTTGGTTCAAAATTGCTTAATCCAGGAATATTATTCTGTTTGTAGAAAATCAGACCATTGGCGACAGAATCACTTAATACCTGTATAGTGATTAAAGAGACAAAATAAAGTTATTGTATGTTTATAAAATATTTAAATATTAATTAATACTAATTATTACTATTATATATTATTATATTAGGTTGGAAACCAGACAATAGAGATCCCGAGGATACTAGTAGAATGACCAAGTCAAGAAAGGTCCAGGTTTCTGGGAATAAGATATGAAGAACAATTAGATATGGATAAGAATGCATGGAAGAACATAGTGGAAACATTGATGAATCTACAATGCCTAGAAAAGGGTGAAAACCAACAAACATTAGGTTTTGTTAATTAATTAATTTTAATAATTTCTTTTACTTGAGTAGATAGCTGAATTTTCATTTTATCAAATACACTAAGACTAATATATATATTATATATATGGTTTCATGATAATTTTGAACAAACTCTTAAATTTCCTAGTAATTGGCTATTCTGCTCATACTAATATGATTCTAACAAATATAGTGGTCATTAATCTGTATACAAAATGTAAGTAGAATTAATTACTTTGTTTTTATTGATAAATATACACATATGATATAAACATCTCGTTATAAAATATAGCTACAGAGTTTCCAAGCAAATTAAACAAACAATAACATATCAATACACATGTAAATTGAAGTAATATTTTAAAACATATATACATATGTTACACATACACACACAGCTGTTAAGTTACTTAACATAAATGAACAAATACATGAAATTTAAAATCTATATGGATTATACACAAAATGAATTAAATTAATACTAGTCAATATATTAGCACAATGATAACAGGGAACATACAAATAGCTTTAGATAGGTAATAAGAACTTTCCTTTAGTATTTTGTCATTATATAATTTATTTCTCACATTCTTAAATAAGTTAGGTGCATCAAAAAAAAACATATATTTTCTGCTTTTCATTCAGAGGATATTGAAACCAATTTTTAAGGAAATTAACTTAGCCACTTATTCCAAGTTCAGTCCACAACTTTTCTGTTTTTTTGAGCTCCATCAGAGACAAATCCATGTACAATAGCACCTACTTGTGCCAAAAGAATTGTACATGTAAACACAAATTTTGCTAACTCTGTACCAACTACAGATCCTCTTGAAGTGAAGACAGTAACTGGTTGAAAATATTTGACTTCAAGATTCTGAAACATGAAAACTAGACAACTTGATTTTTATTTAGATCACTTACCTTACAATCTTCACCAAAATCCACAAGGCCTTTATTCTTATATATTCTATAAGATTCTTGAAGCATATTGTAATTACTTCTCTAACTGATATTTTATCTAAGAGACGAATACCATGTTTTTACATTATAGATTTTTTTTTAGGTGATTTTTGAATAGTGAAAAAAACTGTTTATTAAATTCATTAGATGTATTTATTAAAAATAAATACCGTCTTATAGTACTAATAAAATTTGTATACTAATGGTATTATATTGTTTTTCATGCATAAATTGTAACTACTTGGTGATTGTATATGAAGCATCATATAGAACAACAACCATTCTTCTGAGTAACATCTCTATATATAATTACTAACCTGGTTTTAATTTTTTTTTTTTTTTAAATGCCCTGGGCCTTTATTATTTAAACGACCTGATGGTCTTTATAAATATGTTTAACAGGATATAAACGTCTGAAACCATACGACTTAGTTTAAGTGTTTAAATTAAGTACAGGAGCCACTTCATTGGAAGTGTGACTTCATCAATGTGTAATGTATATATATATATTATCATCTAACCTGGTTTTAATAAAATTAATAATTTTAATATTATTATAATATTATAAATGACTATTACTTTTACTGATGCAAATATTTCTTGAACATAAAATGTCTTCTGATTTGCAGAATAATTAATTTAACTTAGATTTAGTTAATATTAGTTTGAAAAATATTGGTGTATTCAAATTCAATATTAATTAAATTTTGTTTTAATATATTTATTTAATTTTTTTCAAAATGATTCTTTGGGTATCCCAAGTATATTGCAAAAAAGTCAAAGTTTGGTTTTCTGAAAATGTAATTGAATATTTCGTTACACCTCCATCCACAGTCTCCAGGCATTAATCCTATTGAGTATTCGTAGGATCATTTGGACAAAAAAATTCGAGATTACAATATTTCAAGCAAAAGAACTTTAAAAATAGCTGTAGAAGAGTAATGGAATAAAATCCCAGCAGAAACAACACGTTACCTGGTTGATTCAATGTCTAAAAGGTTGGAGACTTTAATACGATCTATGACCATCCAAACACGATGACAACACCTGAGGGACAAGAGACTGTGTTTCAACTGCATGAAGGTCGATCATAGCGTTGCGGAATGTGATACAAGTGGTTGTACGCACTGTCAACAGAAGCATAACACCTTGGTACACCGGAAACTATCTGGTTAGCAAAACTATCTGGTCGGGCAAATGCCGTTTCAGCTTCTGCTCAGTCTTCCTCGGCAACCTAACAGTCAACGCTTCGGGCGCCAAATCCCGGAGCCATACTCTTAGCAACTTCAATCATATTAATTCTTGACGCCCATAACACAGCCTAGCCAATACGGGCATTGCTCGAGTCTGGCTCCTAATACCATTTCCTCACTTCGAGATTCGCAAAATATTGGGCTTACGAACAGAAACATTTGATATCTTCATATCTGACTGCTTGGTAGTTTTAAAAATCACCAGCTTTTTACCCCCGTGTCGGTAAAATAAGAAGTATCAACCCTCATGAAATAAAGCTTGCTGATCCAATCTGGTATCGGCCAAGTACCATCGACATGCTAATTGGCGCGGAAATGTTCTACCAGCTGCTCTATATCGGGCAAAATAACTCACAAAACACCGCAACTGTTATTTAAAAAAAATCTATCTTTGTATGGGGAACATCCGGACGAGCAACTCCTCCTGAGGTTAGCTGCAGCATTTCATTTTTATGTAAGAGAACCGACTGAATAAGTACTCAAGTTACGATAAGAGTGCGTTGCCTCCATGGCAGGATATCGAGACCTGGGTCACATGAAAGTCACAAACAAGAACTTAAGCCCAGAGCACTCTGAGTTGTTCACCACATCTTAGAGTACGGAAGGAAAATAGCACTATCTCCAAACTTCGGGTAGTCTTCGATACCTCCGCTAAGAGCTCGTTGGGTATCTCTCTGAACGACGCCCTCTTTGTTGGACCTATGTATATGTTAGACTTTAGGAAGCCGGAATAGGGGAACTACCCTAGGGAGTCATCGGAACTAGGATGCTTATCTTCGAAGAAATCAGCACCATCCTGACGCAAGTTGAAGCGGTGCTAAACCCAAAACCGCTCGTTCAGCAAATTTTAACGATTTACAAGCTCTATAACACCAGGTTATTTTCTCATTGGTATTCCAGAACCGAATAATCTATTGGTAGACAGTTTCAAGGAACGATGGCACATGCTACAAAAGATGCTGCAAGACTTCTGGAAACACTGGGGTCCTGAGCACATACTATAGCTGCAACAAAGACTTAAATGGACAAAGCCGTGTGATGAAATGAGGGTCGAGTTACTGACATCCATCCTGGCTTTGACGGCCTCACTCGAGTGGGCTATATTGAAAACTGTTTCAAGAAGCTTACGACGTCTGCTGGTCAAGCTATGCACATTGCCAGGTCAATAGACGGTCACCGCTTCCAGCGGGAGCTGGCATGTTCCTGCGCAGGAGAAAATATCAAAGCAAAAACAATGCACCGGTTTAGTGCCGCGGCAACCACCGATCCCCATTCCAACGCACGCTACAGAACGCGTATAACAACGCGCATGCGCAGCAGCTTCGGAAGATGTCACATACCTCCGGCATTGCGACTGCAAGAAACCGAATGCCCGCGGTTATCGTCAAAGGAGCGGTTCGATGAGATTGATCGACACTACAGTTAAAATCAGTTCACGAGCAACAGTCTTCACTGCAACATCAATAAGTTTAAACACTCTTTCCTTTCTACTTATAAAACAGTTTAATTTATTTTCTTATAAGTTAAACTTAGTAAAATTTCCACAAAATAAAACTGATTGTGAACATTTGCTCCGAACTCAATGAGTACATATTTTGTTACGTTATTCTTAATCATGTCAAACGGTCCCTTGATCCCTTGTCATTGACGGATAGTATACGCGTATGGCTTAATGGCTGCATGCGTGTGCATCAGGGCTCTCGTTCACCGCCGAAGTACCGTGACTCGGAAATCCTGAGCACACAAGTACCAGAAGGAAGAGCGAGACCATAACGTGTGCACGAGAGTTTTAAGCCTGTCGTGGGTACCACCTTATTCTTCGTAGAAGCTAGATGACTCATGGGCGCGATCATTGTGTACGATTATTGTGGGCACGCACACCACCAGTCTTACCAGCAGCACACACTGGCCTTCAAGCCACGCACACCACCTTAACCTTACGAGTCGCACACATTGACCTTAAAGCCAAACCTACTTCCTACATTATGCAACATTCATACCTACCATTCTACTTTTAACACCCCAACTTTCATTTATTACTCAAATGATCGACTCTGAATAGACTCTCATTCCCCGTCATTACACCACACACCTTACACCCACGGGAACACGACGTAACCATAGTGTCCGTGTGTTCTTATGTGAGAGCGTTCCGTGGGACGGGTATCACATGGGTCTATGCGCTCCGCGAGACAAATTGTTGCCATATGAGCTCCTTACCACATGGAACATCTCCGTTCATCTAAGACGTCAAGGCTTTGCAGTGCTCGGCCTCTTGGTGGTTAGGAAAGTCATATGGCATGTACAATTTATGAACGGTGCTCATGTTCCCCACATGGGGGAACAGAGCCTGTAGATAGTGATTTCGTACTAATCGTGAGCAACCTTCCCTGATACAGTCCCTTTTCGATGACCTCACAACTTGACAATCTGATGTAACTAGCTGTTGGAATGCCAGCTGAACTAGTGTGTTGACACATTACAGGCCTCTAAATCGCTAATGAAAGAAATTTAATTTTAATTGAAATTGGTTTAATTTAATTTAAATTAATATACATTGATCTAATTAAAATCAATCTTATCTATCCAGTGACCTGTTAAACATGTACGATTATAAAATAGTCTACTATTATACTATATTGTATAGATTGTAGCGCTCCGTTTAACATATTAATTATTATGTATTTTTAAAAGGTATCTAAAGAAATTATCATAAATAATGGTTTCTCATTTTTAAATTGTAGTTAATAATTAAAAAATTTTACAACATAACGTATAACTATATTAATAATATAAACAATAAATAAATTGCAAATTAATACATATAAAACTATAAGTTTCATATGAAAAGTGTGAATTTGATGTTTCTTCATTTTACTTAGTAAAATACTACTATTTATTATGTTTAAAAAAATGAAATATTTTTTAAAATATTTAATTTTGATAGTAACTTTGTCTTCTCAGTTTTTAAATTTTTTGATACTAAGTTGAAATGTCTAAATATTTTTCAATATATTAAATGACTGAATAGAAATGAAATATGCAACTTACATGATACATTCTCTTTAATAATTGTATTATTTAGTAAATAATTTAGTAGATGAAAGCTGAAAAAAAAATTATTAAATGTTTGTACAAAACTTTAAATGATGGATTTTTCGCTCTACACGTTTTTGCTCATTTTATTTTCTCTCTTTTGCTTTCGCTCTATTGTCAAATTTTCCATTACAAGAAGCATCATTATCAAACATGTCATGTAAAATAAGATTATGTAAATACATTGTCAACTAACTGACCCATTAAAATTATGAATCATACACATTGTAGATTGTCTGGGCATTGTATACAGTGACAACTAGATTTGAGCATTGTAGATTAAAAATAAAATAAAACATCTTTCTGAGTACTTTAATAAACATAAAAACTTGCAATAGATGTCTCAAATATTAGTTACCTATTAATAGTTTTAAAAACTATTATCCATTGAATTCTTTAATTATTAATAAAATGTGATGTTAGGTACATAATAGTATATTATTTTTTATTTAATATTACATACATTCAAATATTGAATTAAATTAAAAATAATAATAACTAGATGAAGGAAATAATGTATATATAGTCAATAAAAAAGAAGTAATGAGATTAAATTTTCAAACATTTCTGTTTGTTGAAACAATTTTATCAATATTGTATCAACTAAAAAAAAATATCAAAAATGTAAAACAGATTTAAAATCACAAAAATATTCGTTTACTACAATTAGAAAAAGCTAATATAAGAATTCAATGAAAATTACAACTCTCTACAATAATTTTTAACAGATTTATAAAAAAAAAAAGTCAAAATCTAAAATAACTAATATAACATAATAAATGTTGTACCATAATCTTTTGTACATTTTTTCTGGTTTCAACGAAATATTATAAAAACTGGTTAGAAAATCAAAACACGAACTTTTTACCAACTAAATTAAAAATACAAGAAAGTCTCTTACTATTTTTTGATAGAAGAAAGATTTCTAGAAGAAAAGTTGTTTAGAGAGAAAAAAAATTGAATAACTCAAAATTGATTAATATAAGAAGTTATTATTATTAACTATACAGCATTTAAAAATTACTAATAATAAAATAATAAACATAGCATATTTGTATTACATATTATTAGGTATTATAATGTATGTATAATTAAATATACATGTTACAGTAAATTTTGTAATAATTATACTTTTTGTGTATGAAAACCGACTGTTATTTTTCACATTGGGTAAAATTGTCTATTATTAAACCTAAAGATAAGAATAGTATCTATGTTTGTATGCTAGTTTTTTTCAATATTTTTATTTTCAAGCGAGTTACAGATATGTAAAATATTAAAATTTTAGAATCATCCTATCATGCTTAAAAATTTAAATACCAAAAAAAAAAAATCAACGTATAAACACAAACACAATTCTCACGTTTACGTTTGATAATAAACTAATATACTCTAATATTAAAATTAACGGCACAAAATAGGTTAATTTATAAATATAACATTTACCACAACATACATAATATTATATATTATAATATACATGCATTTAGCATCATTTTTTGTTTTTAGTAATTTTAGATTCCAATGATAAGTTTACTATGTGTTTTGTTTTAGTTTAACCTTCTACCAGTTGCGCGGTTTATTTTTCATATTTGGTTGTGTGGGATAAAAATTGTTCAAAATGTATTTTTTTTTTATTTTAATGGTTACATATTTTAATATTATCTCCAGTACATTTAGCTATTTTTAATACAAAATTATGTTTTTAGATGCATAATATATAAATGCAAGTATTATAATTATACCAAAATAATTTTTTTTAAATGACTAATAAATTTAGAAAAGATATGTTATCAACAACTATACGAAATATTAGGTAGTTACGTTACTGTGAGAAAGTTGTATTAATGTCTATACATTTAAGCTATGGCCTATAAAAGGTTAACTATGTTTTTATTGAACATTTTGAGCGTATTAAATAATAATTTTTTTCAAATAAACATTTTTGGATTATATTTTAATGAAAAAAAATAAATATTACAGCATTTCAAAACATTGTAATCGAACTTCAATCAGATATGTTTTTTGTTAGCATTGGTTTCATAAAGTTACTTACATATATAAATTAAAAAACCTTATATAGGTATTCTACCTTTTAGACATAATCCATAACAATGGCAATACCGTCCCCAGTATCTTTTTATAGTAACTGTTTTTTTTTTTTTATTCACTTTTGGTCTTAAAACATTTTTTTAATAAGATATCTTGCTTCAATCAAAAACAATGCAGCAAGATAATTTTTGTTGCATTTTACATCTAGTTGACTCATTAGAGGATATTTAACACAATTAGTGAAAACTGAAAAATATACACAATAAAAACTGATATACTTAAATATTATAATAAGTAACAATAATATGCAAATATATTTAAGCTTAATAATTGATTTAATCAATTATTGTTATCAAATGAATTTAAAAAAAAAATTACAAAATATATACTATGAACCTAAGTATCATTCTACTAAGTAAATATATTTAATTGTTTAGACATTCCAAGTGTCCATACATATTTGCTATTCATTATAAATAAAATAAAGTAAATTCTAAAAGGTAAAAATTGTGTAATTATGTTTTAATTAAGGACACATATCATACATTTTCACATTTTCAGAATCTGTTTGATTCTACATCATCATCAGCAAAAGTAAAAGAACCCTTTCAAATTCAACTCTTTTTGGAGATTTTGGAAGTCTATCTAGAACTCTGAGAAATTTTCCAATAGTACAGGCAATCGACTATAACTGAACTAAAAAAAAAAAAATAAATGTTTAACAGAAAAAAATTCTACATTTAGAAAATAAAGTTCAGTCTCTGCAATGTATTATCAAAGATCTTCACTCTAATATGACATAGCTACTATATGTCTCAGAATAACTGTCAATCAGTATCTATTTATTGCTATTATTTATATATATAATTATCCACCTTTATTGAATGTTATTCTGAGATAAATTGTCCTTGCATAATGTACAAAACTTTAATTTTGTTTAGTATTATTACTTTGGTATATGGTAAGAATTCAATGGTATAATTTGTTTTTGTTATGAATATATAAACATGTATTAATAATTACAATGGAAAAAGTGAAAATAAAGTAACATTGATTTATCCTTGATTTCCTAATCACATCTACAAAAAAAAAATCGCATATTGCTCTTCTGATTTGGTTCTATGAAGTACCTAATGTTTCCTATAACTTTATATTTTAAGGTGGTTTCAAAAAATATATAAAGACAATATATGTGTGTATTATGTGTTTATAAATAAAATAACAATATATAGTCTTGTTTACAAAACTTGTCTTTTTATTTTTTAATTCATATTTTTGGACAACTATTTGAAATATAAATTCAAATTTAGAGTTATAACATTGATTTGGAATTAATCAACATACATATAGTTTTTGTGGGTTGGTGTTTATGTTGAGATGAAGGTGGAGGAGTAACATCAATACATATTAAATAAATACTTAAATACTTATTTTATTTTATTATAATAATGTGGCATACCACAACACAACAGTTCAAATAAATAAAATGTTTTTTATAAATCTACTAAACTGACGAAAATGCTAATAAATTCAATTTTAAAATTTAATAGTTTAAGTCCTTTTTAAGAAATAAATAGGTGATATAATTTAGGTAAAAATACAAAATGGTGATTTAAAATAATTGATAAAATAGGTATACTTAAATGTAAACAAATTATTATTCATATTTCTTTTTTTTGTATTCCTTCTTCTATTTGGTGTTTGAAATAGTGTCTTCTTATTCAATTCTGATTTAGTTTCATCTTCTACAATAGTCTTGCACAATGCCATATGGTGTGTAAATTCCTCTTAATAATTTGTAATAAAATGCATCTGTTTTAAATAAATGACAAGCGAAGTTTCCATTAGAATTTCCACTTGATGATTGTATTGAAGAATCACGATATTTGCAAACCGGATTCTCTTGAATTTCCAAAGGATTAGGCCTTTGTAAACACTTGTTTTTATTCATAATGGTGTTTAAAAAATTGGTAAAGAATTTCTTTTGTTTCTTATTTCTTCTACTTTTGATAAGACAAAAGTTTATTCAATAGTTCTTAACGAGATAGTGTATGTTAAACTCTTAAAAAAAAGAAACGCGAAGAAAATACACAATCTTGTCAAAAAGTAATAAACAAACTTATTTGTACTATCAAAAGTAGGTGACAAAAAAATGTAAAAGAGATTTACTACCGAATTTTCAAACACCATTAAAATAAGTTAAAATTTTTCAAAGACTCTTGAAAATTAATACTGTCTACAAATGCCGTGCTTCTTCTACACAATTAAGTGGTAGTTGTAATAGAAGTTAAGAGATAGAGATAGCTGTAGTATAGGTATAAATTGTTACAAAAAAACGTTATATGGTGTTGGGCCAGAAAATTGTAAAAAATAAAACTAAATTAGAATTAATTAACACTTATTTTAAGACATTTTTCATTTCAAAGTTTTTTTTTTCATTTTTTTTTTTTAGCTGTAATAAATTCAATTAATTTAAATCAATTGTTGTATGAGTACATCATTGAAAAAATAATACTTACAATATCTCTTTTTCATATACTCCATTTTTTTTGGACAGGGATATAGGAACACCTTGTCCATGTTCATGACAATACCATTATTAATACTATAAAAAAAATTACTCATTAGTTACAAAGATATGTTAACATTTGGATTATCTTAACATTAGCCTTGCATTTTGGATGGAGTTTAATTATTTGTTTTGAACTACATTATTTTAACATTACTTAGCTTGTCGTGATGAAAAACCAATAAAAATATTTTTTATTAAGTCTTCTGTATAGAATCTACTAGATGATTCATTTAAGTGAGTAAACTAACTATTATGGAGAGTATTAACTTTTCTGTAATTTGTTTCTAGAACATTTCAAAAACATTTTATGTTTATCTTATTTTATGTGGTAAAACCCCTACCTACTTTTGATTTTCAAATGGCAATCTTTGTAAGGAGGTCCATAAATAGATGGAATATTAGTTAAAATAAATTTTAGTGTTGACACTTTTGATTTCTGTCAACCCGTTGATGATATATTTCACTTTTAAATTTGGGTTTGAGGAGAGTAATGGATTATCATTTTTGTTTTTAATGCACACCTACTCTCCTCAAAGCCAAACCTAAAAGTTGAATATCTCTTTAACGACTTGACAGGAATCACAAATTTCAACACTAAAATTTATTTAACCTAATACTCCATCCTATGGGCTATTTTTTTAATATAGGTTGCCTTTTGAAAAAATAAAAGTAGGTAATAGTTTAACACCCAAAAATAAAGGTGACAAAAAAAAAAAAAATAAATATAAAATTGTAGAACATCTTGAGTGTAACCACTTATATGGACCACCTGGTATATAAATATTATAAATCTAAATATATAGCAACAAAATACAAATATTACAAAGATAATATAGTACTGAATTTAAAATTGATTTTTAGAAGTTTTTGATACCTATTTTTTTTTTTGAGATAATTTACTTTGTGCTATACTGAATAAGCATTCAGTAACCATTTCATTGACCAAAAGAAACATAAGATGAAGGGGACAGGGGCAGTCACTGGTGTAGGTGGGAAATTAGGAAGGTAGGATATACATTGGAATTTAATGTACAACTGTAATCAATGATAAACCATTGTTTACAAAAAAATAATTCTTAACGAAGTTCAGGTAATAGTGATGCTTTGTCAACAATCTATATGCTATTTTGTAGTAAAATAATTATATAAGGTTTCTATATTTTCTCAAATAAAATTTGTTTAATGTTATACTAATTTTCGCAGTTTTTCTACTTTTTTCCCATGTTTTATTCCAGTTTTCACATTTGCTGGGAAAACTTTTGGGAAAATCAAAAAATGGCCTTTATTAAGTACCTCCCTAGTGAAATTTCCATTTAGAAGCATTGCTATCATTAAAAATTGGAGCAAAATTGCTGGTATAAAAGTTGTGCAAAGAAAAAACTTATATAGTATACTTGATATTTTTAACTAATACCTATATTTCTTATATTTTCCCGGTTTTCCTTAGTTTTTTCGATTTTTCCATATAATGAGAAAACTCTTGAGAACATAGAAAAATGACCTCCCTTAAGTACCACCTCACACCTATTAGGTTCAATCAAACATTACAAAAACAACAACCAATTATTTAAGGCAGCCTGGGAGAGAACTCAGATTGATATGATGATTTCCAAATTCCGACGTGAACAGGAATTTCAAGAAGTACCTACTTAAATTTAATGAAACAGTATTTTCTACTGTACTTTTAATTTTTGCCCGTAACAATTTGTATTATTTTATTTTTGATTTGACAGAGTCGGAATTGAATAAAAGCAAATACGTGGAAATTGGGTATAGTTTATCTTTAGCGGACTAAAAGTGTTACATTGTGCAATTTTTTCATGATTTTCATATCAAAAGTATCTAATCACTAGTTTTCATTAAAAATCTGAACGAGTGTATAGTATTAAAGTCGTCAGTTGCAAGGCGTTCTTTTATACCTTATATATGCATACCTATTTGCTGACAATTTATATCAATATAAAATTAATAATTCAATTGTGAATCTATATGAATAACAAGACTAATATACTTCAGACGATGGGCGGGCCTACTGATGTAGGTGAGAAGTTGGGAAGGTAGGATAAAAAGAGGAATTTAATGTATATCTGTACGCAATGAAAATTGTTCACAGATACAAAAAAAAAAAAAACCACACACACATCATAGTTAAATCAATAGATCCCTCTCTACATTCAAAATGTAAAATAAAAACGAAAAAAACATATGGAAATAAGATGACTCGCATATCGAATGAAAATTCAATATGTACAAAATAATAATAATAGATGTTTAATGCTTACTGGAATGTTTAATGGATGAATTCTCGTTAACCACAATGGACGGCGGCGATTGTAGTGGCGTTGGCGGTGGTCTCAGCATGGAAGTCACAAAAGTAGGCCGCGATGGTCACAGGTATTAATCATAAAAGTACGAATACCTATTATTAATAAAAATATCATAGCAGAAATAATTAATATAATAACAAAAAAATATAATATGGAAAAAAATTTACCTGCGTTTCGAGTGACATGCTATTGATGACGAGAAACCGAAGAACGGCACTTGGTACTGTTCTGTGGCAACGGCGGAATTTTGACATGGTTTGTCTTAATGGCGGAGTGTTGCCAGGTGAAAATTCATGTAGTCTTGCCATAATACCTAAAAATCCTTGGATTTCCTGCAATTTTATTTTTGCACTTAATAACGGTTCCCTTGTACAGTTGTACCGATAGTTTAATACATTCTAGTTTATCTTTACTCTACTACCACAATATATTTAACATATCCACGGTATTTGTTTACAAAACCGTAACCATAATATGTTAGTATGATAATTGATAATTTAATCACGATAACGAAAAAAAAAATACTGGATATTTTATAGAAATATCATATTATAATTCATAGATTATAATATAATATCTTGGTTCTACCATATTATAGACATTGCAGATTAACTCTAAAGGTTCATGACCGTGGTTTTTGTCAACAGCTTATCATAACTTATGGTATTTTTTATGAAATTTTCACTATTTATTTATACCTGTAATGTTCCTCAGCCAATAATCAGTATATTATAATAAACGTTATATATATATATATGTGTGTGTTTTTTATAAGGATATAAATGACTACAAAATAGTCTCTCTGCTTATGCGGTTTTGCAGAACAATTCTGGGTTTCTTTTTAATTCAAAATTTTGTTTTTAAAGTTCAAAATTATTTAAGGTTTTGTTATCACTTCTTTAATAATCATTTCTTCAAAAATATTGAAAATCAGAGTTAAAAACATGTCTTTTCGAGAAAAAGAAAATTTGAAAATTGTGAGGCTAGTGGTAATGCGCACTTATGCCAAACTTGTTCTCATTTTAACAAAATTGTCGAAAATCCTTGAAAAACCTAAAAATCCCCGGAAAGAGGAAAAATCCTCGAATCTAGCAACCCAGGACTGCTGAGCGGACGGCGGAATCGGTAATCCACCATCGAGTTGTCGTCGTTCTGGGACGCTGACACTGGATGGAAGAGTCGTCGTATAATAGGACTCGGTTACGAGGGACGGTGGTAGTAACATCTGGGTGTGGACAACTATTATTTATATTTCCATTAAAAATCCTTTTAGAAAAAAAAATGTTCAAGTACTTTTATACTTATTTTATTTCAAAAAAATCTCATCTGAGTATCTCTTATTTAATACTAGTTAAATCTTAGTATGTAAATACTCGTATTTAATATAATATGTGTATTCAAAAATATATCATGTGAATTTTTAAATTGCAATTATCTGGATCCAAGTAATAAAATTATTACTGATATCAGTCTGATAAGAAGTGCATGACGTAGAACTAATCGTTCGTATTGACAACTGGCATTTTAAATATAAGGCATTGTCGATCTCCAAAATCGCATCAAAATTTAAGAGCTACCAATTGTGTTGAATAATTTTAGAATTATCTCAGTTCGTGACACTGAATTTGATTTTATCTATTCAGTATAATGTTTACACTTTTTGGAAATAATCGTATCATAGGGTAATTACTCTACGAATCGTATTCGGATTTAAAAAAATAATAATAAAGTTTTTATTCAAAATTTATAATTCATAGGCACTGATATTTATATTACAATAGTATAATTTAGATATGTGTTCATAGGTTAGCTTTTTTTATCAATATCATTTTATAAAATGTGTACACCATATACCAGTACAACTTATTAAATGGTCTATGGTCAAAGTAACAGTTATTGATATGACGACATAGATCACGGACTAAGATACACAGTATTTCTTAGTCCGTGGCATAAATAGATCCATAGATACAAAAAATAACATAATAATATTTTGGGAAACGTTCGCCAAAATATAATATATATTTTAATAATAAAAATGTATATTATATATCAATGGATAGATCACAGAGTAATCTATTGGATAGATTTTAGGTTATAGATATCGTATCAAATCTACAACAAGAACTCGTATCATAAATGTCGGTTTATACCATGTAACCATGACTGGTCTACCTAATTACTGCTATCAAAATGTTACAATTTATGTTTTCTTCCATGGTAATATTTCCAACTCCATCCCTTCCCGCCGTGTCATCGTATCGCAGCGTACTAGCCGCCGGATACATCAACACTCCTTCTCTTCCTCGTGTCTCTTGGTATTGTACAATCTTCTACACACGTTTCTGTTTTGGCTTCTGGTAAAATTTATTTTATTTTGTAATTTTACCCGAGCAAAATGGCTCCTAAACATGGATTATTTAACAAGGTATGTATTGAACGTTTGGTAACCTACTTCATATTACTTTTACTTCGTTTATAGCTAAATATTTGATTTTTATTTGTTTTGAGGTTATGCTTACATGTTTGACTTAATACGGTTGTAACTTAAAATCCATTTCCCAATTGATTTAATCCCATAACTGAACTTCCGTTACGTTAAATCAAAAACCATTCTCTCAAATTGTTATTGCATTGGTGTTTTCTGTAAAATATTCATTAGTTACTTATCTCAATAGAGGATGTATCATTATAATGTACCAGTTATTAATCATATTTCATTGCCCCATATTTTTTTTATTGATAATTATTATGTACTTGAAAATACAATTGTTCTGTTTAAACTTTAGCGTATCTACATTGATGCTAAAGACCATCTTCTTGGAAAATTGGCTTCATACGTAGCCAAAGCTATCCTGCAAGGGAACAAAGTAGTTGTGTTCAACTGCGACAAAATTAACATTGCTGGTAGCTTTTACAGGTTGGAAATAAGATTTAATTTTTCTTTACTTCATGCATATGTATTTTTGTTTTTTGTTTATTTTTAGAAATAAAATTAAGTACTTGTCGTTTTTACGCAAGAGATGTAATGTGAACCCGGCTCGCGGACCTTTCCATCACCGTGCTCCCAGATGTATATTTAGGAGAACTGTTCGTGGTATGTTTTTTTTTCTAAAGTAGTTATGGTCTGTCTTGTACCATTTGTATTAAGCATTATGTAATAATTTATTTAACAGTTTATACAAATATTTGGACATACCTATATCTTTTATGATTAAATAATTTATTACCCTTACCTACATTAATTGAGATGTCTTTGATAACAAAATAAGTATGAAAAGAGTTATTATGTCCAATGAGTTACCATGATAAGTTATACACACTTATACAAATAAAATCTATTTTATAATTAAATTGTAACTTTACTAATGAACTTAACTCTCTAATTATGACCAAGTAAATTGATTTTACTTATTAATATTTTATAATATTAAAATTATTGCATTTAGTATTAGAATCGATTGTTACATTTGGTTACACAATATTAGTGGTTTTATCATAATAGTAAGTATATTATAATGAATAAAACTTGTGTTTTATATATCCATGATTAATAAAAAACAAACCTTACTTACATTAATTGAAATTAATTTATGAAAAATCATAATATTATGAGATATCTTCACAGTTTTTAGTCAATTTGTTTAGAACTATGTTAATTCTTTAATGATTATGAAAAATAACCTTACCTACATTAATTGAATTAAAATTAATGAAAATACATTTTTTTGTATGAAAAGAACTAAAACAACCTGATGATTATTTTGTCATACTTTTAATAAAAAACTATACATAATTGATTTATAAGAATTTTTCGTAGCCATTAAAATAAAATCAAATTACTTGATTATGAAAAAAAATTTCACTTTGGTTTTTTTTAAATTCATATTATACTTAATTAGTAATTATAATTTCTTCTATGATTATTTTTTATATTACCTTACCTACATTAATTGAAGTTGTTAAAAATCTATGAAATTGTTTTATAAATGAGAAGAAAACACTTATTAGTAATATATTGAACATAGTTATAGCACTGTTGCATTTTAAGCTGTTATTAATAATAATATTAAAAATAAACTTTGTATTTTGTACATAAGCATACACGCATTTAATTTTTCTCTTGAGGACTTAGTGTGTTTATTTTAACAAATTGAGGGCACAAAGACAGGTACTTAAGGTACTTGCGTACAAAAGAGTTTTAAGGCAACATTTTCGATTTCTGTATCAATAAGTTTTAACAGTAGTATGCCATGGTCTACTGGGTCTTAATTGCTTTTAGGACAGTAATGTCATTAAATACCTTAAAATAACTGAATCGGGAAATGTTTTCCATTGGTTTAGACGTTTTATTTTGATTTAATAAAAATAGTTATTAAAGATGTTTGCATATTTATGTCATAAGTACTTGTGACATTAATGTAATATTCCAATTATAAATTATTTTTAATTTTTACAGTTTAATTAAAGTGAAGACTAAAGAATATTTGAAATTACAAATACATGAGCATTATGGCCATATTTATTCAAAATCTAATAAAAATAATAAATAAATTACTTCTTTTTTATAATTTTATTGTTTTTTTTTTTTATCTTGTATTTAAAATGCGTAACCCTGTAGTATAGTGCTATATATGTTAATTTATATTAAATTTTGTATTTGTAGGTATGATCCCTCACAAAACAACTCGTGGCCAGCAAGCTTTAAGGCGTATGAAAGCGTATGAAGATATTCCAGCACGTTACACGTCTCAGAAAACAATGGTAGTACCATTAGCTATGAGAATGTTGAGTTTACAACGTGGACGCAAATACTGTGATGTCGGGCGTCTTTCACACGAAGTTGGCTGGAAATATCAACATGTTGTCAAGGACTACGAAGCTCGTCGTGTAGAACGTGAAGGCAAACGTGCTCAGCGTTTGAAGATTAGACATGTAAGTTTGTCATATATATAATATATACAAGTTTATACTGTTTTGTTATGGAAATATGTGCGGATTTTTAATTTAATTTAAATTTTTAGAAATTAACCCGAGAAGCAACTAAGAAGACAAAGAAGGCAACCGAACCATACAATCAAGTCTTGAGAGATAGTGGTTACTATGTACCAGCATTAGTATGAAATATTTTATTTTGTGACACTTATTTAAATAAATAAAAAATTGTCATACATTTTTTTTAATTTGTCAACTTCATATATTAGCTACAAATATAAAGATTCCACTTAAATTATTTAAGTAAAAATAAATAATTCTATATAATACATATAAAAAAATATCATTTTATCACAGTAACAATAATTATTATAAATAATGGTGTATTCAAAAATGGTGGCTACAAAGTATGAACAATTTGAGATTTTAGTCGAGAAAACACTCTGGCCATGTTAAACACGCAAAACATCTGTAAAACATAAATTATGATATAAGTAAAAATAAAAACTATCATGGTTCCAAAGTTATTATAAAACATTTATTTATTTTTTATGACATTACCCAATGGTGCCGCATTTCTTAAATTTGAGTAGTTTCCGAAACCGCAATTAGCAATTATTATTTTTTTTTTTTTAACTTAAGAGCACAAAGGCAACATTGATGTGTGTAAAGAGATACATAAAAAAAAAAAAAATTGATGATATGGATTTGCTTTTAAAGCAAACTATGATTTTGTTTATCTTCAATTTTATTTTTATAATCAAGTGTATTGTAAATTTTAATTAGTTTTCATAAATTATATTTGAAAGCAAATGTAATGAAATGAGTACTTTAAGAGCTACTATAAATTAAAAGTTGTAACATTTGCATTTTTGGTAAAGGGCACTCTTAAAAATATCCCTAGTTAAATTCATACTTGATGGCAATTTGAAAATATGATTTTTATAATTTTTGAATATTTATATTATGACACTTCTGAAATAAAAAAATAAAATGTATAATTGATGGACCCTCTTGTGAACAATTTTGATGATTTGTCAGTATAAAAGCAAAAATAACAAGTTTTTTTTTAAATTATTATAAACTAAAAATTTGCAATAGATAAAAGGTTATCAACTTAATTCATTACTTACAACTGAATATGTTAAATATGATTATTATGGTATCCATTATACCTTGTTAGTCTATCAGAATAATAATAATGTCATATTAAAGTTGTCTGCTGGCATATTTTCAATTGCATACTATTGTTTAAGATAAAAAAATAATGCATAAATAATAATTTTAATTTTATTGAGTACATACATTATATTATGTTAAACAATTATTAGGTAGATACATAAATAATAATAAAGCAAACAAAATGTAAAAATAACAACACTAATAAGCGTATTTTCAATACGGCTTGCAAAGCAAAATTTATGTATAAAAAAAACAATATATAAGTACCTATATAATAGATCATGATAGAAAGGCAAAAACAAATACTGGTTAAATAAACAATAATGTAGCAAACGTCTAAATTAAAGTGATGTTATAATATATACACAATATTACATTTAACGAGAATGCCAAATGTGCTGGTCATTTAATGTATTTTTAATTTAGTGACATATGAACTATAATTTATTTTGTTCGATAGGATAATTCACCTATTTGTTTTATTTGGTGTATAATGCTTTCGACTTTTATTTTACTTTGTATTTAAGTATTTTCTTTATGTATATCACATTCAGTACCAAACTTGGAAATAATCAAATACAAACATTTTATATTCCCAAGTTTGTACAATTTATTTTTCAAAAGAAAAATTAATGAAGAAATACTTAATATTGTTTAAGAAAATCTACACTACATGGTTTTGATTAGAGGTAGACTATAAAAAATGGGGTTGGTCATGCATTGGGACACCCAGAAGGACTGGATAACATAATTATACAGCGCATAATCAATGAAGAGTACAGTGGAGTTACCTCGTTACTTGTATATAGGACAAGTTAAAAATGACTGAATTAAAACTTAAATTATTAAAAAAAAAAATCCAGCAATCAATTAGAATAGAGAATAAGAGTTGTAAAGGTAAACTACCCTATGATTTAAAAAATTTTTAAAAGGAGCTATGTTTGAAATACCTACATAGTATTCAAAATATATTGTGAATACTTTTTTAATGACTAACAGTAGATATATACTTGGTATATATTATTACTTTTATCATAATGTATAATTATTGAGCGAGGTCATAAAATTGGGTTGTTTTAAGTGATTTAAAAAACATTGAGTATTATATATTTAAAAAAAAATGTGCATATAATATATGTATAGTTAAAGTACATTTAACTATTATTATTGTGGTATTAAAAATGTATGTATAAACAATAAAGAAAAATGTATAAAATGACAGATAGCTTAATAGTGTCGAATGCCCAAACAAATAATACTTAAAATGATGTTATTATATTATTATTATAGCCTAGAATTATTAAAATGATAATAAACCTAACCGGTATTGATAAAAATATCAGGAAAATAGTGGTTTTAAATGTACGTTGGACGAGTTTGAGGGTCTTGAAACAAATTTAAAATGCTTTCAAATTCCCAACAAAAACGCCTTTAGGTTTGCTCCTGGTGAAAAGCTTTTTAGCAATTTGTAAATTCATTTGTTGTTTTTGTTCAAATGTTATTAAGAGTAGTCTATCAATAAGATTATAAACTTATTGAGATTCAAAACTGGACTACAGATAAAGTCGAAAAAACTTTGAAGAGGTGATCCGGGTTATATTTAACCATTAATTGAAGGATGTTTCCGAACACTAACTTTATCTAATAGGTATTCAGGAAACCTGTGTTGTCAAGAGTTAAGTCATAAAACATTTTTTCTCTCCCACTCATTTATTCATGAACATATTATTAGTTTTACACATTAATTCAAACATAAACATTTCCTCCAAAAAATTATATCTACTATAAAAAACAACTGATCAGTAAAAATAAAGTTAAACAGTCGTTATGTAAATATATGCCAATATTAAAGAATTTATTTTTAATAAAGTCAGTTTGAGTTTTTAATATTTCATTAAAAATACTCTAGAACAACAATATTAAATTTTCTCTCCAGACTCCAATGACTTAAAATAAAGGGTACAGATAATTTTATTTTAAATAATAATAAAATCTTCGTCAACCCCCACTTAAACCACTGGTTTTGGATCATACATACGTATATATTTTAAATAGGTAGGGTATTTTAAATCCAATTTGTGTATAAATATGAAACTGGTCTAAAGGTGCTACCTAAAGTAGGTATTTGACTTGTAGATAGGTTTTTATAATATTCTAAATTTTAATATAGTTACACATAAATGTAACGTAGTACCTACATAAAAGTATAGAAAATCATTTTATGTATATCGAAAAACAGGTACCTGGGTACTTAATTTAAAAGACATGTAAAATCTATCAGAGGCGTAAATATTTTTTTATAATTACATATGGGCATGTATGTATATATTTAAAAATATTGCCCTCCCCCCTAAGCAAAGAACTAAATCCGCCACTGGAGTCTACCTATGTAGTCTTATTATAGCCAAAATCATACATAGATACTATACATATAGTATACATTGTATACCTATAGGTGGACAAAGATAATTATTTCTTTACAAAAAAGTTTCCTAGGCACCCGTTTTATATTTTCAACTATATAGATATATAAGCCAATGCAAAAATAACAAACATTTTACTATTGTGGGTAGGTAAGTTAACCAAAATAATACTGCAGTTGGCGCAAAGTGGCGAAAAAAAATAAGTATTATATAGTATAGTATTACCTGCACACGAAAATAATTATATTACAGGAATGGTTACCCCGAAAAATGAATTTACGATTGTCTAATTTTATTTTACCTACTTTTTTCTCTCGGTTAAGTACCGTATCTATGTAACATTATGTATGAAGAAATAATACACTATGGTGTATTTATATTTATACTATATTCCAAGTGTCGCACGCGTTGAAAAAAAACCTGTACCTATGTATTGGATAGGTACTAAGTAAGTAATAGTTGAAAATTGAAAAACGTCTCTAAAAATAATGAAAATTATTATTATTATTTTTTTTTTATATATATATATATATATTTAAACACCTTTAATATACATTTCTCTGTGGTAAACGGTTGAATTTTTAATAAATTTTACAATATTATATTTAAAAAATCAATACTTAGGTAAATTAACGTACCTACGGCGGCGTATTTGATTCCATTGAGGGTGCCTATAGGACTCAATTACCCCGAATTATTTATAGATTTATTTTTTTTAATATCCCAGTATTTTGGCTCAAATTGATTTGTTTTAATTATTAGTTGACTACTTGTAGCCATTTCCTTGATCCCTTTCCCGAAACAAAAAATTTCACTATGTACTCTAGTAGTTGAAATAAAATATATTCGTTAGTGGTTACTAACCTAATAGTAGTACCTGCCTAATATATAAAAAGGTACAACATAAGGTACCCTTTTTTTTTATTAACATAGGTATTATACAAATTAACATACCATCGTATTATATTATATAGGTAGGTATAATATTTGTATCATATGGAAGAGGTGACTAACCTGTAGATAGGTACCCTATTTTTGTGAACTTTACGAATTCGTTGCGAGATTAAATTTTTGAATGTTTGTGCACGAAAGAATTGCAAAAATCAATAAACCTGTATTAATTTGTTGAAAAAAAAAATAAAATATAACAATTGATGATAACCTGTGCAATACAAATCCTACGCCTACCGCTACAACATACCTATATGGTCAGTAGGTACTTACATAATAATATATTGTTTAGTGGAGTGACATATTAATACGTTTTGGGAGCGAAACAATCGAATTTTCTCCGTCCGTTTGAAACGCATTGCATTTTTTTGGTATTATACACCTATATAGAGATTGGGAAAAAAGTTATCGAAATTTAAGTTGCCGCCGAGAAAACTTGCTGCATTGGACCTTCCGCCGGACTGCACCGACATACATACCACAAATACAACAGTATAATATCAAATTGATATTAGAAATTGTAAATTAAAATAAATATCACAGTTTTTAAAATGGTGATTTTTCACACGCTCGTATCTCGCTTGGAAATTAAAATAACAAACAAACCCACGCACAAATGTATTGATGATGTTCTCCCATTTAGGGTTGGATTGGGTTAGGTCATTTAACTTAGCAATTAAAACTAACAGCGCACAATTTGACAAGCTGACAAGCTGACCGCAAGTTTGCTTTGTAATGTGTTTCATAAGACTGAGACAACAAAATGCTGTTGCGTGTGTACAGCGTTTTAATCTCATGCGTATCAATTTTGTTTTAAAATATGTATTGACAAACGGGTGGGAATGGAGTTGTCATTTGAAAATTAATTTAATTTAATAACCGTTTAAGGTACCTATTTAAAATATAGTGTAGAAAAAAAGCTTTAACAATAATTTCATAATGTCGAAAAAAAAAACAGGCGTCAAATTTAAGTAGGTAGGTACTTATAATAATAAATTCACTGGATCATAATATTGTATTATAAAATTATCAATTATCATAATAAAAACTAATAGGTTATCGCTAATAGTATAATAGTGATGAGTGCATCACTGTTATCTACATAAAAAAAAAACCCGTGATTTTACTACGAAACAAATACCTGGGAAAAAAAAAATGTTTGCCATGGGTATCTATATGGTTTTAACATCGTAATACTTATATTAATTAAATAAGAATAATATAAAACATAATTATTTACACAATTTATGTCCAAAAATATATTCTAAAATAATAACTTATTTAAAAATAGGTTGTTTTTTTTTATCCATCTATGCATTTATTATACAGTTCAGTCGTCCTCTCAGTCCTTAAAAGTTATAATATACAATATATATTATAGTAATCGGTAATAATGGCCAAAGGGTCGAGGAAAAATGATGTTCATATACCAAAATTGCCAGAGGAAAATAATATGGTAACATACATAAATTATCAGTGGAAAATATGACCAAATGCAAAAATGGACAAAATTAAAAAATTTAATTAAAATTTTTTTAAAATCTTCAATTTTTGCCGTAACCATATTTTTGACTGGACATTTCGTATTTTTGTCTGTGGTGAGAGGCGTAGCCAAAAGGAGGCTAAAGGGACCATTGCTTCTCTTCCATTGATCGTGTTTATTTTAGCCAACAGCCGTCAATACTTGATATATTATATTATTATATTACTTGATACATTTAAAAAAAATTTAAATCCTTATGAAAACTTTAATAATAAAATTATTGTGAAATGTTTTTTTATGTTATCAACGATATGATTAGTTAACCACACGGCCGTGCTTAATAGACCGGTGTCTCGGTACTTCGGTTATATGAGACTACCTCATCACGGGTCTTCTCACTAGCCAATCACGTTTCTATCTAATATGAAGCAATATTTATACGATTTTTTTTTATAAGAAAAATTTGTTAAAAAAAATTTTTCAGAAAGTTTAACTGAAGGGAATGTTTAATGTGGGAATTATTTTTTCAGTAAGACTTAGTCCCTTCCCTCAAACAAAATTTCAGGCTATACCACTAGCTTTTCATGGCCATTTTGGTATAAGTACAGGTACATTTTTACCTGGACATATTTTCCCCTTTGCCATTATTATTATTTATACTCGTACAGTATTGTCCCTCCACGTTGATGGCATATAACCGATATAGATCTTACACCGCAGTGACCATCACATTATAATATCATTTCGTTTAAACCTCGTTTATAACAATAATGCTATTATTATTGATATAACATTGGGGTGGGCTCGTATATATCATAACATCGTCATGCCAAAAAGTGTTGTGGGTACAAGTTAATTGTTGTATATTATACACGTTAAGTGTTTCCAAAAAAAAAAAAAAAATAGGAGAGAGAGAGAGAAATAAACACACGTGCACTGCGCGGGTAATAATATAACCATCAAAGCGGCTGCTCCAATAATACTTCGCACGTTGTTCTCATCGAACTGCTGCGACTCACGCTCGTGCTGCCACCGTTCGCGGTCTTCCTGGTCTCCGGCCCTAGGCAAATTGACTTGACCAGCGTCCAGTGCTGCAGCACGTACAGGTAGGGATCGAGCGCGAAGTGCATGGCTATTAACAGGTCGGCTGCGATCGACACCGGTTTGATCTTGCTCTCGTCCACGAACCTGGCCAACGGTATGCATATCTGCGAACAATAATCGACACGAACGATGGTTTTTTTTTTCGTTTTCCGTTTGTTACACTAAAAGTACCTAGGTCGTATAAGACGTACAAGTCACACTAATATCCGAATAATGTTCGCGTTTACCCAGCGACGTGGCGTGCCGTGATGTCGCTAATATAGAATTCTGATTGGCCGTTGTGATCTCGGTCCCCATTCAGAGTATCTAACCCTAATCTGCAAGACCTACCTATAAAAATGTCCAAAGTTGGAATAAATCCATCTTTTCTCTAGTTTATGTTACTTAAACGCTACGTCGCTGGAATATCGCCAATATTAAATTTACCTATCAGCACGCCTTGTCCTATCGGTCGGTGTTTAGTGATGGATCCAGAGGAGGCAACGTGGTCATTTCCTCCCCCCTCCAACACCCGAATGAAGTAGTATGTTTTGGTTCACAAGGTCTTTTAATTTATTTTTTTCAGCACTATATTTGCACCTCTGCTGCCTACTCCAAATTGAGCTCTGTATTCGCTCCCCTCGGTGTTCCATTCACCTATAGGTATTACTCTGAGATACAGTAGCGTAATAATTATTGGGCTAGGTTACAGTGGGAGGAATCAATATTTTGTCTCAAGTATACATTTAAAAAACCTATTATTTTTTTTAAGTAATTGTACAGTTTTATTACTATTATGTAGGTACTATACAGCATACGAGTACCTATATATAGGTACATTATTTTGAGCAAATATAATATATAAATATATAACTAATATAGTAATACATTAATACATATATAGGTAATTTTCTTGGTTTTACACACAGCTAATTCATGTATATATTAGTACAACCACTGGATCTATCAAACACACTTTAAATAAATTATCTATGATAATAATGTATTATTATAGACATGGTTCTATGAAGAAAATTCCCAAATATTCGGATTTTATAACCTACCTATCTAGTCTTGGCAGTGTTGTTGTCTTTGCCCATGTACTATATTATGATATAAAAGTTATTGTAAATAAGATAGCAGAAAGTAATCGTTTAATCCTCGTCAAGATAATTACTTTTTATTTTAGAATTATAGACGTAGTTAACACAAAAAAAAAAGCCCAAAGGAGGGAATGGACATCCAGACTCCCCGTGATTACGCCACTGCAGAAATGAGCGTAGTATCTTAGATAGGCAGACAAGTCTTGTCTCTTGTATATCCATCGAAAACCCTCATAAGTCTTAATTACGTCAAACAAAGAAACGAATCTCATTTATTTTACTTAGGAAATTTAATGAGTTTACTTTATTGATGTTAAGTATATAGGTATTTGGTACTGTATAGGTATACAGTACGTAAATTAATTGAAAAGTCAAGAACTGTAATTCGAAATATAATGCAGATATTGTTGTGCAGTTTTTTCAATGTAATATTTGATTAATAGCCTCCCTTTTATAATGGTTAAAAATAAAAAAACTACAAGAACCACTACAATTTTTTTTTTGATTTTTAAAAATTCGAAAATAGCTATTTTGTAGAGTTATTTATTTAAAGCATGGAAAAAAAACAATTTTTAAATCGGTTGAATTTTGAATAAATGAAAGAAACTTCTATTTCCAAAAATACAGCATAATATTGTAAAATTATAAAACGCTAATCTAAAAGTAATAAAGAGTGTAATAAGAGAGTAATAATATTTATTTATTGTAGGTATATATATATATACCTACATTGCTAAATGCTGTATTTTTGGAAATAGGAGTTTCTTTCATTCATTCAAAATTCAACTGATTTTAAAATTATTTTTTTTTTTGCGTTATTTTAAATAAGTAACTCTACAAACATTCTCTAACAACTATTCTCGAATTTTTAAACAGTTTTTTTTTAAATCAAAAAACAATTTTAGTGGTTCTTGACTTTTTTTAAATTTTAGACCATTAAAAAGGGAGACTACTAGTCCTAAATTACATTTAAAAAAACTACACTACAATATCTACATTATATTTCGAATTAGACCTTCTCACTTTACAATTAATTTACATATTGTATATAATATAAAATGGCAATTGTATGTCTAAACGCTATAGTTATTAGAGCACTTATGGTGAATTGAAATGTTCGGCTCAAGCAATTTGACACGTTTTACGAACTAAAAAATTATTTCACAAAAAAAAAAAAATTAAAAATTAAAAGATCTAAGGGTAACCTTTTACTATTTTTAAAGGAGAAAATTCCGTATCTCTAAGCTAACGCGCGAAAATATCGTTGCACTTTTTATTAACCTAAAAAGTGAAAGAAAAAATACATTTTAGAAAAACTTTAATAGCTTCTTTGCTACACTTATAATCTATAATTGAACCAATTATATATCATTCCCGAAAGTTGTGCATAGGTAAATCAAGTATGCCGGATTAAAACAGATGTACAATAGGTAGGTATTTAAAACATTATTATTTATTTTCCATAGTACGTCCCATATCGAAAATAATCGTATTAGGTAATAATAAATTATATAGGTACTTATGAAATACTGAGTAGGTATGTGATACTAAAATCATTCTTTAATTAATTATTTAATTGATTAAATTACGAACAATTATTCATTACAATATTATATTATTATCTCTGTAGTACTTAATTATTATTAATATGATTGCTATTGCTATTATGATTATAAAATTAATTGTCAAAGTCTAGACGACTTTGACCTCTGTGTCAACTATTATACAGTGTAAACAAACCAATTTTGTTTTGGCTATTCTCGACCTGTGGTACGCTGAAAGCTCATATAGGTGATACGCAAAGAAATTTTTTGATAAGTGAAAAAAAAAGCTTAATAACCGTGTCAAGTGGTAGGTACGTGAACGATTTCAAAATGTGGATATGAATCGCCGATGTAAATGATACTTCCCCGAATAATTTATTAGATGTTACTCGCGTAATTATACCGTGGATTTTCCGAAAATCAGGATTTTTTAAATTTCTTTATAGTCAGGGACTAGGGAGGTGTGATTAACTCCGAAAAATGTTAGGCCATCGTAAATCTCAATTTTAAAAATACTATTATAGAAAGGGTAATTATTCTATGTTTAACTATACTAATTTTATTATCACGGTTTTCTAAGCAATTATTTTTGTTTGGTGTGAATAATATTTTAAGTTGCAATTGTTTTGAGGAGGATTTATTGAAGGTTATAGATTTGATTTCAGTGAAAGCCAACGAAATGATGGTCATAAAAAATGTGCTCGATAAAAATAATAATAATTGTGTGGATTAGAATCAATATATCGAACGAGTTTATTCCAAACACACAGGTCTATTAAAATTTCAACTTTTCCTAATTTATAAATTCAAACTTCCCAACTATTGGCCCCCTGTGAGTAGGTATGCCTATACCAATTCCCGCAGCACCTTGCGAGTGATCATAAATTATTTATATGTGCATTTATCACGGTAAAAACTAGTCGAGGATTTATAATACATGTATATCTGCGACTGGAGCTGTCTATCCGTATACCTATGTTTAACCGACAAAATTAATAAAATACAAATGAAATGTTGTTATAACGTTGTAGCCATACCTATAATATTATCTTGTAACGGACTTATATATATTGGCGTGGGCAACCTTCCACCCGTCCGTGTCCACTCTCTTAGAAAAGTAGAAACCGAGTTTTAGCCGGTTTTTTAGTTGCGTATTATACTATAACTTATAAGATAATATTATTATATGTTTATAAATTCGTTCTGGGAACGGTTTTTTTTTTCTTCAAATATGGCCTCTTTGAGAATATATAAATATTTTCGATTTGGAATTAGATATTCTTTAATTCTCATCATGTTCGGTTCGGAACAAACTACAGCGGAGAAAATAAACAATATTATAATAAAAATATCTATACATAATTTTAATTTTATTTATTTATTTTTTACACGATAATGCTTCGTTTGAACTTCGAGCAGAATATTTTGAGTTTACGTTTTTTTGTCGCGGCGCTAAACTGTGCGTTTTTCCGATTATTACGATATGGGCCCGACTAAAATTCATCAATATTTAAGGAACGGATGTTTGCATACAGATTGAATAAAGATACATTATAAATAAATAAGTCAGATTTAAACAAAATATTATTACCATATTAAAAATCAAAAACTAAAAAATCGAAGTAGGCACGGATCCAGAGCAAAGATCTGGGGGGGAGGCAAAAATTTTTTTACAACACAAATACAATTAAAATATAATATATTATTTTATTATGCATATCAGTGATTGAAATATAGTTATTTCAGGATCCATAGAATCATAAAAAAAATTGAAGAAATAATATGTCTGGGGGGCCTTGGCCCCTAGGATCCTTCCCTAGATCCGTCCCTGAATTCAACCAGGATATTGTTTCTGGGGTTAGCTACGTTTATCACATCATCATACGTGCAAGAGATTGATTATCGAATAATTTTTCTCGATAATATTTTGAATTCGTGGACTCTAAACTGAATGTGTTCCCGTAGGTTAGACTAGGTTAGGGAGACATGAATAGGTATATAGTTGGTTTTTATAATAATTATACAATACAATAAATCATAGAATTTTCCACGGTCACGTGTTCAAACTGATTGTGAAATTTATAATACCTATTTATGAAAGATATAGCTCTCAGTTTTTAAATTTTGCGAGAAGCGAGGATTGTATTAGTTTAAATATGATACGTTTATGTAAATAAACAACTTTTTACTAGAAATTTTGCTTCAATCAAAAAGTTTCTAGAAAAACTCTTGTAGTGTTTTTGATCTAGTTGGTGCAGTGGGGACATACGTTTTTGGTTTTCTATCAGTTTTCTTAACAAATAGGAAAAACTGAAATTTTTTTGTACAATTTTCGTTAATTTCTGGATCACTGGAAAGCGGAAAAATCCGACTAATAACTAGCTCAGTATTGTTTTATATTAACAATGGTATATTGTTCATATAGAGATATAAATTAATAATAACTTTATGTTTCCTAGTTTTCCAATTTGCCCCCTTCAGCAGTGACACCCATAGGTGGCAGTACCAGCTCTTTTTTTATTCTAACATCGATTCCCAAGTTTTATAAACTGGTTTTTTATTTTGATGTTGGATTACGACTGTCCATATATAGATTATTATAAATAGTGATAGGAAATAGTTAGGTGGTGGGTATATATATATATCTATAATACCTATTTATTTTATGCGACAACTTATAACCATTGCACTGCGCTATCAGGAATGCATGATCAATTATGTAATCGTCGTATACCTTAAAGTTTTTAAAACGTGGATAAAAAAAATGTTATCGTGTAACCCATTGTTCGATTTTTTTTTTTTAAATTGTTAAACTAACCGAGTATAGTATTCAAGGATTAAATATCGACAATAATATGTAATTTTATTGCATGCCACTTAATGCAATACAAAACTGCAGTATAAACATCGTTCTCAAATTTGTATTACTATCGTAAAAAATGGATTAATAAAACCAAAAACAAAATGGTTGCGTAACTCAAATATGCGTATAATTATTATAATATTATTGTCAGAATTAAATATTTTTTTCTTTTAGACAAATCTCGAATACGAGATAAATAAAAATAATTCTTAAAAATGTGACGAATTACTCGGGACGATGAACAAATATAACGTACATTAAGTAACCTTTAACCATATTATCTACTTATATAATATGAAAAATTATTTGATATTTCAAAATGTATTTCCCTGGCCAAAAATTCAGAGACCAATCAAATTACTGACTAAAAACAATGCTAAAAGTTAGACTGTATACATTGGGTTCTTAACTGCAAAAAATGACTTGTAAACGATATTAATACAACACAATATAACCTTAACAGTTTACTAAGCACCGTTCAAAATCAATTTTTTTTTTGTAATCATTTATCATTTCTTCCGTATACAGGCTCAATTACCCTACATTGTATATTTCTTGTACCTTTCAAAATTCCAAACTACAATCATAATGATGTATATTTGACGTATATATCTGGGCCTTTGGGTTAAGAAGACCCAAACTAAATTTCTTGAATTAACTTATAGGTTTAAGTCAAAATGGCCACTTTTGAAATGACATAAATATTTTTGTTTTCGACATTGATCCATCTAATTTTTGTAATTTTAATGATCAAGATACTACCTCTTTAGAACAAAAAAAAATATCAAATTTTATATATTAATTCCTATTTCAAAATTACGCAACAAATTAATTCAGCTCTTCTTAACTCCAGGTCCAAATACCTATTCTTAGTTTTCTTGGAATAGTGAGAAATGTCCACTCTACAGATTTTCAATGGGGGAGAGATTATTTGCGAGAGGCGAAATGTCGTTGTGGTACATATACTTATAATACACCAATACAATATAATAATATTATGAACGACGTCTAATATTACCATTTGTGGAACCCAACATATGAGGAAGGCGACGCACAGCAAAAACATAAGCCATCCGAATGCCCTTTCTTCCCGTGTGGCTGCATTGGTCAAGTTTCCTCGACTCGCGCGTCTCATCAAAACACTATGAGGGTTATCCTTCATACACAGAGCTTTCATAACTGCCGTATTGGTGTAGACTATTGCGATACACAGAAAAACACCTGTGGGTCCGTAAAAAAAAATAACACTAATAATATTATACGCACTATAATCAGCGGCATCCGTCTTTATTCAAACTCCCAGTGTCAAAATTATTTTACACATATCCAACCACCACCACAAAAACAAACAATTACCTACTTTTAATATTATAATATGTTAAAGTGTTAAAATTATCAATCCTTTATCTTAATCCATCCTGCCACTATCAAAAAGTGCTGTAGGATTTGCCCTAAGAAGACCCCCATGTTCGGGGCGACTGACTGTGATTGCGATTAGGTACTGTATGCAGGGTGATTCGTTTAAGTACGCTCACTCCAGCATTTTTGTACTTAAATAATGCAGATTTGAGCAAATTCGGTTTTTCGGAAAATGCTGAACATATTGTAAGTAAATTTGAAAAAAACAAAAGTTCATATTGCTACAGGATAGGTATACACTTGAATTGGCATAAAAAGTCTATGTACTTAAGTTATTGTTTTATGATTGTGATATTGAGAAAATAACTGGTTCTTGATAAAATAAAAAAAAGTTTTAATTTTTAAACGTATCATAATGTTTCAATGTTTGTATAACTATATAATAATGTTATTATGTGTCGTAGGTATATATTTTTAAATATTGTTATATATGTAATATAGACAGTCGCCGTGGGCGTATAACTTACCGTAACTGAAGTATAAATAAGCGTACAGCACGTCCAATGGTTTTTTGGCGTTTCGATAACGGATGCACTGCGATTTGTCCGAGTCCCAATAAAGACCGAAGCCGAAAAACGGGGCACACACCAAACACAATACTCCTAACCAAAGCATGATCATAATTCGCTTCAGCAATCGAAGGCTAATGTGCTGAAATTAAAAAAAAACATTTTCAATATAAATACTCGGTATTCTCCATTATTCACTTATACAGTGAACTATCTTTAATTATAATATTATGTAATAGCTATATTTATTAGTACCAGGATTTAAGTACAAAAAAAAAAAAAATACACGCGTCAAAAAATATCTAGTAAAAATAGAGGTATCGATAATATGTAATTTGACTTTTTGGACAATTTTTTTAGTATACAAATATTTTTGTAGAATATTCATATTGTTATACAATGTTTTATGTGCAATTATTAATGTATGCATTTCTACTAAAATATGCAAAAATATTACGACAACAAGTCACACGTGTTTTGGACACGAACGTATTATCGCGTTGTTTACAGACTAAAAAAAAAACAAACAAGGCGACATTATAAAACCATTATTAATACCTACATTCTCATTTTGTAGGATAAGAATCTAAAATCGTATAATTAGGTGCGAATAACCTATTATTGGGAGAAAAAAAAATCAATTTTATAACTACTTAAATTAAATTACTTAACACACATAAAAGAACAAAAATCCACGCCGATATTATTTCCCGTTTCAAAATGACTTCCTTATATTCAGTTGTATTAAACATACTTTCTTTTAAAAGTATTTGAATATAAATGCAAATACTTTTTAAAAGTATACAAAGTACATTACAAATAAACACATGAACTTATTTATGGATATTTAATTTTAATAAGTTCAATAATTTCAGATGTTCCACATTAGCATATTATTTAACTATATTATTAAATGAGCTTATTAAAAGTTAAGCTGATATAACTAGATCAATTACACTAATACAATGAGTTATTGACTATTGAGTTAAAACAACACAGTTTGAAGAAATCGTTTAACAAATTCTTAGAAACATTGTACAATATTATTTTAGAAATATAGCTAATGATTTAAATTTAAAATCGTAAAATATGAAAATATTGTTTTATAATTTATGGAACACTACGTGTACTCGAAAAATAATAATACATTTTCTTTTACTTACATAATGTATATACCTACCTATACAGTTTCATTAAAATGGTAATTATTTGTTTTACAATCAAATAAAAAATTATATCAACAGCAGTATGACAAAGTTTCAATCAAATTAGATAACGCTTGTACGACCATAATAATACATGGTATGAAAAGTGTTGACTGATGCAGAGAAAAAAAAAGGGACCGCGACATTATTCAACTATTACATTATCTCAGCACTGATAAAAATCGAATAGCGTATTATTATAACTAGGTATATATGTAGCGTACAACTTGATGGTATATTATGTTGAAGCCATTTTACACCGTTGTAGGTATTAAACAAATATTATACTAGCTAACAATTAAAATCAATTATATACAGTAAAAATTAAAACGGCTAGTACAGGCCTCCCGTATACAAACAAAAAAAGCCTACCATTTTTTTTCCAGAGTTTCAAAAACCGAGACAACAGCATTAATTAATTTTAGATTAACGAGAGTATATCGCCCATTATTACTCGCATAATCGCTCAACTACAGGATGGTTTATTAAAACTAATTTTGTCTCTATTATTACCAATATATAATACGAGTATATCTCTAGACAATACATTATATAGGCACAATACTGCAAGATGCTGTGAATATTAATAAATATATATAAAAAAAAACCGAGACTGACAATTTGTAAAAAAATATATCACATAACAAGTATAAGTATACAGAGTGATTTTCTTGAAAACTTAAAAATCGGAGCAAAATTTCAGGTAAAATGTTGTTCACGGAAAAAAAATAAACGTCATTGTAAAAACTAAAGATTCATCGCTTCGCTCAGAATCTAAAATACATAAACATTAGTTTAAATAAATTTTGGAATTAACACTTTTGATTTCTGTGAACTTATTAACGAGATATTTCTGTTTTTAAGTTTAGGTAAGGAGAATTAGGAGAGTGTCATTTGTGTGGTGATACGGAGCGCAGCGTTTTATTAGTACTGCCATTACTCTTCCCCTACCTAAACTCAAAAAAAATATCTCGTCAACGGACTGATGGAAATCAAACATTTTTTGAAGAATTTTTATTTGAACTAATACTGCACCTATTTATAGATTTTTCAGTATAGGTTCTCACTTGAAATTTATTCAAGACTGCCCTTTCGACTGTTTTCATTTGAAAAACCAAAGTTGATATCACTACAGTTAGGAAACTTCTTAAATGTTTATTATTTGAAAATATCGGTTTTAATTACACTTAAAAATTCCTAAAACCAGAATTTAAATGTAATATGCAAAATATACCCAAAAAATGGGGTGAGTCGTACGCTTAGTGAATCATCTTGTATATTATTAATAACTATATTTGTTAATTAACTTGGCTTTTTTAACCCGGTATGTGACTTATAAGTGCACAGGCGAAATGACAAATTAGAGGTAATTCGTAGCCCCTGATCAAGTATTTGCAGTGTTTAATTAAATTTCGGTTCACTGGAATACCTCCCAAATAATTTATGACCGTCTTTGTGCACTCCGAAATCTACCTTTATATTGTGATCGTACTTATTCAGGTAATGTCGTGTATTTTCTCACGCGACGATTTTCGCATATTGCTTTATACCGTTATTATTCTTCGAGAATAAACATGGTCATAATGTACTGCTCTTATATAAAAAATTTACTTTTTTGTGATTTGTCTTACATTTTACGTTTAAATAATCGCGACAACTCTAACCTCTATACGCATTTGGGAAACCGTTACTGTATTATATAGGTTAGGTTAAGGTGTATAAGACATAATATACGAATTTCATACGAGTACACAACGCATAAAAAGTCACCGGCCCCGGTGAAATTGTCTTGCGGCCGCAACAAGTCAAACAGTAATTATTCGAGCAATACAAACATTTTTATAAAATGCCTTGTAAACCTCGCCTCAACCCCCCCCCCCCTCTCCCCCATGGAAATCAAAAGTCCTTTAGGTGTATATAACATCATCCCATCCGGTGCGAGTCGAGTTCGATAACAAATTATTACTGAAGCATGCCAGTAAATGTGTTTCCGGGCGAGCCCGTGCAAACAAATTTATTATATAGGTCAGCTGTATCGCGTACACCTGAATAGCCCCGTTTGTCACCATCACTCACCAGGTTTTCAATTTTAACAATACATTGACTCTTTCGCGAAATTTAAAACCTTTTTTTTTGTAAAGCAATTTTCAAACGGCTATAAACAACTCGAAATACATCAGATTATATTGAAAATTATTTATGCTACGTTTAAAAATAATTACTATTATAATAATAGTATTCAGTAAAATTTTCAGATTATTACGATTATTTTTACTGAATCGCAATAAAAAAACCAAATCGAAAATAACAGAAACCGTTATTGTGTAAATATTTCCGTTTTTCCGGTTTTTTTTTTTCAGAAAAAAGAGCGTAGTAAAATCAATATATTCCTCGCTATGCTCAGAATAAAAAATGCTCGGCAGTGGCGTCGGTGTATCAATATATGTAGCTGCATCAGATGACGTCACACGTGCTCTCCTGTAGTCCTGTTATAGAATAACGAATGCGTTTTTATCAGGTGTGTAGAAATTATAGGTAACGAAAACGTTTCGCTGACACGGCTAATGTGCGTACACATTATTATAGATGATATACTTATAGTATATAATAGCATAATACGTTCAAGGTGTATACTTACTCTTGAAAATATATCCACCTCGAGTTAAATTGTTATCAGCCCGGCGGCAGGTCGTCGAAATTTAATCAAACAATAACATACGGATCTAAATTAGAACGTCGTTTTTGACGATATATGCTCATGTATTATGAATGTTACTATCGCTACTTTTTATCGTAATATTTTTCAGACAGGATTATAGGTAATTCTTCAGGAAATACGTATATGCACGACAGAAACGTATGTATTCCGAGAAAAAAAAAAATAAAAAAACGTTTTCCACTAAACATGTTTATTCTTATTCCAACGGAACAAATTCCGTACAAAATGTTTCTTATTGTTTCCGTGAACAATATGTAGACAACATGAATATGTTGTGCAGCAATTTGTACGACGTCGCATCTGTTAAATAATTTTGTTTAAATTGTAATAATTCTGATCCTATAATACTCAATTAACACGAGTTTAAAAATATTAATTATTAAACTGATGGTGCACTGGTATTTATAATATTGTAACGATTGATAGACGTGATCGGTTTTCGAGTACCTAGTAGACATCTATTATGATAGTATATAATAATAATATACATCGCGTAACATGGTTAAGTTGTTCCCTATATAACATCGGTTTTCACACTACGGATTAGTAGAATTTAAAACGGCTGTTACTTAGAAACTATTTATAGGATATAAATGTGTGATACATTACAATTTTCAGAAAAATAATCTTTACAGAATGGCTGTCTTAAAATTTTCCGAAAATAATAAAATAAAGTTATTTTTTTGAATTAAAAAAAATTAATTCAACTATCCGTAGACATCTTCCCTGTGAGTTTAACAAAAAACAGAATTTGATTATCTTTATTATCTCCGGAGATATTCAAGGTATATATATTCGTGGGACAGTCTGTATATACCATTAAAATAATAAAAAAAAAAAAATTAAAAAATTATAAACACGAGATTAATACCATCGACTATTATCTACATTTCGGTAACAAAATAATATTGCGTTTGGCAATAGCGCGTCTAGTAAAGGCGAAACGTATGTATAAAAATATGTCTAACACGTTTTTTGGCGACCCCAAACCAATACTTTATCTCCCGAGACCTCTCGAGTGTCGAACTCTCCGCCGCCGTCGTCGACCCGATCCGATAATCAAATTATGTTAGTAGTATGCAACAGCTTTTATAGCGTCTCGTTATAATAATAATAAATCGCACGAAGGACGCCCGCGATCGACGTGATCGACACCACGCAAGTTTAAAAATAATATTATATAATTTTACTATAATACTATAATATGCGTACACAAATAATAAACTGTAGCTCAGTCACTGCTGCAGATTCGACTATATTCAAAGTCATATTTCCGTCTCGTAGTTCAATAGTACGTTGATAATAATAATAAAAACCATCTAAAATAAATCCAACCGTGACTATTATTAGACGCCGCAGTAGCGTGTTTAGGAAATTGAGATAATTTTTCAAAGAAATATGATTTCCGGGCGGCACTGCATGCCCGCATTATATTAGAACGCAAAATCGAATTTTCTTTACTGTACATCCTATTGGTTTACAGACGACATTAGAAGAAAATTTAGAAAAAAAAAAAACACGTGAGCAGAAGAGCTCCGTTTTTACACTTGAATTTTCCTAAACCTATTTTGTAACCGATTTTGTAGGTTAAATAACCGAATATTATAATAATACAATTCTATACTATCTGTATAATTATATTGTACGATATTATATTACTATCAAAAATATGGTGAAACTTGAGCATAAAGATGGTACAGAAATGAGAGCTAAAATTTAAAACCTCCAATAAGCATATCCTCGGTACTAACGTTACGATGCATGGACAAAATGTCATTCTTCTGGCTTTATTTGAAGGATTTTTAAGAGTGTCCAAAGCTAAAACCACTCTCCTCTCGCAGCAATAACATGGAGAAATCCATATTGAAGTTCAACCTTTTAAAACTTCAATCCACCTATAAAACAATTCTAACTCATTTGTGCTCAAAACGTTTGAGTCTAAATAAAAATAAAAAGATATATACATTGTACAATAATTTATTAGTATGTTATTCGTTAGCGTATAGAACAATAAGACGCGCGACGGTCATTCATTCCTAAATCGTGCAGATAAGCTGATCACTGCGACGGTGTTTTGTTAAAATGGCGTCTAACAAATTTCACTTTTTTTCAGGAAGCAAAAATAACAACAAAACAGTTTTTAATAATGTTTATCATGAAAAACAATACAATTGCTCCTACACATTATACCTTTATTATAACCTTGTACACAAAGTATACATGCGTTGAATGTAGTATACGCCTTTTTAACAAATCAGTGTTGATTTAATTATATTTTAAAAAGACGCCTGGATATCTTGTAGACGATACTATTAACTTAATTACCTGTATTTAAATACGTCCTTTGACCAGTTTGTGCTCCAAATTTTTCTGATTTTTTTTTTTGATACCAAAAAGTATTTTTAGTGGTATACGCCATTTTAACGAAAAACTATCGATTGCATAGTTATTTGCCTAATCGTGGCCCACCGCGGGGTGATGACTGATCCTCCAGGTTTTGCGAACTCTATATTATACCTACTTACCGAGCGCTATATCGATATTGTGAATTTGAACATTATATTAAGACCATACGTGTATTTTTCTTTGGATTGGAAAAAATTACTTATTCAAATTTATATCTCCGGTTAGGTATGGTACACGTGTGTATATTGTCGTTGACAATAAAATGTATATTGTGCGACGCATCATTACTATACCGTCGACCGAGTCGCCGTCGCTTCGCCAATATTAACGAGACTGTGGATATTTGCTTTGCGCATACAAAATAAATATTAAAAAAATAATATATATTACGGCGTTAAGATTTTGTCACGATCATTTAATATAAAAATAATTTATTGTATTACAACCCGTTAATAATTAAGATATTTTTTTGGCGCCTAAACGAAAACTTTCTGCATATTATATAAATAATAGATATATTATTGTAGTAGATATTCGATCGGGTCGCGAATAATTTTATCGTCCGTTAAAAACGGCGGATATCATAACCACACACCTTCTGAAAAAAAGCGTCGTTTAATATTCCGCACACTCTGATTTATCTTTACCATCTATATAGCAACACTGCAAACTTGTATCGTTTATTATTTCAAGTTCTAATCATAAAAAATTAAATAACATTAATGGCAAAATAATATTTGTAAACTGCTTCGTATTTATTTATGTAACATTAGCCAGTATTTATTTAAGGGGATAAACGTGAGGAATTACCCTCTCCGCAGATAAATATATACCACCCCTGAAATGTTCGGCATTATTATGTAAACTACGTGTAATAATATAATATGTGAAATGAGTAACGATTATGAGTCATCTTGTTGACAGTAAAATTCAAAAAAAATATTGGGTTATATAAGTAGGTAACCGCATTTTAACGAGCTACGAAAAAAAAAAAATCATTGGTGTACAAATTCCTACTCTGACTCTGCCTTTGGCATACCCCCTTGGAAATTTACGATACCCCCCCCCCCCAAGAATGAAGGTCTGAAATAAACACTGATACTAACTGACCCGACAATGGTTTGTTATTACTAGATAATATAGTGTAAATAATACGAGTAGTAATAATAATAACAATAATAATAATTTTCTAGTCTGTAACAACCGAATTATCATCAAGGTAATCCATGAATAACCAAAATTAATAAATAAATCAACATAAAAAATTAGATATTCGTATCAGAAATACCTAAAAACCCCTATTTTACCCATTTAAATTGGTTAAGGTAAAGAAATATATTTTATAATAATTTCAATTATCAATTATAACCGGTAGTACCGTTTATATAAATTTTACTAATGCATGAATAATTTTTCTACCAAAATTCTTGTTCCAAAGTATCAAGCGTAGTAACTTTTCTGAAGAGTAATTTTCTTTCATTGGGGTGGTCATTTTTTGATTTTCTATGGGGTTTAAAAATAATTGGAAAAAACCAGAAATAAAATTATAGGTAAAATAGCAAATATTTACGGCATACGGCGGCGTTACCGTTTTCATTGTTTTTTATTTTTGAAAATTATGTTTTCTACCAGAAATATTGTTCCAATCGATTTCTTATAATTTTTTTTATGAAGCAATATTTGTGGTAAAAACTTATCAGCAAATTACGGCGCAACGATTTCATTATTTAAAATTGTTACGGCTTATGTTTTCTACCATATATATTGCTCCAATAGAAAAATGATAAGAAACTTTTTTTTGTTGTATTTTCAATCTCATTCGTGAATAAGTAGTTAATATTTTGGTTTTCCTTGCAGTTTATTTAAAAATTTAGCAAAACCGAAAAATACGTAGAAACAACGTGAACATGTAAGAAAATTATTCTTTTATTATTTTAAATAAAGTTTCTTTCAATGTAATTTAGTTAAAAATATTCGTACAGACTTGAAATTTTAACGAACAATTTTTATTTGCTTTTTTTAAACGTGGTAAAATTTTCTAAACATTTGAGCCTTTTTTGAGCTATTTATAGACATTTATATTTTGTGAGATTTTTACGTAAATTATATTCATTAGGTACTCTGTGCATAAAATTGTTTGACTAAATAGAAATGCTTGAACATTTAACAGGAGGTTTGTTACAAGTCGTAATTTGTGGTCAATGGTTAGCAATGGTTTATCGTTGCGTATAGACATACGTTAAATTTCCCCTCTACTACTTTCTCAATTTCTCACCTACAACAATGGCTCATCTACGTTCTAAGTATTTTATTTTAATATTTTACATAATTATATAATTTTGACATGCTTAATACTGGTTAATGATGGTGTACCTGTAATACTGATCGGGAATACAGGAAAGCGGAATTGAAAAATGTTAGAAGTGTCTAAAAGAGAAAACCTCGAAAATATTTTTGGAACATGAATGAATAAAACTGTCATCTCGTGAATCTGTTTCAACTCACTAGTGCTATAAACTAGGGAGATTTCATTGAGATGGATATAATGGGCCGAGCATGTGCATTAATAGAAACAGTGATCGAGGAGAGTCCGGTACGGGAAAACGAATTCGTCTATAATGGGAAGATTATGTATTAAGGAATATAAAGAAATGGTGGAAACCGAGATACAACACGGAGAGACGCAACAACAGAAAGCATAGTGATAAACGATAGTGACATATTAAAGGAGAACTGGTTTTTAAAGGCTGTTATATGCCTTAGAAAAAAAACAATGTACATATTATGATACCTTAATCGTGTTTTCGTGTTGTTTCCTCGAAACAAATTTTGATTCAATTTACAAAAATGTCCTTCATTGGCCACTATGCCATTGCATTTATACATAGATAATATGCAGAGGCTTAGTTATCTTAGGGCAAAGTGGGACAGTGCCCCAGGGCTCTAGAGCTCAGGGGGCCTCGGTGTCCTTGGACAATACTGAAATTATTCCGTAAAAATAATTGCAAAATTTTGATGTATTTAATGTTCCGAATTGTACGTGTAATTCCAGTCACAATTATGGGATTGAAATAGAATAATAATACATACAATAATATGCAATAAACATTGTTTGCCGTTGTATCACGACCACGACAATGGTCTGCGATTAAAGACGGCTGAAATAACTATTACCGCATAAATAATAAATTGTGAAATAGTCTTTTGACAGTATTATTATATTGTGAAATCAAATATCAAACACAAATATTTTTGTCTCAGTACATCAGTTATCAGTAATATTACTGATAAATATAAGTTGTATAGTGTAATACACTGGATTTCCTTTTTACTTTGCATATTTAAAATGATCCGTTTATTATTTTCATTTGTAGTTCCATAATATGTATTCACACTTGGAAAAAAAATGTTACGTGTGGGTATATTTCGAATTTTCATAAAGATTATATAAGTTAAAGCTGGTATAGTATTTTAACTGCCCATTTTCCATCTAGGTACGCCACTGGTTAAGTGTGACGATTTATTTTATTCAAATAGTAAATACCTAATATACAAGTTTTTATAAGAAACTGGTTTGCCGTTATTACCCATGGTTAATTAGCATTTTTCTTAAATTATGTATTTAGTACAATAGAAATTAACTAAAATACCTACTCTATGAATGATCGATTATATAATACACTAACACAACACATAATAGTATATTTATTTATTCTAAAACAATCATTAGAATTATCACGATGGATACAACAAATATTAAAAAAAAAAATGATTGTAATTATTTACAACAATGTACACACTTAGTATTTTAAAAAATTAATGGAATGCAACGTGATGTATTCGATTTAACGCAAATTTATTATTTCGTATTATTACGAATTAAAGATAATATATTTTAATGATGCTATCTATTATTATTATTATTATTATTATTTTTTTTTTTTTTTAGAAATCATTATTGATAACTAACGTAAATCGTTTTGCAAAATAAATACTAAATACCTATCATAAACTCAATGGCGAGGTCGGACAACGCCAAAATTAAAACACTTATAATTATTATTATATTTTATACGTATTGATATATTATATACGACGTGTTGCGACTCTAAAACAAAATAAATTCGCGAATTATTATTCGTTTACAATAACTAATAAGGTATATAGGGTCGTGTCGAATTCGTTATCTATCGTTCCTATTTCCTGTCCGCTAGCATGCGCGCGGACGGAAAAGAAAAAACAACACTCCTGCGAACGAATACCTACCTGTATTATATAAACATAACCTACGTACGAATATAATATTAAAAAATCGAATTGTGTTTTTAAACCGGTGACCTTCGAAGTACCATTAATCTACGATCTCCGATTGTAATGTCACAAACAGAATAATAATATATAGTAATCGGCTAAAACTTTATTGAAGAAAATAAATTACATTGATGAGATGGCGATGTGTTTTGTTTTTTTTATCCCAACGCGTCTATGCAAGATCATGTGTGTATTCGTGTAGTATTTTTATCAGTATAAAAAAGGAAAGTTTAGAAAATAAAAATTCGCTCTAATACGTTTCATTACTATTGTTGTTATCGATATTTCCACACTCCTGGTTAGTATATTACACATTGTTCAAAGGCGTCATCGTATATACGCACAATTGCATAAAAAAAAAAAAAACCGTATCGCAAGATGTACGAGACGAGGTTTTTTTTGGCAATATTATTTTTGCCCGTCGTATCATCGAGTTTTCAATTAATACCCCGTGGGTTATAGTTGCCACTTAAAAAAAAAAAAAAAAATACCCAATTGATTCGATAATAATTAATAATATAAGGTCAAATAACATCAGATCGTAATTTAGTTATTTTATGGCGTATAATAGGTATAATAAATAATTTTTTAACAGATAAAATATATATCGATAAATTTAGGTACATGCAGAAGTGTAGACAAGAGGGGCTCCTCCGTAGGCCGAGAATATGTATGCTATATAATATATTATACAATATGCATACTATGTTACGTTTCCGATTATTTCTTCCGAAAGAAGTTTCCGACTATTTCTCCGCTGAACCGTATAAAAACGATTTAAGAAACAGCCCTTTAGGTCAGAAAATAGACCAATGGGTTAGCCATAACTATAATGTAAATAAAAAAGAAAACATGAACGAAGTAGATGTAATTTCTGCTTTGCTCAAAATTCTCCTGAGAGGAGGTAGCTGTCAGAGGGGTGTATATTTTTGTATATTACATATATTTATAGCAGAGGTGGCACCCAACCTATATAGTATGCGTAGTCAAATTTCAATGGCACGTGAAAAAAACCTATTTATCATAACAATGTAAAAATTATGAATTTAAGAAAAAATTAAGGAAAATATTGAATAAGTACATTGAATTTTTACATAACAATGATAAAATTCCTATGGACAATAAGATTATTTTTATCGCTAAAAATGTAGAAAATTAAATTTTGAAGGTCTGAAATTGGCGTCCAGACATATTTATATGTAAAAAGTACCATGTTCTATATTAAAAAAAATTTCGTCAACTTACGCTTGTGAAAGTTTATTCTTTATAATGAATTTGATCAAATCGAAGCTAAGAGGTGCTTTGGCCAATGAAACCAAAATACACCTCTTGTATTCTATAACTTTTATATTACACTCTTGGTATTAAATATTGTTTTGCTAAAAACCAACAATACTAAATCATACTAAAATATAATTCCTTTTTAAATATATATAATTCAATATTTTATATTTAATTAAAATATATAATAATAGTTATACATACTTTATTAAATAAAACAAACGCGTATATTATAATAAAATAACATACATAATTTTAAATTAAATTTTGACTTTGACCCAAAAAAGGTTAGCCACCTCTGGTACATACCTAGTTACAAGACATATACATAATATTTTATATTCTCATTTCATTATTAAGTTTATTTTTATCAATTTTTGTTTAAAGTATTAGGTACATTAAAATGCATATTAATGAAAACTTATTTCTAAATTATTTTTTGGGGGTCGATCCCTCAAACTTCTCTTACTTACGTTTATCATGATCCATGCAAAAACGTATTTAGCCTTCCCCTACTCCAATACAAAATCCTGAATACAAAACAATATTGAAAACATTGTGATTAACCTGAAATCGTATGAAATAAAATACAAATTGTTGATACTAAGTGAAGTTATACTTTTGTAAGATGTTATTATTTTTCTTTTTTAATATTTCGATTAGTATTAAAATGCCATAATTTATTTACATCGTGCCATAAAAGATGCGGGTTTTTCGATTGGGCTACTTTATTTGAGAAAGAGATTCTCTAACGGTTTTTCCTAAAAACGTGCCAAAACCGACATCAATTAATGATGATACATCGGTTTTATTTCAAAGCCACATAAACACGCGACTAACCTTACCAATTACTAGTTTACCGAGCTCTGTATAAAATAATTTCTTGATTGTAATAATTTATCAATGCTTTATGGAATACAAACTATAATACCCCCTATCCCACACCTACTAAGTTCCCGCCTACACAACAAGAGTCTATCCCCAATATTCATTATTTCGGTTTTTTTTTTTTTTAATTTAGTCAAAAGACATAGCGACATGGTGGAAACCTTAAATGTTATTGCGTGTAGTTTTATGTTGAAAAACGACTAAAAAAAGCTAACGACTTTATTAAAACGTAATACGACCATATTATTATAACTGCTACAGTTAACCAGAAACTGTTGAAGATATAATATATAATTGCTTATCATATCGGTTTCAATATTTCAATAATTATTTTTCGTTGTAAAGAAAATATATAATTTTTTTTTTTTTTTTTTTTTTAAGACTATATGTATACAAAGTACTATTACGATAAATGCGATTTCAAAAAAAATAATTAAAGAAATATATTTTATTTAACCGTTCCCTATGCAATTACCTAAACCAAAAGAAAGGATTTTAGGTCTTGCACATTTCTAAATCAGACGTCTCGTCTACCTACTTTATTCCTAAACAAACACAATTAAAATTTCAACTTTATGCAAACTTATTAATATAAAATACAAACGTATACCAATTAAAAATGTGCAGTTTCCTTTGTTGAACAATAATAATAGGTACATCAAACTGAAACCAAAACTATTTAAACTGCGCGATTGTGACTTTAAAATGCAACGATAAATAATATAATATTACATTTTGTCCTTTTAGCTTTTGTTTTTTATTAGCTATTTCGTGTAAAACACAAAAAAAAAAAAATTCAAAAAACAATAACATCTGTCAAAAATTATTAAATAAACAATAAAGTCACCTCTTATCTTTCAGCGTCATTGTTTTCCCATGAACGTAATTGTTACATCATTGTTGTAATTGTATTATAAATGTTAAGGGACTGAAGTATACACACTTCAGTAATACTATCAGTTTTTGTTTTTGTTTTGATTGCAGTGGTACAGCCATAATCATACTAAAATAATAATTTTGTAGCCTTGCTTAATGAACCTTTCAATGACCCTGGATGGTGTATCCAACCATAAATATACATTATAAGTGAACCAATCACAAAATATGAATCTAATTATTTAAATAACTGAGCAACCCAACCAAATATACGTATTTTACGCATACATGCATAATAGTAATTTATAATAGTTTATAAACTTTTATAACATTTATAATAGTAATTGTTGACAAAAAAAAAAAAAAAAATCAAATCACAATTCATTATTTCGGGTTTTTAAAACAGATAGATAGGTAATGTAAGTATCGTTGATGGTAAGTACCGTCCATCGCATTTGAATTTATGAAACACGTGAAGCAATTTGATTTTAAAACAAATATCGCAGATTCTAATAACAATAGTAAACTATTTTTTTTCCTAGAGTAAAAAAAAATTGTCTACTATTTGATATCAATAAACGTTAAATTGAATTAATGCCATATTATTGTGTTTCTCATTAAACATTTTTGTTCGGTTTCAGAATACATTTTATTGTATCTTTACATAATTTTTGTTTTTCGTTAATTTATGTTATAGCTTTTATTAAAGTCGACCCGTTAAATTAAGCTGAATGATGTTTATTCTTTGTTGGTTTTAAATAAATAATTAAATAATCGGACCTGCCAGAAAATACACCAGTGGCGTCATTTTGACCACGCAAGCTATACACATTTGCGTATTTAAATCGTTGTTATAGTGATTTGGCCCGTATTATAAATTGTTTGGCTTGAGTGATGGATAGTGGTTTGTGCCTTACTGGTCTATTAATAATTCTCTTTTTATTTTGAATTAAGAACAAAACCATGATTAAGACATTATCAAGATTTGTGTACTTGTGATGATCCCTGAATGAAACTTAATTAGTTATTTAACGTTTTATTAGATGGCGGTTTAGTTAATTTGTTTGGAAAATTTGTGCATTATTTTAATTTTATTGCATTGAAAATTCTTAACGGGTTTCGTGGCCTGTATACACACACAAGTACTAAAAAAAAAAAATTGAAATGACGCCACTGAAATACATTCGAATGCGCCAATATTACACTTGTACAACTATTTTACAGCCGATTATTATATACTCGATTATTAGACTGTATAGTAATATCTAATTATAATTTATGTAATTACACACAAAATATTATTGAATCGCAGCTAGTGGTTATCGTGTCAGCAGTAACTCGTCGACGACGACGCGTTTCGGCTTTAATATTCTGGAGGCATCACGGAGGCCGTCGCTGTCGTCGTACGGTTGCGAATTTTTCACAGTCGTACATTCCGCGACAAACAATAATACGTTCAATAATAGTAACAACAAACGATATAATATATTATTAATAAAATAAAAACATTAAAACACGACACGGTGATGGAAGTGTGAATGTGCGCAGATTTCGAAATGTGCAGCAATAACCATAAAACATCGTACAAATATTGCAGGTAGTGGGTATTAAATATATAGGTATATAGCAGTGGTAACAGTAATTTAATTATAATGTCACGCATTATTTTCGACGAGTATATAATACGTACGGAAAATCACGCGACGATAATATTGATGTGTCGCAGCACATTATTATACCGGGATTCGTGTCAGCACGCCCGTCCGAAATGTACCCTACCCGGAACCGAGAGATTCGAACGGCAATTTTTTTTTGAATTGCAATCAAAAAACTATCTTGAACGTAGTTCGGTATCCGCAGGTAGGTTTATGGTGTTTTTTCTCTTGTGTTTACACAAACTCTTGAGTCGTGATCGATTCTCGATAAAACTTCTCGATGAAGGTTTCTTCATTAATTTTTATCGAATTTTTGATTTTTTGGACAGTTTACATTAAGCAACTCTAAAATATTACGTTTCCGTTATTTTTCAGAACCTTTAATTTTGGCGGTAGTAACCACTAGCTAAGTTTGATTTCCAAGTAGTGACTTGTACTTTAAATTTCAGAAATCGATGAAATTTAATAAAAAATAAATTTTAGTGTTGAAATTTATTATTCCCATTGACGAGATATAGATATTCTATTTTTAAATTTGGATAGGGGAGATGTATATAGAAGGGATGATAAATGTGTACGAATTTATCATTAAACAAAAATAATTAATAACTATAAACAATATATGTAATTAAATTATATATTATAGTGTTAATTTATTATATTATTAATAGTATAAGATAATGATTTAATATCACCGTCGAGTTATTTTTTTTACATTGTTAAATATTTTATCATTATATGATTGTCGTAAAATCGTTCGATAGGTTAATATTTTTTATAATAATAATTATTAAATCGATCGACGATGGCAATCAATAACGACGACGAGACTCAATAAAGCTTTATAGCTATCATTCGTTCGCATACAGTACAATTATTATTAATATATCACAATACACGCGTTTGAGCTTTGTTTCCATTGAAGTTATTGTACTTGCTCAATATATTATGATTAAAATATGATGTTTTTTTTCAATCGACCATATTAGGTCCTAAAAAAAGCCAAAATCATTTCAACTGTAGATGATAATAATATTATAATAGTAATGAGATCAATATCGATGTTAATTTTTTTTTCTTCTTTAAATTGCATATTTTTTTTTCTCCTCGAACATATGCAGTTAATGTACTATTTTATATAATAGTTATGAATCATCAACGGAAAATTTCGAGTGCATAATAATGTATCATACGAACTTATGTTGTTTGCCATTTTCAGATAACGAGATTTAATTTTTTTTTTTTTTTTATTACGCAGTATAGATATATAATTAAAAACGATAAATTGACATCGATAATAATATAATTATACAAAATAAAACAAGTGCAATCTCATATATTATGCATTATAATAAACTATAATTATTTTCAGTCATTTTTTGTTTTTATTATTATTATTAAATCAATGTCAATGTTTTACATAACCGGGGCTAATTAATCGTTAAAACGCAATTTGGCACGATTTTCGCGTAGACGAGAAAGTTTTACATAAATTCGCACTTGATAAATAATATCTTTTGCATAGTTACATACGAATAATACATATATATATATATACATATTTTTTTTTTTTAGGTTGATTGACTATTTTTAAAACGAATCATAAACCGTGTGTACGTAACACAGGTTCTCCGAGAAAGAATAAATAATATTAAGCAGATTGGTTACTATTAGTAAGTATACCTGCTTATGATATTATTTCTTGTCACAAAAGTCTGATCATCGTGCAATTTAAAAAAAAAAACCAATATTGAAAGAAAAAAATTATCGTTATTATTTGTTGATATTTTAAATTGTTTTTTTTCTTCTGTGAAGTACTAATTTTGTATTTCTAAAATACTAATTATCTACATTATGTTTATATTTAAAAATGTTATCTTTATCACTACTATTATTATTTTTTAATTTTTTAATAGGTATATCTTCTTTTTGTTTAATTTCTGTCAGGCATTGAAAACTAAAATAAATAATAAATTAATACATTTTTGTATTCAACATTATTAAGTAGAAACCAAGTTTTCAAGTAGAAAAATAATAAATTTAAATCTTTTTTAAGTAATTTTTGTAAGTATATTAGATAATATATTATCTATTATTAGGTTTAAAACTATGCAGCAATTCATTAATAACTTATCGGGTAGTAACGGGAACAACGGGAATATTCTCTCGACTCACTATACTATCAATTTCGCAGTTGAGTGAATTTTTAGAATAATACGTCTTGCAAATTATTAACTAAAAAAAAAAAAAGTGATTGGAAACTACTTTGCTGATATTTTTAAGTAACATGGTATTAAATTATCTCTATTTCCACAGTAATTTTCGTCCAAAAAACGACCGTACTCCTTAAAGTATCCTTGGAAAGTATATGGCTCGTCTTTTGATGAACAGCTATAGTTTAATGTCAAGATTTTTTATCTGTGCCACAGCTTCTGGGAAAGCATTGAACATAACGAATCATATCTTCGAGTTCGTCATTGAATTCCTAATAGGGCATTCAGTTAGTATAATATACTACTAGCATATTATGAAATTTTGTCTTATGTGGATGACCGCAATCGCAGTTCGGGGATGGCACGATATTCCACTTGTACATGAAGTAGCTATATCTACAATGACTGAGGCGAACACGAATTAGGGTAGTCTCTGGGGAGATTTTTTCCACGAGGTTTTTCTGTTGGCTCTTTTAGGTAATGTTTTTCATCTGGTTTTGAAGTTTTCCATTCGTTTTTCCATGTCTCGTTTATATAGAGCACGATGTCGGATTTTTAAAGTGGATTACGTGACTTAAGTCTTGGTGGGTTCAGAAGGGATTTCGCGAAGGTGTGTATTGGTAAACTTAATTTAGAGTTGCATTTTCTCCATTTTTTTTAAGATGCATTTCTACATCGTAAGTGTGGGGGTGATATATTGCTTAGAACGGGTAAACATTGAAGGGGAGTGGATTTTATTGTGCCAGTTATTGTTCGCATGCAGCGATTAAGTTGAACATCAATATTTTTTGCGTGGGCACTATTCGTCCATATTGGTGCACTGCAGTATTCATAGCATAATTATAACATGATAATAACGTGATCATAACATAATAATTATTAACTCATAACAATAAAAAAGGGGAAAATACATAAAGTATATTATAAGATAGTAAAACATTGGATAAACATTGAAAGGGCATTTTGTAATAGTCAAGTATTCAAATTCACTCTAAATCTATCGTAATATAAAATATGTAATATTCCTTAGGGCTATTGAACATAATTAGACCAACTGCAACGTATGATGAAGAAGACTGGATAGAAGATTTATGAACTTGATTCGCCGCTTAAGAAAATGTTCTTAATTTTGCTTCCAATGAATTACATGGTTTAAATGTTCTGCCCATTTAAAATTAGTATACAAATTTCTATACTTTAATTATACGGTTGTACAGCTATTTTTTGTATCACTATTACATAGATTATAACATAATATTAAAATATAAATTATCAATATAATAATATTACCTATCTTCAATTTGCCAGATGTATACTATTTAATGTTTTCTATATTATGTTATTCAAACCTATAAATATTATATTAGGCCTGTATAGTATTTAAATATAAGATATTTACAAAACAGTGTGGTATGTTGTCTAATATAATATAACGATTTAAAAACAATAAAACCGATGTGACGCAATTGTGTACAAAATATGTAAAATATTACTAAAATATAAATATAAATAGACAATGTTTCATGTTTTTAAAATTGTTCTACATAAATATCTTTGTTATTAATCAAATCTAATACTTGTATTAGATTATATATTCGACCATAGCCAACAGGACGTACTTTACATTTTAGGTAAACCACTTTATCTAGTAGATGGAAAATTTAGTTGGTATATAGGATAATTTAAATTATAAATTAAGAGCAACTAAATAAATCATTATAATCATAAAACGATTCTGACAGGAAAAACTGTTGGGAATTTAGACATTTTTAATTTTAAATTCGCATTTTTTAAGATACAATGCGAATAATTTGGAGTATTTTTACTAACCAAAAAAGTTATATTCAAGAAAAAAAATATCTAAGAAGTATCTGCTGAAAATGTTAAAAAGTGTCCCTAATAATAAATAAAGTACGGTATTTTTTTTGCGACTTTTATCGAATGTATTTAGTTACCAATTTTTTTTTTTTATTTCTACATTTATTTTTGAAGATTAAATTTAAAATTTAATGGCCTAGGAATAGTACATAAAGTTTGAAAGAATAACAGAAAAATATATTCCATATTTAATGTACTTATCTATGAAAATGTCCAATATCTTAATATTGGACATTCTTAAATAAATAAATAAATCGTTATTTCGCGTGAAAAAAAAACGAAATCAAAATGTCGAATAATCTACGTAAAATAAATATATATATATATATATTAGTTGCATTGTGTTTCTCAATGGCTACTTTATAATTTGGATATATTATACATTTGTAAATTTTATCAAATAATTCATTAAAAACCTGTTCAAAATATTATCGTGTCCGAATTTGAATATTATCCTGATTAGACATTATCGATACGAATAATTGATAATACAATAAATTAATACCTGCCAACAAAGTATGGTTATAATGTAATTTTAATGGTAGATATTATATAAAAAAAAATATAAAATAAGCGATATAAGTAGGCCGGGTTGGCCACTGATATAGATACGGGAGCAAGAATTACCATATTATACATTTATGTAGCTGATAAGTTATTATAATACTTATGTATTAAATTAATTTTAAAACAAATAACAAAATTAATTAGAATTTTACAACATTACGCCATATTTAACGGAAACGGGCTATTGCTAAAATATAACACACCTAACAATCAAAATATATAATCTATAATCATTTTATACATAATGACGTATTCATCCTAACTACAGTATGCTCAAAATTATATCGAAAAATGTTTTTATATCGGGATCGCGGATAGTCCTTAATAGATCGATTCTAATGCGTTTTAATGTTGGTATATTTTTTTTCTCCCGGATATAACAATATTATACCTATAAACGGACTTTTACAATATTTCGTGTAAATAATTTTAAATTCAATACTATAATTTAGATTTGATAATATCGCTAAGCCTGTAAAATGTTTAGATTCTATACTGTATACAAATATATGTGTAATAAATATTAGCGGATTTATGGCACTGTGACTTATGTGATCCAAATTAAAGGGAAAAATTATCGATAAAAACTTTCTTTTTTTTTAAACTTTTATAAATTAAATCATCTAGAATCAAAATGTATTTACGGATAGCAAAATGAAATTAAAAATATATTTTAATATAAAGTTATTAAAGTCGTTCTCAGTTTTTGTAGTTTTTACTCCGTAATTATATAACGTCATTGTACAGTATTCGTGGGTCACAACGAAAACAGTCGTATCTCGGTTTTTATAAAATAATTATTTATACTTAAATATTTTAAACGTTTATACTAAAAAAAATTGGGAAAAGTAAGATATGACCTTTTTTCGTTGTGACAGGCGAATTATTAATTGTTTGGGTTAGGTAACATCTCGAACAAGATACAATAGATAATGTACATAGATATTTTATAATTTGCATTTATACTCGTATTTCAAATTAAAAAATTTAGATAGGTGCATAATAGCAATATATAGATTGGTACGAATTTGCGATACGTAATATACTATATAGGTATAATATTTAGATATATCTGTATAAAAAGATGATATTTTTCTTTTTTTTTCAGAATTTGATTAGGATGGTAAATAAATATATTTAGCATATTAGAGGTGGTTTTTTATTTGTGTAGTTTATAGAATGGATCATGACTGTAGATGTCAATGTGAGAAGTTTAGAGGCTTGAATCTTCTTAACCTTATCTATAGCTAAAAAAAAGCAATGAAAAGGGGTTAAAACACCAACCTCCCCTCGGATGATGTACATAATAGTATTATAATTAGAGCACGGATTTCTACGTGAAAATATGTTTTTAATGGATGTATGCATAACCATGAAAGTAAGATATGTCAACGATTCACAGTACAAAGAATCTGAATACAACATTTTAATTTGCATTTAAGTGCATATTTTGATGATAAGAGAATATATTCATATGGAATAATTTTTTTGCATATTTGACTAATTAAAAATTGATGAATTGAAATATTTTCAGGAATTAAAAAATTATATACATTTCAACCACTTCCATTTTTTTCTATTTTATAATATTTTATTAATGGTAAGTCGTATGATAGTTTTTAATACCACTACGATTTGATAATTGGCAAATGATAATGAAGTGCGAAAATTATTATTTTACTGTTTATCATAATACAAATACGGTAAATTACTTTGATACACGTTCTGTTGGTCGAATTTTTGATATCTAGTTATCAATTTACAGACTACCTACGACCCGAATAATTGATAATAATTTGTTACCGCGTAAATTATCACATATTTTCCTCTAGTGATAACGAGTTTTCGTTTTGTATTCCAAGTCTAATAAAATTAAAAAATCATTTTTTAAGACTGTTGTGTTTTGATTTACAAGTTTTAGTTTAATGAAATGCCGAAATAATAACCTAAAAATGAGTTTGTTTTAATTTTAATAATGTAATTGATTTTGTTAATTATTATTTGTTAAAATTGTTTTGCATATTTTGATGTTAAGAGAATATATTGATATAAAAACATATTTTTTCATATTTTAATAATATTTTTAGAGAATATTACAAGCATATATTCAAAATTTTAAGAGAATTTAAGCATCATATTTTGGCTATTTTAAGAGAATATTAATCCACACTCTAATTCTAATAAATCAGCCAAAGAATTTAAATAATAGTTAACAATGTGTTTTGTTGAAGACATAATTATATAGAATGGTTCATGATGATGTACAGTGATGTAGCCAGGATTTATCAATGTGAGACATTTAGGGGTTCGAATTTTCTTAACCTTTCATATAGCTAAAAAAAAACAATGGTAGAGGGTTAAAACACCAACTCCACCGTATACTCTACTGATGATGTATATAATAGTATTATAACTAATGGTAAATTTATTTTAAAGCGAACGAGGGATAATAGTATAAGTACAGAGAAATCTATTTCACCTGATGATGATAAGTTAACTAAGAATTTTAGAAGCTGATGAGACTACATCTCACCGAGTAAATTGAAATTGAGGACGTTACGGTATGAATCAGTCATAAAATTAACCAAACGAATATGGCGATTTATTCGATAAATTGATAATACAGGCTGTCCCTTGAAGACATACCCATTGAATACCTCCGGAAATACAAATTTTGTTTTTTTTTTTATATATTACGCATAGAAACGAGGACTAACGAGGACTATATTTAAATTACATTTTTTTTTTTTTTTTTTTTTAAGAAAATTTTTTTTTNTAAATGTCATCACTGGGTGGCTGCTTTTATCAAGCTATTCATGTTTACTTTATTATATTTTAGCTAATACTCTTGTTGTACCAACGAGGTACAGATTGTGTATTTAATAATAAAGGAAAAAAAAAAAAAATTTTTCGGAAAATTTTAATGTATCACACATTTATATCCGATGAATAGTTCTTAAGTAACATCGTAATAGTATGTTATCGCGTAACGCGGTTAAGCTATTCCTTAGATAACATTGGTTTTCATATGGATTAGAAGAATTTAAAACGGTTGTTAGTTAGAAACTATTCATTGGATATAATTATGTGTGATACATTAAAATTTTCAGAAAATAATAAAATAAAAGTTACTTATTTTGTTAAACTTGTTTAATTAAAAAAAAAAATTAATTCAAATATAAATATTTATAGTCCTCATCCCTGTGAGTAATAATAAAAAAAAAAATAACAGAATTTGATTATTTTTTTTTCTCCGGAGATATTCAAGGGGTATATCTTTATGGGACATCCTATATACATACGTACGTACCTAGTCAATGACGTGTATAATAACGTGATAATACAACTACCAAATCAATCACATTTTTATATATATATATATATATGTATATATCTTTACGAAAATATGTATGGAAAAAATACTAAAATGGTATTCCTTGACGACAATCATAAATCACATGCCATTGCGAGTTCGGTTTGCTCGCGATTACTATTTAGCTGTATCAAATACCAATAGGTCGATGGCATGATTGCACATAATATGGTACCTATACTACATATACTTTAGTTATTAAGTACCTAAGATACCTAAGATTCGAGGAGAATATATTATAGATAAATAAAATTGTTAGATTATGTAATAACCATAATAATAATTAATAATTTTATGCTCAACGAACAATAATTATGAAAATTTCACACGAATATGGTTTCCTGATAATATTTCATTATTACTTTATGATGTAACAGAGTATTCAAATTATATATTAAGGTTTTGAGAGTAGGAGTATTGAGTACCTATGATATACACTCCGCCTACACTCAAAACCGTAACATATAATTTAGAAGACCCTGTACGTAACATTAAAAATATAAGGTGAAATATTCTTCACTATATTAATGTAAATATTTTAATAATTTGCAAATGTATTAATGATTATTATTATATAATACCAAAAGAGGACCGTGCAAAAACAAGACATTTCCATTAAATACGAAATATCTAAGTACCTTAAATTGTGATCGGTGAGTTTTGAAAAAAATGTTTAAACCTAGTAGCCAAGCTGGACTTTTCCACACCAATAAAATTTCGGGCTGGGTCATACCGAATTTTTATATAACTTCTCACAAAAAAGCCGGGTTGGTCTGGTTTATTATACAACCTGGTGGGGCCAGACCGGACCAGAAAATGTCAGTCCATGCATGCAGGTCTCTAAGAGCTTTCTGGTTTTATGCACAGAACTAGTGGCTAAAGAATATTTGTATTATTAATTAATTTGAAAGAACATGTAAAAATAGTGCTTATAAAATAATTTTAAAATTGTTTTAAACAAAAAGAGCTAATACTGGAGATGGGTGCGGTCACTGTTGTAGGTGGGTAGTGGGGAAGATGGGATATATAAAGTTATTTAATTTATACCTGTAACCAACGATAAATCATTGCTAACGAAAAACGATTCGGAGAGAAGTTCGGTTATACTTGTTTTGAAAGTCCATATTAATTACGGCCTCTCTTAATTAATAATTACAATTCATAAAAAAAAAATATACTACATTAAACTAAATTTTTTTTTAACCACTAAGTACGACTTATAATGAACCTCCTACCAATTTCAAGCTTTATTATTCAAGAAAAATATTCAAAGGGACTTTGACAGAAAACTTGTATTTGCTTTTTCTAGACATGATTCAAATCATTTGAACCATTTTTGAGTTATTTATAGACATTTTAATTTTCGAGTTTTTTTTTATGTAATTTTGTATTTGTTAAGTACTATGTAGATAATATTATTAGACTTAACTTGCTTGAAAATTAAATAGAAAGTTCATTATATATCGTACTTAGTGATCAAAAAAATATTAAGTGTAGTGTATTATTTTTTATTTTAATAAAAGTTTTATAAAATCAAATTTTAACAATAATCGTAAATATTATGGACTTTCAAAACAAGTATAACCGAACTTCTCTCCGAATCGTTTTTCGTTAGCAATGATTTATCGTTGATTACAGGTATATATTAAAAACCTTAATGTATCCCATCATCCCCACTACCCAACTATAACAGTGACCGCCCCCAGTATTAGTTCTTTTTTTAGATTAATTTTAATATATTATCGATTCCATAAATTCCTAACCTATGAATATTTTTACAGGGGATATTGAGAAAAACTTATATTAATAACATATTATTAAAAAAAAGGTTCATAAAATTATTTAAAATTAGTTATTGAACCAACGAAAAAAATATCGTTCATGAACCTCCTATAACTTAACGAAATTCCAATACATTCCTTCACAGATCCGTTTTCGATAAATTTCTGAATAGTTAACAGAATAAAAGGAATGAATCAAGTACTACCAAGTACTTGATTTACTTATAATTTTTTTTATCATCAGATATCGTTTAAACCGAATTTTAACGAAAAATAAAGATACCTCATTTTAAGTAGAAATAATCATTTTATTTTATTATCGTCACACTATGTTATATATTATAATACCCAAGTTCACTGAATAACTAAGTTTTTTGGGGATATTTATTAAGCGATAATTTCATAATTTCTTGTAAAACAAATCCTAGTATTCTAAAAATATAGTACCAAATATCTATGATCTAAATTTGAATATATTCCAACACACCACTATTCGAATATTATTATTAAAGTTCTTTTGTCCCGGTGATTGGCCGAATACTAATTTCGGATTATTCTATTAAAAACAAATCTTATATTATCTTTTTTACGACTTTTTTATCTGCTACAAGTTCAAAGATTGTTTATAAAATATTATTATTAAACATTAAGTTATTCAAATATAAGAATGAGTATCTTTACACAAATTATGTGTGGTTGCACAGATATATAATAAGTGTATACTACACAGTACACATTTACCATTTATCAAAACTACTACAATTTAGGCCCACCGGTTGTTTTTTTTCCTATAAGTGACAATACAAGCGTTTAAATTATATTATTCGTTTGAGTTGATAGAACATTTTAAAACTTTCTTTCTATGAACCATGGAGTAGGTAATTATGGGTAAGGTTAGCAGTGATGCAACCAGAAGAGGGTTGAATCCCTAAATACCTAAATACCTAAATACCTAAATTTGAGATTTTGTATACGAATTCAAAATAATACTGCCCTGTAGTTGCATAGTTTGTATTACAATTTCAGACATTTCCACGTAATTTTGAAAATATTTACTTCGTTCAGTTCAGTTATTTAGTATACTGTATTATCACGAAAACCTGTAAAGATATTTGTATAGAATGCATATACTCTAGCTCTCTCTCCAAAAAAATAATAATAAACAAATCCTGGTTGCACCACTGAAGGTTAGGATATTCAGGTAATTTACAAGGTATTAGGGTACACATATTATATATTATTGTTCAAATACTAGAATAACCTTCTGAAAATATCGTCTGCTCGTATATACCTATACAATGTAGCCATAAATAACTGACTCTGATTTTGAATAACTTATTCGAAGGCATTATTATTCGTATATCAAATGTATATTTTATTAAAGATATTTGAAATTGTATACATATATAAAGCGAAATCGTTAAATAAAAATATAAACTGGGATACCCACAATTAATTTCATAGTTCTATTCTTTTAATATTATCATTTAGAACTCGTCCGTATAGTTACCATAGATTAATTATCTAAAAAAAAATCTATTCACTAAATGTATCATCGAATATCACAAGAGTTTTGCACCATTAGGTACAAAATCAAAATTATTTCCATTTACTTGTTATGGCACAAAAGTATCAATGGAAGAAATAAAAAGATTTGGTAAGCACATTTTATGTTTTTTTAATAAAAAAAAAAAAAAAATTGGTGATTCAAGTATAATGACTATTTGGCTTGACAATTGCTACAGACAAAATACAAACTAGTGTCTATTTTTTATTTTAATATTTAACTTATAAATTCTGAAACAATTTGCGCCAAAGAAAAAACTACAAATTGTTTTAAGTCAGGAAATACTTTTGTGTCAACGAATAGATTCACCACCATTTCAAACTGTCATTAAAACGTTAAAAGAAAACATATGACTTCGATAATTTTGCTGTTATTGTTTGATAATGCAAATAATCAAAAATAATAACATTTATAACTAAGAAAATGGACTTCTTTTAAATGGAAATATTACAACGTGCAATATAAGTTAACAAAACCATCGAATCGTATTTTGCTAAAAGACGTCATACCGTTCAAGTTAAACGTAGAACATTTCAATTATACATAAGAAGATATTATGATGAAAAATATGAGAAAATGGAATATTTTAGAAAAAATGCTGTAAAAATCAATGGAATGATGTATCAAATAATTATACCAAGGATGAAACCACAAGAGATTCAAAAAGAAAAACGGAATATAGTAACTGTTAAACTTAAAATATTTGTTGCAAGTTCTCCCTGCAAACCGAAATACTTTTTGGTAAAATATCCACATATTAGAACGTATATTTAAAATGTACGAGGTTAGGTTCTCTATTGACATCGATAATATTAGTGGTATATAATTTCGGTGGATTTAGTAAACTAAATTATGTGGATCGAAGGGGTTCAACACAATGAGGTTGGGCCCTTCATAAAAACCAAGTCGTAAATACACTACTGCTGGTAGATAGGTAATTACTTATATTCGCCATACACTACATACATAAAAAAAGTCTATTTATATTTGCTTTTTAATTTAACCCATCAATGATTTTATCAGTTGAAATTTTAACGTTTCGCTAATATATTAGAAAAAAAATAGTAAAAAAACCAATGAATAGGTGTCCATAATAGTGTTAATGAAAAACTCACTGTTATAAGGGAAGTTGGAGATAAAATATTTGTTTGAACGGAATTTTGTTAAACGTGTTATAAAATTGTGTGATTCTAAAGATTTACTAAAATAATAACAATCATGGACTATGAATATTGTTAGGTGATATCATTATTTATGATACCACCAGCTAAAAAAAGCAATAGTATATTTACATAAAAATACGATATGTAATTATCCAAATATAGTACATTGATTAAGTCATAAATTAAATATTGGAATAATTATAGCTCATCAGTCATCATATAATATAAGTCCACTTTTTTTCTCGTGTTAGGCTTATTACTAAGATAACAATAAACGACGTACCGATACATAATAAATGTTAAAAAAAAAATAGTTGCAAGTGTATTAATAATAATAAGCATATATTATTTGTGTAGACTGTTAATAAATTATTGGTAAAATTAAAAATATATATAGGTAACGTTTAGCTACTTAATTTAAACGTGTCTTTAATGTATAACAATCAAATTTAATATTTTATTAAGTTACCCAGTTTTTCGTATACAAAGTATTTTAACTCAAAATAAAATAATTATAATTGAATATTTATACTGAGAAAATGTATCATATTATAGGGTTCAGTCTGGACCGAGGAATATATTAGCTTACCATTAAGTGTCTTTAATAAATATTGAAGTGACATTCTACAACTTTTCTACCAGAAATCTATATTAAATACATTTCTGTATAAGTCCTACCTTCTAACTTCCATTTTTAAACACTGGCACATCCATCAACAGTATCGTCCTTTTTTTAAATCTATATATGACATGTATTCATCTACTACAATAATCGATGTCATTATGTTATTATGTGTAATATTACGATAATAAGCCCGAATTTAGCCAAAACAATATAATTTAGATTAACTTTTTTATGATAGCAGTTGGATTATAAGCTTGCGTTTTGACAATATACGATGGGGACGAGGATGAGGTTATAGATACGTTAATAAATTTGCTACCTACCTACGTCCTCGAAATACTATTAATATACTAAAAGGTGAATGGAACATTACTACGACGAAAAAAACACATTTGTTTGATTTACTATATATACTATATATACACTAAATTTTTTACGTTTAAATGTATACCGTCCTCACGATATTCCTATCTCTCTGCGTTTATAGCCTTGGATATATAATTCAATTAAAATTTTACGAAAAAAAAACGTCCAAGGGCGGGGCTCGTCACATCACCCCTTTTCCGCAAATCCACCACTGCATCGTAAAACTTTAAATTTATATTTGAAAATATATTTTTCTCGAACAATATTATGTTTTACAATTATACAGGATGACTGAATCTTCGATAGGGTTTTCAAAATAATTTGAAAAACCGGAAATAAACATTCAATAAAAACGGCAATTACCGTTTTCATTGTTTTTAATTTTTACGCACTATATTTTTTACTAGAAATCTTGCTTCATTCAAAAAATACCAAGATAACTTATTTGTTTTATTTTGGATCTAGTTGATGAATACAAATTTTTCCGATGAGTTTTCATGGTAATTGAGAATAACTGGAAAAATACAAAAAAAGAACGAGAAAGTTTACGGAAACAATGATTAAATTATTTCCAAGTTAGTTTTTTAACTGTAATTTAGTTGAAAATTTTCTTAGAGACTCGAAATTTTGATAGAAAACTAAGATTTGCCTTTTTAGAAGTGGAAAAACTTTCAAAACATTTTTAGCTTTTTTATATAGTTTTTATTTGATAGGTACTATGTGGAACGTGGATATAATTAATTGACCAACCAAATTTGCATGAAAATTTAACAGGAGGTCTCTATAAGTTGTGCTTAGCGGTTAAAAATGAAAAATATAATAAAATGAAGAATTTGTTTTATTTTTATAATTGGTTTGAAAACCCTTACTACGCTCAGAATCTAAAATTTAATTCAAGGTTTATAATAAGTAAAACATAGAATTTTTAAGCATTTTGTCTATAAACATTTTAAGATCATAAATATAATACGGCCTTTCAAATCATATATAAAAGAACTTCGCTCAAAAAATATTTTCGTCAGCAACTATCGTTGCTTAAGAATAAAAATGAAATAACTTTTTGTATCATATCTGTTCAACTACAAAGCCACTAACAAAGAGAGTTATTTTTGATACCTAAAGTATTTTTCATAATAATTGTGAAAAACTAAAAAGACGAAACATAATATTTTTTTTTCAAACTACAGCACAACGATTTCAGCAAATATTTTCTACTAAAATATCGTTCCAATAGGAAAAAAACACGAGACATATTTTGTTGCATTTTTATCTACTTGGCGAGTAAAAGAGTCGTGTTTCTCTGTAGTTTTATTAACAAATTAAGAAAAACCGGAAAACAGTAAAGAAACGTAAATGGAAACTGACAAATTTATGGCGATAAGATTTAATTATTTTAAAGTTTACGCTTTCCATTTTACACCAGAGGTATTTCTCCAATAGAAAAACAACAAGTGATCGTTTTTGTATAACTTTTAATCTTTTTAATGATCAAGAAAGTAGTTTTTTGATTTTTTGTTTTTGTATTTTTTTAAATAATTAAGCGAAACCGAAAAATACATAAAAAAAATGGGCTATTGATGAAAATAATTCTATTATTATTTTTATTTTTTTCTTATTAATGTAATTTAAATTAAAATATTCGGAAAGACTTGAAATGATGACAGAAACTTATATTTGTTTTTTCTAGGCATGGTAAAATAATTAAAAAATTAATTTAAAAACATTTCAGCCACTTTTGAGTATTATATAGACATTTTAATTTTGCAAGTTTTTCACGTAGTTTTTAATCATTAGGTACTCTAGCTATGGATGAAAATTATCTAACCAAACAGAAATGCTCAGAAAATTCGTATTTTTTGGTAAAAAAAAAAAATCAAGTGTAATGTAGTATTTTTTTTTAAACAAGAATTGTCGCCGAAAATTATAAATATTATAGCCATTCACAAATCAAAACATTTATAATTGATCATCGCTCCGAATCGTTTTTCGTTCGCAATGTTTTTTCGTTAATCACAGGTACAAATGAAATAACTTTATGTATCCCGCCATTTCAACTGCTCATCTACAACAGTGGCCGCATCCATCCTCAGTGTCGACTATTTTTTTAAATGTATTATTCGAAACGCTTTGATATTATATTTACGAATTTACGCGTATAAAACGTTATGTACATGTCACGCACTAAAATATCTTACAGAAAAATGAAAAAAATGAGACCGTTCGTTTATACTTTTATTATAATGCATTTCATTACCTATCGGTACTATTATATCATTATTTATTCAGCATTATAGGTCGCATGCCTGCGCACCTATATAACCGTAATTGTCCGCTTTAACGCGTCAAAATTATCGTTTCACGAGTAATTAACTGTTAGAGGCATTATACAGTCGTGTAAATAAATTACGATGTACGGCAAAAAAAAAAAAAAAAAATTGTTTAAAAAACATAATGCCATAATTCTCGCGAAGAACGAAACAGAATGCGTATTCTTGCAATATTAGGGAAATAGGCTTTCTTTCGGACAAAAATCGTACAGCAGAGTACAGACGTATAATAAAAGACGTATAAAACACGATCAAAGGACTACGATGGCAAACAACTGCAGCAGTATAATATAGCAACAAAAGTCACTGTTAATATAAAGGGTAATATGGAGAAAATTACGGTATTTTTTGTCCCGGCAGAAATTTATTACGTTATCATTGTCTAGGGCACTCGTTTATTTAATGGATTTTCGTTTTAATAAGAATAATGATAAAAAAAAAAATGTGCGAGGATATCATGCGCGTATTTGATAATTATGCACAATAATTTTCTTTATAATCGGTTTTTTATATATATATATATATATTTTTTTTTACGTATCACCATATAATATTATGTATAGTATTCAGTCAGCTTCTCGTGCGCTACGAGTATATTATAATTATACTTTGACACCGCTTGATTGCCATTTGATAACGAAATCAATCGTTGCAGTGCGTTATCACGGGTCGCACGTCCGAAATACAGTACGTGCAGCCGCGTAATATTATCTCGTCTTCGTGTATTCGTATTATTCATTAAAACAATATTATTGCAGTATAGCGAGTGTGCCGGGCAAAACATTTACTGATCCATACAAAGACAATAATTACGCGTTTGCAGACAATGATTGTCGCGTAGACGTCGATGCGGTCGGATCCCTGCCGCGGGAAAAAAAAATAAATACAAATTCACTAACCTGACCTAACTTGTAATATTTTTAATTATTAAGTTTAAATTTAAATTATTGGTTCATTAGGAGAACGATTTTTAAACCGAGTACATTTTTACAGTCGTAAAAAGACCTGTGGAGAGGAGCGCACTTACCTTTTGGTAAAAAAACGGTTTGGTGAGCGCCAGCCAACGTTCGACGGCCATTATGATGGCCACGCAACCGGAACCCAGACCGAAGAACCGCCACAGCACGCGGAACCGGCAGGCCCAGATGCTGCCTACGATCGACGGCCAATACAAAGCCACGTACATCTGGATCAGCATGCCGGTGAGCGCTATGCAATCGTTGGTGGCCAGGCACCGCAACATGAACCCGTGCTTTTGATTGCTGCTGGCCCGGGTCCGGTGCAGGATGAACAGGGCCAATAGGTTACCGAATATGCCCACCGTGTACGACACGGTCACGCCGGCCTGGAGTCCCGGGTGCACGGTATACCGGCCGGCGGTCATAACCGGCGTCGCGAACGTCGCGTTCGGTTCAACCTGCTCCATCGGATCGCAGTCGCGTTCTGCGGCTCTGCGCGGACCGTGTGCCCGCCGTCCGGCACGGCGCGGCGCGGCACGGCGGCGGCTGTCCCACGCGGCGCGGCTTGTGGCGCTGTCCCGCCCCGCTACCGTGGCCGACCACTCGCGAGCCCGCAGACTTTGTGGCCGGCGTTGTTGTTACATGACACGTGTAAGAACAACAACACACGTGCACGATTACGACGTTTTTGTTATTGTTTATTCGCTTAATAGATTTCGCCGATGTGATCACCGGACACGGCCGAATTATAGCACACCCTAAAACCTTTGAATAACGGACACTTTCGGTCCCCGTAGGTACTCCGAGCTGGAAATGTACCGGTTTCTGAAAAAAACCGTCCGCCGTCCCAAAGTGTTCATTATAGAAAATGTTTCCGTCCGCAGAGCACTCGTAAGATAATTTTCAAAGAGAGCACTATAATTAAACTACATTTCAAGTTCCATTTATAGCCTATAGGTACAAGCAGGCTAGTTTTTCCGGAAAAGGAATGACCGTTAAAGGTAATGTTAAACTTTAAAACAACTGGACGACTTATAATATAATATTCTAGTGACTATTATGCAACGGAGTGGACAATTAATTTTAATTTTTACGTAGTTACATTGAACAAACGGCAATTTACAATTGTGCAATTATAATAAAATTACAAACAAAAAATTATATGTCTAATAATTGATTTTTTTAAGAATTCTAATGTGAAAATCAAAATTGCCAATTTAATTTTTATGAGCAATTTCGTTAATGCCATTGCCATATTTTTCCTTATGAACAAATATTATTATAGATTAGGCATAGCCCATCAAGCGTCATATCACGACATTACTCATTATTTACTTCAGCCAGTATCTCAATCGTGCGCAAAGTACTAATTACTAACTACGATTAAAACATAATACAATCTACGGACAATTTCACAGGACGCATTGAGAAAAATGTATATATTATTAAAAAATTTTGGAAAATTTCGAGGCTACGTTTTTAAAAGGAACACTGGTTAAATAACCCAGGTTTTTGTATACGAAACGTTTTTTATTTCAAAATAAAAAAATTGTAATTGGATAATTATACTGGGCAAATTTATTATATTATAAGCTTCTATGTGAACTGAGGATTGTATTAGTCTGCTACTACATGTCTTTAAAAATATTTTAGTGTCTGCAACTTTTCTACCAGAAATCTCGATCCAGTAAAAATAATTACGAGAGACCATTTTTGTTGTATTTTGGAAATATATTACTATCAAATATTATTGATGCATTTTTTTTTCCTTTTAACTTTTGTATACATTTTGTTACATTGGCAACTATGGAAAAAATACGTAAATCGTTTTTTGTTAGCAATCGATATCGGCGCGTACATTTTATATTAATTAAAATTACTCTATATATCTTAGCTTCTAACTTCCATCCTAAAACAGTGTTAACCAACAGTATCGGCTTTTTTTTCTACTTATATATGTAATGTTGTTATCTACCACAATGGTTGATATTATTATGCATATGTAATCCTACGATAGTATAATATACGAATTTAAACAAAATATTATTTATCAGACTAACATTTTTTACGATAGCAATTGGATTTTAAGCTCACGTTTTGACAACAGGCGAGGAGAACGAAGATCAGGTAGACACATTAATAAGTTTCCCACATACCTATGTACTCGAGATACCATTACTATACTAAGACGTGAGTGCAACATTAATACGACAAAAAAAAAAAAAACAACACACATTTGTTTGATTTACTATACACACTAAGTTTGTTTACGTTCAAATGTACACGGTACACCGTTCTTACGATACTCCCTCCTCTTATTTTATTAAGTAACCTAGTTTTTCGTATACAACGTACTGTAAAACTTCAAAATAAAATAATTATAATTGAATATTTATATACTAAGAAAATTTATTATTTTATGCAATTTTGAGAATTGTATTAGTCTACAATTATAACGTGTCTTTTAAAAAAATTGTAATGTCTGCAACTTTTCTACTAGAGATCTTGATTCAATCAAAAAACCATTTTTTTAAAATTTGTTTTGTATTTTAAAACCATTTAAATGCATTATGGAGGTTTTTTACATATTATCCAAATCAAGACCCTTGCTGGGAATATGATTGTAATTAATATTATTAGTCTAGATTAATAATAAACGTTATGGAAATCGAATAATTATTTCCAACATGTTTATATTGATACGGTTTGTATGAAATCTTTAAGTGTAGATTTCATATTCATTTGATTACTTCTAAAAAGATAAGTTGACTGATTAATGATAATTTGTGTGAATATTTCCCGTTCTGAAAAAAGTGTTTTTGTTCCGAATTAAAATTTGTTTTTATTTTAACGCATTCGTAGTAATAGTTAATGAATAATTATTTAAATTTATCTTTAAATTTTTTCTTTGTTTCAAGGGCACTGTTGTTAAATTTATTTTCCGGAATTCATTTAAGAATATTTTTCACGATAAATATGTTTAATTACACTTTACACACGCAATTGTGCATTTATATTTTCCACGATAAATAAATAATAATAACCCGATTACTAATCGCAAGGACTCCTTGCGATGATAAAAGTTTGAACCTTGCAAAAACTCAGTTGATTGCTAATCATTCGATGCGCAATATGAATGAATAATTATTAAAAATATGACAATACTGCAGTATTTATTCTACATATCTATAAAAAAATTACTTGTTTCGTCACTTCGTAACCTCGTAGTATTAAAATAGTATAAATCCGCAGATACTTATGAAAAAAAAAAAAGGAACGTATTATTTTGGTTTTGACGATATTCGACACAATGAAGCGCAGATTTAGAGAGGAATAAAATTAGGATAACGTATTAAGTACTTACATACTATGACTATACACTATGACTAAACAAAATTAATAATAAAGCTTAAATGAATATCTACCATCATTAGTCATTTAAGAGTTTATCATATTTTTAAGTACAATTATTATTATTAGTTAATACCACATTAAAATGTTATCTGTATTTGTTTAGTATTCCTTAACATAATTGCAGTGCAATGTAGTTTCACTCAAATGCAGGTAACACGAAATAGTTAATTCAGCTAGACGAACTTAGATTTAAATGATAGTACCAAAATACACACGTTAATCCTATTTTCAAAGGTATAGAAGTAAACCTTTGGTCAAATTTTCAAATTAAACTCAAAATGTATACTGTGGTACCAGTTTATCTACCTAAAAAAAATTTATTTAAGGTCCTTCCGACTGAAATATTATTTATATTAGGTACCATTTGAGTGAGACACGCTGTAATCGCTGTATTATTTAAAATACATTTTGTTAAAAGAACATTTTCATGGAGAATAGTAGAGCATTAAAAAAATGCGCACGCCGTGCTGCCACACAAATGATACTCCACTATTCTTCCCCTACCAAAACTTAAAAGTGAAATATCTTGTCAACGAGTTGACGGAAATCAAAAATTTTAACACAAAAATATATTTAAAGTAATACTCCGCTTATTTGTGGAATTTTTAATATAGGTTCTCATTTGAAAAACCAAAGTTCAAAAACCACAGGATACTCCTTAAATTTTGTGAAAAATCTAAGTATTTGAAAATATCAACTTTGACTACCCTTAAAAATTACAAAAATCAGAATTTATATTTATGCAAAATTCAACTAAAAAATTGGGGTGAGCACGCTTAGTGAATCATTCTGTATATGTATTACATATATATGTACCTACGTAATATTACATCTATTAAAACCAAAACAATTATTTCCAATAATTACAAATTCATATACCATACTATTATTATATAATTTAAGATTGCGTATCCAACAGTAGTAGGTACTTGTATTTTCTCTTATCTATCGCCAAAAATTATCATTTTGTAATATTTTAATTAAAATATAATAACAACAATCAAAAACACAAATATTTTAGTAACAATATCTATAATACATAATGATATAATGCTTGTGTGATACTTAATTTAAGTGTGTACTATGTACAAATCAAAAATATGATCGAGATACATAGAGATACATATTGAGATCTTGTTACAAAACAGTAGTTTACTGTCAGATTTATAATTGTTAAGTCCCAAAGGAAAATAGTTTATAACCTCACCAATTTTAAGGGTGATAAATTATATATAAAAATCCTATATAATAACTCTTAAATCGTAATCATTATTAACTTGTGCGTTTGTATTATTAATAAGGTAAGTACAACAGTTCTAATAAAACAACCGAAAATATAACTATTACAACATTTTATAATATACGTAATTTTATAGAATTATTTTAACTATATTATACGCGTAACCCAGTTAGATTAGGTCAACTTTTGGAAAAACTCGAAGCAAATTCAAAGTTATAACAAATTATGCATATTTGTTTATTCTTTTGACCCATATAATGTACCCCATCATCTTGAGAGTAGATGCTTGGTATGCAATATATACTTATATACTATTGAATGGTCCTTAATATTACAATAATAAGTTGTTCAAAAGAAACAACATATATAAACATTTACGTTTTACTTTGCAAAGAACAAATTAATATATTATATTACCTAACAACTTTTACTTTCTGTCTAGATCTGAAATAAGACTCCCATCGCTGGTCTTTTACAGTTTTAAATACAAGGTTTTCCAAATTATATGTTACAGTCAATTTCACAGTGAAATACATATATATATATATTTCTCTCTAAAAATGAACTAGGTATGTGAAAACTTTTTGAAATTACATGTTCAAACGAAATATATTACATTTTCCTCGTGTTGTTTTAAATTTTATGTTGAAATTAAACGGACATTTTCGGGAAGCAAAAATGTCAACACCAAAATGTGTTTAAACTAAAACTGGGTACCTAAATAAAATTTTTTTGAATTATGAATAAGTATACAGGTTGAAATTTTAAAGTCAAAATACGGTAGTAGTGTCACTTCTGTTCATAAGAGAGAAAAATATAAAAGCATTCTAACATTCTAAAATATATAATTTAAAAAAGATTTCGCTTAGGTCGTATTTTTAAAAAATATAAAATTCACAGTGAGATTGATGGTAACATTCAATTTGGAAGACTGTAAAAATTATTCCGATACTGAATACATAAAAATGTTTATCACATTAAACCTCATTAATTTGAACTCAAAAATAGGTACCTAATGTTTTATGCCTGGGATTGAATATGCTAAATAAAAATCAGGGATATAAAAAAATAATCACTATGCAAAGAACCCAAAAATAACATTGATTTACAATACAATGTCCCATACAATAAAATGTGTAAAAAATTATTTGTTTGTTCGATGATTACACAATTATAATTATAATGAGTAGTTACACTTTAATTCTCTTTATATCGCGAAGTAGCTGAATATAAATAAAGCTACTAATACTCTAATACTGTAATACCTACTCATAGATAGCCTCCATTAATGAATACCTACATTAATTATAACAGCAGATTTTATTCTTAAAGGCTTTTAAAAATTAAACCGTTTTTTTTTTTAAATTGTATACATTACAATTGCCACTTTTTAAAAGCCTCTTTGCAAAAAATTTTTTAGGAGATTATTATTTCATAGATAATTTCTTCGATTTATCATAACTGTAATTATAAGGATGACATATTATAAATTATAAAACTACGTATACGTTGCGTTGGTTAGTTTTAACAAATATTAGTTTATTTTATTTTTAGATTCAAAACGTAGTGAGGGATATATTGGTTTTACTATAATGTTTGTGTGTTTTTTTTCTGTCCACGAACAACTTTTCTACAAGAAATCTTACTCCGAAGTATCAAGTGTAGCACCTTTTCTGAAAGGTAATTTTCTTTAGTTGGTGTGTTGGGAAGATAATTTTTTGATTTTCCAAAGGGTTTTACTGTGACGTGTGCTTTTGGATTCGGAGTGTAGCGAGGTTTACTATATGTGCTTTTTTTTTTTATTTTTTTTTTTATGTCTGTTAATAACTTTTTGAAGAGAAATCTTGCTCTGATGTATAGAACTATTTTTTCTAATTAGTGCATTACACAGGTCATTTGTAGATTTTTCAAGAGGTTTTCGAAATAATTGAGAAAAACACGAAAGAAAATTATTGGTAAAACAGCAAAGATTTACTGTGCAGCGCGAACCGCAGCATTATCGATTTCATTGTTTTAATTTTTACAACTTATGTTTTCTACCAGAAATAATAGAAAAACAACTAGAGATCTTTTTTGTTGAATTTTTAATCTAGTTTATAACAAAGAAAGTCTTTTTTGTATTTTCTTTGTAGGTTTTTTAATAATTGAACAAAACAGAAAAATCTACGAAAATAATTATTTTAGTAAATTAAATTTTTTTTTTTTAATGTAATGTAAATTTAATATGAACCTAAAATTTCGACTCATATTTATTTTTCTAGACGTGGTAAAATTTTAAATCCTTTGAGCCATTTTAGAGCAATTATAGACATCTTAATTATTATGCGAATGTTTTACGTCATTTTCATTTGGTAGGTACTTTGTAGATTAAATCATTAAAATAGACAGAAATCTTTAAAAATTTGGCAAGAGGTTCATTATAAGTATTAAAAAAAAATTGAGTTTAATGTAGTATATTTTTTTTTATATGAGTTTTAAAATCAAATTTTGACAAAAAAACGTAAATATTACGAATTTTCAAAACATGTTTAATCGAACTTTGTTCCGAATCGTTTTTCGTTTTTAAGAGTTATTATCGTTGGTTATAGATATAAATTAAATAACTTTATGTATCCCACCTTCCCAATTACTCACCTACAACAGTGGCTATACCTTTCTCCAGTATTAACTATTTTTTTTACTTAAATTTTAAAATAAAATATAAAGAATAGAGTTGAAAATGATATTTGTACAGCTAAAAACCACCAGTGAACGTACCGTAAATAAACAAAAAACCTGTTTTCAATAAATTTTTCAATATTGATTGATGTTTATAAACTATATTTATTCATAATAATAGTGTGTATCATGCAATATTGTTCTATTTACAGTGTTTTTTAATAACTTAGTTGAAAAGTAGTCATCAATTTTTTTTCGGTAAACAATAAAAATAAACGTGAAACGGAAACAATGACAGAGCTAAAACTCATTCATGGGGGGAGAGGTCCCAAAATTTGTTTGATTTACTATACATACTAAGTTTGTTTACGTTCATATGTAACCTTGGATTTATAATTCAATTACACAATTTACGAAAAAAAATCCAAGGGTGGGGCCACATCGTCATTTCCCCGAAAATCCACCACTGCACCAACAAACTATATATTTTATAATTCAAAATATATTTTTCTCAAACAATATTATATTCCGCAGTTATATTGAAATTATTATGCATAGATACAATAGACATGGGTAATATTGACGATTGCAGGCTCCAATTAATAAATTAATTTGTGAGGTCTAATAAAAAGAAAAAAAAAATTATAATTTAATATAGTTTAACAAATGTTATAATGGTTGCAATCCGTGGACAACAAATGAATTTTGCTTTTTTGTAATTTTTTTTTACTAATTGGAATCAAGCAATTAAAGGGAGCGAATGGTTGGGGGAGGGCCAAAATCCGTAGCCTTGGTTAAGATATTTATTATACATTATACGATATTTTTTAGATTACATTTTGTAATTTTTTAATAAAATAAAATTTAAATAGACTCGTCTGATTCGAACCGTAAAATACCGTTAGTCTGCATACATATTTCAGTTAATAAAGGACGGACCTATTTCAAGTTATAGTCACAATATAAAGGTTATATGTCGACCAAATAATATTAAAAATGTTTCATCTCGCGTACTAATATAATAATAATGAAGTCCATCATATGATGACCCCAGTATATTCATCTAGTTTTTTGAAGAAAAAAATCCCCAAATCAGTCGTTTTTACTACGTTTATGGTGCAAATTTTATCGTTTGTTACAAAAACACGAAAAAGTTATAACTATTATTTTTAAGCGAAGAAGCTGGAGACACAACCACCTCCCTCTCTTCCTAGTGCTTTTTAGAAAAAACCTTGGTCAATCGTTTGTGTCAAAATCACGAAGAGTGCATTGGTTTTAAAATGATGTTTATTTTTATATTTTTTTTTATACCGTGTACAAAATTTCTACCAGCAATCTTGCTCCGATGAATGAAATGTAACATTTTTTTTAAAAGGAAAAATTATTTAGTTGGAATAAGTAAAGAGGTTAATTATTGATTTTCCAAGCGGTTTTCATAATTATTAGGAAAAAAACGTAGGAATTAACGGACAAATATTTACGGCGTAACGATTTCATGATTTTCTATTTTAGAAATTTTACTTCCACCAAAAAATAACAATTGACATTTTTTGTCAAATTTTGGATCTGATTTCTCACAATATAATAATTTTATAATTTTACAATTTTCAATTTAATTTTTTTGTTGTAATTCAGTAAAAATATTCATAGTAGTTTGACATTTGGATAGAAAACTCATATTTGATTTTTTGCCAGCGTTGGCAAAATTTTCAAAATATTTAAAATATTTTTTTGCTATTTAATTTTTGACAATTTAATTTTGTAAGTTTTTACGTACCTAACTATTATTTGGTAGGTATAAACTCTATGGATAAAATTGTTAGACTAAATAGAAATACTCCAAAATCAGATAAGAGGTTTATCAAGGGTCGTACTAAGTGATAAAAAAATATCGAGTGTAATGTAGTATTTTTAATTTTTTTATAAGTTTAAAATTAAATTTTGACCAAAAACGTAAATATTTCAAAACATATACAGCCGAACTTCACTCCGAATCGTTTTTCGTTAGCAACGGTTTATCGATGGTCACAGATATAAATTAAACAACTTTATGTGTCCCACCTTCCTAACTACCCGCCTAAAGAAGTGGTCGCACCCGTTCCTAGTATTAACTTTTTTTTTTTTTTAGTTTCAAGAGCATATTGTTATTAAAATTTAATTTTTCTTATTTCACTTAAGAATATTTTTCATAATCTGTTTGATTGTACTTTATACACCGTAAACGTGCATCTATGATAATATCAATGACTAATAAATAATAATACATCGATTAGTCATTTTGATAATCAAAGTTTAAACCCTCCGAAAACTCGGTTGATAGCGATCATTCAATGAAGAAGATGAATTAATGATTATTAAAAATATGAGAATACTGAATCATCTATTCAATATATTATGTACAACAAATTACAGATTCGTTAACGTCAAAACGATGGAAATCCGTGGTACTAATAAAAAAAAAAAATTAACAAGAGGTTCTCCAAGTCAAACTTGATATTTAGTTGTAAAAAAAAAAATGAGTTTAATGTAGTATGTATTTTAATAAGAATTCTAATATCAAATTTTAACGAAAATCATAAATATTGCTCCCTTTCAAAATATGAATAACCGAACTTCGCTTCAAATTGTTTTTTATTAGAAATATACATAAACATATATAAATTAAATTCCCCGCCATATTTTATCTTTCCAACATTCCTCCTTTTTTTGTGTTTGTTAACAACTATTCTACCCGAAATATTGATCAGATTTTTAAGTGCAGCATTTTTTCTGCAAACTAATTTTTCAAATAAGTTGGTGTATTGATAATTCCTCGTAGTTTTCTTAATAGTCGGGAAAACAACGTAGAAAACAAATTTAGGGCAATAATGGTTGTCTAAATTTCAACTTGTTTTTCTTTATACATTTCAGTTAAAAGTATTTTAAAAAGTAAATCGTTCCTGGAAAATGGAACTCGTCATTTAAGCGTTGTTACTCTCTTATTTATAATTATTATTTTTTTATTATTTCATGAATACCTAATGCAGTCCAAAATAGTTTTTTTATATTCTTAATTAGAAAATATCACTAATTAATTTTCTTTGGAAATGTATAAATATTTGACATTTAAGGTTTGTGAGTTATTTATTAGTCACTTCATACTTTTTAAATACTTAATTTTCATAAAAAATAAATAAATGTAGTCTAAGTTTATCAAGTCAACTAAAATCGAAAACTATTCTTACTTCTTGGAAGTAAAATGTTTAAAATTCTAATAAATTAAATATAATTAATTTTCTAGGTACCCTAAAAAATAAAAATGAAACTATTTAATAAAAAAAAAAATCGAGAGCAAGAGTCAGTTGACCCTTTTGACCACCCTGGCCAACGTTCTCGCACAGGGTCCCCTCTCAGGGAAAAAACATTGTGGCGATAGGAGCGCCACACGATTTTAAAAAATCATCACCGAGTCACCATTTATATCACTGTTATCTAAGTATACAATCACGTGGTTTATTATGTTTTCATATTATATAGGTACCTCATATCTTATATGTATAATGTTAATAAAAATAAAGAAATAATACATTATGTTATGTGGTAATTTTTTAGTAACTGACGAAATGATACTGACACAAAATAATTTTTAAACAATATTTTAAAATAAGTGTTTTTTTCGTTTTTCATAAGAGGAACGGAAATTCATCTTGAAATTGTAAATTTAATATATTTAAATGTTGAGAAATATCAGTTAAAAATGCCAATGAACATAGAAATTGTTTATCATCCATTTGGTTTTCCAAATAAGTAATATCAGTTGCATTATTCGCTTTAAGAAACTCAAATATTTTTTTTCTCAAAACAAAAAAAATGTTCGAAACACTTTCCATGACTTAACCAGCGTACATCCGTGTGTAATAATAAATCACCACACTCACAATCAATTTCCTGTAAATATATAATAAAATTACGGTGGTTTAAACTACGGTTGTCTCCTCTAATGACATTAGTAATTTTAAATAGAGTATGCATAACACCGTCAAGCTTCATTATTTTGCCACATAACGCTTCTTGATGAATAATATAATTTAGCAGGAACATTAACGTTAGATTTGCGTATTTATCCAAGAAAACCAATATTCCTAGCTTTGGCACCATCTGTCACAACCGATGTCATTTTTTTTAATCCACCAAAAGGTTAAATTGCATTTTTACTGCATTAAATTGATCACTTCCTTTGGAAGTTCCGCGCAAAGAATATAATTCTAATAGCTCTTCATACACTTCAAATTGTGGAGATATAACTCTAACAAATATCAAAAGTTGACTTACATCTGAAACATCTGTGCTTTCGTCCAGTGCAATCGAAAAATATACACAATCCGTCATTGTAGTTTGTAATGTTATACGAACGGCACTATCAGTGTCAGCTATACGACGTATCACTGTTCATCTTGAAAGTGATATTTTTTTTAATTCACTGGCAATTTTGTTTTCATTTATTGATTTATCCATTTTTACTGCACAGTTTTTAACAAATTCGCCATCACTCAATGATTTTTTTTGATTTTGCTATTTTGTTAAAAATAATGTGTGAAGCCAATAAACTTGATTGTTGTGAAGTTGTTGCTTTTGTCATCACATTTTGTTGCAATTGAAGTTTTCTTTTAAGATCAATTATAACACTCTCTCTTGCATCACCAATGTATTTTTCATATTTGAACAAATGATTTGTCATGTAATATCTTTTTAAATTATATCCTTTTAGTACTGCAATAATGTTTAAACTAATTAAACATTGAAGTTTTTATTGTTTTTTTATAATAAATAAATACTCATTTTCCCATAAGCTGTTAAAACTTCTATTTTCATCGTCGATTTTTCGCTTTTTAGCAGACATTTTTGAAACATTACAAAACACGAAAATAATAAAACAAACACAATCGACCAGCGTGACACGACGGATATAACTAAACTGATAAAATAAATACCTATTAGGTATATTAGCTGTAACTATAAATATTATGCATTTAGACATTTTATAATTTAGCTGCAGTTCAATACTAGATAAGAAATCATATCTATGTTTTACGATAAACATTATATGGATTTTTATAAATATAACAAATAAAATACAGATAAATCCTAACGTTTTATGATGTAATTTGAAAATGTAGCACGGGCCAGTGACAAACGGTGCGCGGGTCGCCAATTGCCCATCCCTGATATACAACAATACCCAAAATTGCCCGTTTAAACGCGTACAAATTATCGTTTCACGTATAATTTTAACTATTATAGACATTATACAGTCGTGTAAATAAATAAATTACGGTGTTCCAAAAAATTTGTTTAAAAAACACAATGCCATAGTTATTGCAAAGTACGAAACAAATGCTTCTTATAGCATTATTTAAATACTCGTAGCTTTCTATCGGACAAAAGTCGACGTCACACAGCAGTCGTACAATAAAAGACGTATAAAACACGATCAAAGGACTCCGACGACAAACAACTGCAGCAGTTTCATAAAGTCACAAAGGTCACTGTTAAAATAAGGAGATATGAGGAGGGGGGAATTATTATGGTTTTTTTGTCTCGTAGGAGAAATTTATTACGTGATTATTGTCTAGGGCACTAGTTTATTTAATGAATTTTCGTTTTAATAATAACAATCATAAAAAAAAAAAACAGTTCGTTATCAAAGAGTACTTATTGTTTTGTTTGTTTTTTTTTTTTTAAATCGACTATAAAAAAATGCCCGAGAATATTATACATAGGTATAGTACGCACGTATTTAATATTAAAACAATTTACTACTTTGCGAATACACTTTTAAATGCTCTGTAAGCGAACAAGCAATAATACATTATTATGTTTTTGTCAAAAAAAAAAAAAAAAACGGGCCAAAAATGTTAATCTCAATTAGGTAAGCAAGCGATTGTTCTATTGGTGGAAATACGCAGATATTTGCAATATGCCTAATACTCGTTAATATTATTATTCATTATTATTCAGTCAGCTTCTCGTATATGCACTACACAGATATCCATATACTCTAATATTATAATATGGATATCTGTGAGGTACTGCGAGTATAATTATTATTATACGTTGACACCACTTGTTTGCCATTTGATAACGAAATCAATCGTTGTAGCGCGTTATCACGGGTCGCACGTCCGAAATACAGTACGTGCAGCCGCTACAATAGCCGCGTAATATTATCATAATCTCGTCTTCGTGTATTCATGTTATTGTTCCTTAAAAAAATATTATTGCAGTGTAGCGAGTGCACCGGAAAAAAAAAAATTACTAATTTAAAAGACAATAATAATGCATTTATAGATAATGGTAATAATGTTCGCACGGACGTCGTTGGGGGGGGGGGGGTCGGATCCCTACCGCGAGAAAAATAAATTCACTTACCTGACCTAACTTGTAATATTTTAGATTCTGTGGGGAGTCGAGGAATGTATTGAATTTTACAATAACGTTTATTTTTTAAAATTTTTTTTTACCGTGGACAACTTTTCTATCAACAATTTTGATCCAATTTACAATGGTAGCCATTTTTCTGAAAGGCAATCTTACTGGGGTGGTACTTTAGAGAGGTCATTTTATGATTTTTCCGTGAGTTTTCTCAACGAACGGGAAAAACCGGAAAAAACATGGGAAAACCGAGAAATTAGGTATAATATTAAACAAATATTATTGAAAAAAATATATAATCGCTTTTTCGTTAGCTGTGGTTAATTGTTGCGTACGGATAACGATTAAAATTGCCCCACAACTACCTTCCCCACTTCTCAGCTACAACAATGACTGCACCCGTCCCCATTATCCTAGGACAGCTTTTTAGTTATTATGTTCAAATTTAAATTATAAACAATAAATAGTGAACAATATTTAGACTGAGTTTATTAATCATTTATAAAGACCGGTGAGGGGGGAGGGGCGCACTTACCTTTTGGTAAAAAAACGGTTTGGTGAGCGCCAGCCAACGTTCGACGGCCATTATGATGGCCACGCAACCGGAACCCAGACCGAAGAACCGCCACAGCACGCGGAACCGGCAGGCCCAGATGCTGTCTACGATCGACGGCCAGTACAAGGCCACGTACATCTGGATCAGCATGCCGGTGAGCGCCATGCAATCGTTTGTGGCCAGGCACCGCAACATGAACCTGTGCTTTTGATTGCTGCTAGATCTGGTCCGATGCAAGATGAACAGGGCCAGCAAGTTACCGAGTATACCCACCATGTACGACACGGTCACGCCGGCCTGAAGTCCCGGGTGTTTGGTATACCAATCGGCGGTAATGATCGGCGTCGCGAACGTCGCGTTCGGTACAACGTGCTCCATCGGTTCGCAGTCGCGTTCTCCGGCCCTGCATGGACCGTGTTCCCGCCGTTTGTCTGTGGCTGTCACACGCGGAGCGACTTGTGGCGCTGTCCCGCCCCGTCACCGTGGCCGGCACATGTTAAAACAACAACACACGTACGCGATAACAACGGTTTTGTTATTGTTTATTCGCGTGGTCGATTCCGCCGATGTGATCATCGGACACAGCTGAACGATAGCTACAGTGAAATTGTTCGATAATGGAAACTCTCGATTCCCGAAGGTATCCTTCCTTCGAAAATTTCCATTCAGAAAAGGTACTACACTTGATATTTTGGAGCAAGATTTCCAGTAGGAAAGTTACTCACAAATAGCAAAAAAAAACACATAGTAAAACCAATTATGGAAAACAATATTACATTCCTAATGTAAATATTACGGTATTTTTTTTAGTTTTATACATTTTGGTTGTAACTTCGTATTTTATGTAAATATTTGTGATGAACTTGTCCTAAATATCACCGGACTAATTTTGAATACAAAGTACAAATAATTTTTATTACAATGACAATAATATTTTTATTTTATTCATATAACTTTAAAAACAAAACATTATCTGCTAAGCATTGTATTGTAATAAACTGGATACACACAAAAATTACTACGATAACGATACGGACTCCTACTATCCGCTAGGTAGTACAGAACGTGTGGCTGTACATCCGTTGCACCGCACTCACACTACTGTTAATTTACTTCTCACACACTGACACGGCTCGTTTGTAACTGTCATAAAAATTGCCTAATTCTTACGCCTTACAATCGATCACGCTTGAGCATCCCGAAAATGTCCATTTTCAACCGTCGTTGTGCACGTTTTTATATTCCATGGACATACGTATTCATAAACATACTTTAAAATTTAAAATTTAAATAAACCCAATTGTATGTCATCGATGAACACATGGGAAGTTTAGAAATTGAAAGTGGGTGGCAATGCTAGGGTAGTTTAAACATTTTAACTTTAGATTTTCGTTACCAGCATGCTCTTATTTTGTTAATAGTTACAAAATAATGATGTTGTAAAAATTTGGACGTGATAACTCAACCAATTACGTTCCACGTGATGGTTGAAAAATAACCAAATAAAGAAGTTTTTTACTTTTGAATTCTAGTCAAAAACTATAACATTTAGCATAAAAATGTTAATTTTAAAACTTATAATTTTCTATGAAATATCTACAACATTTTCCATAAATTAATTTTATTACAAAAAAAAAAAAAATATATCCTATGTTTAGAATATGGTTATTATAATATATCTATCGAATAGATAAAGATATAATGAAATGTTTTAGTTTATAAATTGTTTATATTTTAATTTCCTAAAATTAAGATTATGAGTTAAAATCGCATTATATTAATAATAATATTTATACTATTCGAGGCTTTAAGTAAATACTACTCTGCTATGTCCAGGATAATTTGTTCTGTAATCTTTTACAACCTGAAAATCAATAATTCTAATAATAAATAATGTAAGACTTCATTATTTACAAAACGTACAATAAATATTTATCGATTATAATCTTATCATAAAACTGATCATTACAGTACCTAGTGATAGGAAACTTTAATACATAATCAGAAATAAACTAAACAGAACATAACGCGATAAGTTGCAGTTACAGAATATTACCAATATTATTATAAGCATACATACTTTAAATATTAAACTGAATCTAGGTCCGAGATTAAGATTTGTTTTCGATTAATTATACATGAACAAATTAAATGAAATCGGTATATCTATATCTACTGTTTTATTAACGAATTTAAAAAGTTTAGCAAATTGTCAAAAAATTATTAGTCGCACGTCGAATGTATTGTGTGTATCAATTCTCGTGGTGTGTGATAAGAAATATAACATATACAAATAAAAGTACTAACCACAAATTAAGATATACAGATTTAAAATCGGCCGATATAAAAAGTATGAAAACATGACCGGTAACCATACTGCGAAAATCAGCTGTTAAACTAAAAACTAAATAAATAAATATAAAATATTTAAATACCATTAGAATTATTTTTTTTTAAATTAAGATAATATCTTTGTATACCAACATTTTGGCGGCTATTTAATCCTTTAAATTATATTCTAATATTATAATTTACATTTACAAATAACAATTTAATTTAACAATATGTATCAATATTGATGAAAACATAAATAATAATGGCGAGGTATTCCACTTTTAAGTAGCGGTGCATAATTTGTATAGCAGTGTTTGAATAATGTTCCATCACTCTTCCCTACAATGGCCTATCTGATGGAGGGGCGATGAGTGGATCAATCCTCCAGGGAATTTTTCAACTGTGCATTTTTAATCACGACTTAATCTATTGGTAATAAAATGTTATAGTATTTATACCCATTAAATTTATTATTTCTTGGATATTTTTATCAGTGCTACCAAGAAGTAGTGATAATGGTATAAGACAATTTTTGTCTATAAGACATAGATATCGATATAGATATCCGAATAATAATCATACATTGGTTTACAGGGAGAAAAAAAAAGGATTAATATTGCTTTCAAATTGCTGTAAATATTTTAAATTTTGAGCGGACAAGGAATATATTGGTTTTACTATATAATTCTTTTTTTTATCTGTTAACACATTTTATGCCAGAAATGTTGTTCCGATCATCAACATCAGGGGTGGTCCCTGGTATCAAATTTGTTATCTAGTTGGTGCATTGAGGATATACATTTTTGATATTCTTCAGAGTTTTCTTAATAATTTGGGAAAATCCTAAGAAAAACGTAGGAACAACGGGGAAATGTAAGCAATAACGGTTTTGTTTTTTATTTTTATTTTGTTATTTTATTGTAATTTAAAATATCATAATTACTATTATATATATTTTTTTTAAAAAAAGATTTAATGTTAGGTTTATATTAAACGGTTTATAATAAATTATTAAGTTACATTAATAACACAATACATTTTAAAACTTATTATCTCTATGTATACCAAAATTAAAGTACATATACGTCTATGTATTCAAAGGTGGGCATTAACTACTTAAAAAGTTAAACTTAATAGTCAATTCATTTTATGGTTAACTACCAATTTAATTTTTTAATGAATAAACTTAACTTTTTACAGTTAATTTTTATGCTCTGTATATTTTATACTACGTAAATAAAATTATCAAAAAATGTATTTTGTATAATTAATTACAATAATAATAATATAATTTTTTATATTTAACTAAACTTAAACTAGTTAATTATTTTCATTAACTTGTCGGTCTTTACATAAACTATACTTTTAGCACACCGTCTTATGATAATAATAACGAATAATCATTTGTCAATGTTTGGAAAGATTTTTTTTATCTAGGTAAAAAATTACTTATTATTTATATAATTAAATCAACTTCATTTAGATAATTATTATTTGGCTATTATCTCTTATCTTTATACAACATTATAACAAGATCAGTCAATTCAAACTTTTGCCGTGGATCCGATGATGTAATTGAATTCCAAAAAAAAAAAAACAAATTGATGCGCATTCGGATCATACACGCTAGCAAAAAAGACAATTACGCGGCCCACGTTATTTTCCCCACGTAAGAAAAACATTAAAAGACGTTGCGATGGCATTCTATTCGCCCACGTAAAACATAAAAAAAAGCTCATTTTTAATAATGCATATCTATATTCTGTTATAATGTTCTTGATTTTCTTTTTATGATTTCATTAATTGGCTACGATTATGGTAAATACGGATTAAGTATGTCTAGTAAAACGATTGAAACCTCCCCGAAATTATTAAACAATTAAATATAGTATAAATTATTTATTGTATAGACGTCGTAAATATTATTATTTTAAAAAGAAATCTATAAAACCTTTCATAGTAATTTATACGTCTATGGACAGTGATGTGTCCAGTGGGGAAAGAGGCTAAGGGACTTAAAAAATAATAATTTAAACCATATTCAGCGTTGACAACTTTTTAAAATAAAATAACAATTAATTAAATTAGTTCTGCTATTATTCAACTTAATACAAATAGTTGTAGTACTTACATAATAATGTATTTTGTAAAATAATCTCAATAAAAGAGGCTTTTTAACTGTATAATTAATGTAGATAATTATACTTTGCTTGCATTATTATAATACATAAACTGAATTTAATATATCCCCCCTTCCCAATTAAAAATTCTACCCTGCATATGGGTAATACACATAATTTTTGTCGTACCCGTAATATAATGCAAAATTATAGTTATAGGCGCACATTGGGTGTGAATTTAGGAGGTGCTAGAATAATTTGCGGTACAGAAATCCGTAGGGCGCTTTGCCCCCCCCCCTCAAACTCCCTATTACCAAAATAAACCACATTATAATGATTTCAAATTTTTATGTAAATCAAAATTAATTATACTTTTACATAGGACAAATTAATAACTATAATTATAAAGTTGAAATTGTATAAATGTTAATATAATCGCTATTCGGTTTATTTATATTCAGTAACTATACTGTATAGTCTATACAATAATCTATCGTTTACATAATTTACTATGAATTTGAAATATTTAAAAAAGTATATTATCTATTTTTACTAATTAATGTTGTACAAGATTTAAGTTTCTATTTGATACTGCACATTTTTGCAACATAATTTCATGAACTCGTGAACTATTTGTAGCAAAAATTATGGAACAAAAATCATATTTTATCCAAACCAATAAACCATAATAATTTACAAATAATTGGTGAAATAGCGATATAAATTATTTAGGGAAACTGGGGGTGCTCATTTGAAGCAAGCTCCTCCTAGCAACCCCCCTATGTGCTCCTATAACTATAGTACATAGTGACTAGTGTTATTTTTATTGTTTTTTTTCTTTTTTATCGCGTGCTGCGACTAGATAATACAATCCCGGGATCCCATAGTCACTGTTGCCACTGATGACGATTTTCTAGCTTCACGATTCAGACAAATGGATTTGACCAACGTGCAGTGTTGCAATACGTACAGGTAAGGGTCCATTACAAAGTGCAATGCTGACAACAGGTCGGCCACAAAGAATAACGGCTTAATTTGGTTTTCGTCCGAAATGAACCTGGCCAACGGTATGGTTATCTGAAAATCACGTACAAATCAAAAATTTGTTCATAAAGTCATAATAATATAATAGATACCTAACTGCATAATGCACATGTATCATATTATATTAGTATTTATTATTAATAAAGTTTCTATGGGTTTAATGAAACACCATTAAAATCGGCTTCAATTTGCAGATCAAAACGAAGACCATTGGAAGCCATTTTTTTAAAAAGCATATGAGACATCCATTTATGATGAAAATCAAGCTTAGAGTATATTTTGGGGCTGAGAAAGAGTATATTTGAATTTGATATCTTATTTCCTTTTAATTTTATCCTTATTCTTATGATATTTTCGCTACACAGACGAGAAAGTTCTAGATACAATATACAAAACAAAAATAATAAAGAGAATTTTCATGGGCGTAGCTATTGTTGGGGAAGAGAGTTGCACTTGAACCCTTCCCCCCCCCCTGTGTGACTAAGATAGTGATTATTTTCTTGTTTTTATAAATATAACCATTCATGAATAAATGATCAATTTTTATTTTATTTTCTAAAAACTATTTGCCAAATATGTCAAGCCAAGATGGTATTTAACCCAAAAAAACCATTCACTTCAACTCAAAAAATATTAATCTTTAAATGTGGAAAAATCTATTAAAAACGTGTATTATATTATATGGATGTAAAACATTGCAAATGAAGATATGAGATGTATAGAGACGTTTGAAATGTGGAGCTGGAAGAATCCTTATCAAAAGATAAGTTGGACTGTTAGAGTCCATTAATAAAGAAGTTTTGAAAAGAAGATCTTTGTGAAATAATATTTCGAATAAAGGGAGTGAATGGATTGGTTATATTCTCAGGTATGGATGGTTGTTAGGACTAATCTTGAAAAGAACGGTACAAGGAAAAAACTACAGAGAAAAACCACGATTATAATACATAAGCCCGAATATAGAAAATCAAAAATGTAATTTATTTAAAGAAATGAAGAAGAAGGCCAACAATAGAAAATTATGGGAACTGGTGATGCGAACCCGATCCTGAGATTGAAAACCGCCCTAACTAGATTCAATTTTGTTAAAAAAAAAGTTCTCATGTGGTACATTATTTGCAATCATCGAAATAAAATTAAATTTAAATCAAACATCGGCCGCGTCAAAAGAATTGTGGGTAATCCCAAAAACGTATATTCATAATGAAATGTCCTATTTGCGTTACATACCATTTGCGGGATCCAACAGGTGAAAAACGCAACGGACAATAATAACATGAGCCTGGCGAACGTTCTTTCTTCTCGCGTGGCCCCGTTGATCAGGATTCCTCGTCGATCGCGTCTCACCAACACGTTATTATTTTGAGAGCCGTCTTTCATGCACAGAGCTCTAGTCACGGCTACGTTCATGAATATTATAACGACGCATAAAAATACCCCTGCGTATGACAAATATAACATTAAAAATTTAAAACAAAAATATAAGTATAATGTACGTTTTATTACCTATTTTAAAATAACTTTAAAACAGTGATTAAAGATTATTACGTTTTGATTTTATCCATATTGTCCCGTCGTCGAGATTAATTAATGGTTTGTATAGTTATTATATTTAATTTCAAATCAAAATGAAAATAGATAGGTAACTACAATAAGATTTATTTTATTTTTTTTTTTTTTTGATTTCCCAGTGAACCGATTTTGATTTTCACTAAAATGCAGAAAACGCTTTTCCGATTGGTGAAAATTCCTCCAATAATTTTACACTGTATACCTTAAAAGATACACAAGATTAAGAATTTTTACCCAATGTAGCGATATTTTATTTAAAATATGTATTTAAATTCTAAACAGTTTACAAAACAACGATACGCTTGATTTTGGACAAAATCATAAAAAGTATAATTTATGTGCAATGTTCACAGACAGTGAATCACTCATCTCGTTTCATCAAAATTTTATTACGCATGTTAATATTATTATAAGTTGTTGTTTTTTTTTTTTTTATTTTTTTTTTTAATAAAACATAAACATGAATTAACCAACATTATAGATCCTTTGCATGTAAATAATGCGTAAACTCACCGTAACTGAAGTACAAATTAGTGAATAGCACATCTAACGGATTTTTAGCGTTCCTATAACGAAGACACGTTGATTTGTCTTCGTAAAGACCGAACACAACGCACGGTACGGACGCCGAACAAAATATTCCTATCCATTGCACGATCATCACTCGTTTTAATAAACAAAGGCTAACGTGCTGAAATAGAATAAAATGTATAACGTATGTGAGAAACATAAAAATAAACTAGAAAAGAAACAATAAAAAACATGTTAAGAGAATATCATACCATCCATAATTAAACTTTAGAAGGACAACTTTTATCGCACCATATTGCGTATTTATAGTATAATTAACAAAATTTCTCAACACATTACACATAAAGAAAAACCTATCTGCATATCGTAGTTTTTTTAACCTAAATACAATTAAAGTTATTATCTTCTGTAAACCTTCGGTCTTTTCGTTTACTTATTTAAAAACATTTATTAGTAGTAATGTTTTTCCATATTATGCTCTGAAATTTTGATAACTATTATATAAATACGAAAAGATTGAAGTTATTCTGCGTAAAATAGTTTTCCATTAATATTTTAATTAATTTCATGATTACCAGTGTTGAGTCCAGAAAATTTTCCTGGGAGGTTTTTTTTCTTTTCATTGTCCATTTCTATATAAAATATAACGGGTATTGTACATTTAATAAATTCATTTTTTTTTTTTATAGTTGTATTTGTCAGGGGATAAATGGAATTTTAGGGAGAGGACATTTGCCTCTCCTAGAGTATACCTGGATTCAACACTGTACATAATAAATACTTGTGACAAAACCGGATGACTTTTATTTTCAAATAAATTCGAATATTTTTTAGTATAACAATTATAATAATTTTTGCTAAAAATATCATAAAATTCTCCTATACCACAACCTCTTAAATATTGAGTGTGTGACGTCCCCTTAAGATAATAGTAAGTGTAGTTATAGTACTCATACAATAACTATTATCTCTGTTTTATATTAACATGAAATTTTGAAATTTAAAACATAGATTAAGCTTAAGTGCCGTCAATGACTTAGTTAATAAGTTAGTAACTTAAGACATTGAACAACATTAAGCCCTTAATGTTCAGACTTTTTAAAATTGAGGAATCTCAAAGTTTGCATTTTTGCTACTGATTCAATCATCATCAAAATCATAAGACACTTTCTTTATGAATAGAAACGTAAAATTTAGTATAAATGTAAGTCTTATAGTGAAAGTAAAGAGAAAAATTTGAAAATTCTACTTTTTTATAATTAGTGCCACTTTAGAGAGGATAGTTCTAAATGCATGTAAATAAATATTCATCCACCAAAAAAAAAATTTAAATAATTATTAATTATATCACAGATACTCCAATATTATTAAGTAATGTCAATTTTCTTATTCCTACAGGGAACTTTCGACGCTTCTATTCTTGTTCAATCGCTATTTGTCAAACTTATTACATAAAATATAATTCTTTGTACAGAATGATGAATCTGGCCAAAAAGGACCCATATCATTTATTATTTGATTAATTATTCTAATTCTTGTTATTGTCATTATAAATTATTATTATTCAAATTATTTCTTTGTTATTTTCCTGTGGACAATTTTTCTACCAGAAATTTTTCTAAAAGAAAATTTCACTAGGAAAGTACTTCTAGAGAGGTCGTTTTTTGATTTTTCCCGAGTTTTCTCAACAAATATAAAAAACCGAAAAAAAAAAACAGGAAAATGTAACGGCAGCGTTAATATTTATATTTCCGTAAATGGTAACGGTGCGGTTGATTTATTTGACAGAGAATACCCAAGTGGGGACAGAAATTGGTTTCGTTGCCAGCCCATACTATCTTAGTTTATGCTATGTTTATCCCCATTATCCTAGGACGTCTTTTTTTTTTATCTGATATTATTTTTATGTTTTATTGATAACATCAAATATTGAAACCAATTAATTTTACCAGATTTTACTAGACATATTTTTCTGGCTAGGTCAGATAAAATAATTTAAATATTTGGATGGAAAAACCGACTAATACAAATGTTTGATTTTTAAAATTGTGTTTCGGAGAAAAGTGTGTAAGCCTGTCTGGGTCGTCTGGACCTACCCGACCTGGCTACGCTAGCTACGTCAGTGAATTTTACCAGGGCACTAACTTCTGAATTGAACGCGTTCATTTTTTCAACAAACATAAACGTGAATGCGTTGTTTTTTAAATATGAACGTGAACACGAACACATTCATTTTATTGGACAATTGGACTTTCATATTTTTAATGAACGTTCCAAATACTAGGTATATTAAATATATTGATATAACCAATTATATAAATAAATAAATAACGATGATCATCAGCAGTCACCACCACCCTTTATTCTTTCTTATAGAAATGGCACTGCAACAGTGAACAAACAATTGTGTAATACTATATTGTAGTCTGTAACAATATATCCTCGAATTTTTTTAATTGACCATCATAATGCGTACACTTTAATTATTTTTATTTGTGTGAACAGTGCCGTGTTTACGTGAAATATTACTGTTGCCACCAACATATGAGACATAAGTAGTATTATGGTTATCTATCGTCGGTTAACTAAATAAAAATACTATAATAACTATAATATAATCAGCGTCAATAAAAAATGTATAATAATTAAAACCTAAACGAATCGTATAATAATCATATTACCTATACATAATGTAACAACACAAGATAATTCGAGTAAAATTAACACATCTCTAAGGATCTATACATCTATTTGGTATAGTTGTATTTATAATATTACCAACCAGGGGACGATTTTCCTAATCATTTAGTCCACGTTTTACGCACAAATATATACATACATATATTAAGTAATATAATAAATATATAGTTTATATATCTGTAGTTTTACATCTTAATTCCTCCCCCCCCATCCATCTGTATGCAGTGGCGTACCTAGGCTTTTATTACGGAGAGAGGGAGAAGCGAAATATATTTTCACCCTCTTTTTAAAATTAGAAAATTAGATATAATAGAAAATTTCTTTAAAAAATAACGTCACGGTATTAAATATAATAGAAAAATGCATGTTATAAATTTATAATACGAAGTCTAACATTCGATTTTTCAATCGAGAATCTTTTAATGATATCATCCCCTTCACCACCTCCCCCCCCCACAGTTACGTAACTGTCTATATGGGTCCTAAGTCAATACGAACATTTAGCTAGACTAAAAAACAGTCAAACATAGAAACTAATTGATTGCATTTAAAAAAGTAACGATTTTTTAAAATGTATTTCTTTGCCTAGAAATAGTGCAGTCTACGAATCACCTACATACCTTGTGCGCATGCTTATGGTTTAGAATGCTATTTACTATTTAATATTTACCAATAGTTAAATTAAAGGCTCATTGATTACGGTATACAAGTTTAAAAACAATTAAATATTATTATTGATTTAGTTATAAATGTACCTATTATGTTGTAATGTACAGAATGTAACAGCACTATTTGACTTTTTTATTAGATATAATTACAATTTAAAAATGTCAAATATTCCTGTTACACTCTGTATAATCTAATGTTTAATTTGTATGTTATATTTATTTCTATAGTAATTATAATTATATTTGAATTAATAATATTATATTATTTGATATCGTTCAGTCGGTTACAGATTATAGCCGATTTTATTGAACACGTATAAAAATATAAATATGGATATTGAGCAATACTTTTAAAATCAAATAATCTAATATGTAAATTTAACTGAAATTTGTTAACAATTTTGGTAAAAATCAAAATTAAGATAGAGTCAAAGGGTTATGGAAGATTAAATCCTTCGACAACCACATAAATGCAATAATATAGTTATGCATATTGTTCTCACTTGAAATTCCAATAGAATAAAATGTATTATTTGTCTAAATTAAATGTCAATATACCTAATACATACATAATCTATTAGGGAAGAGATCACGTTTTTAAAAAGTTTACATATAATATATATGCAAACAAATTGAGGGTTAGGTTAGGTTGGGTTTAATTTAAATTGTGTTTATTACAATTACTAAGATGTTACTACTCCTATACAAATAAATCGTGTACATAATTAACTAATTAGCTACCTATCTGGATATTAATAGAAAGGGGCGTATTTAAGTGGGGGTTTCCTCTCCAAAGCCCACCACTTCCATAATATTAGTGAATTTGCAGTTAAATGATTTAGGTGAATTTAGCCGGGTAGAACACGATTCCGTACGACCCTTATCAGCGAACGGAAATGTGCACATTTTAAGGCACACGATTCCATACGTTTTGTACCTATGATTTTAGTACAATTTTGTCAGATTTCCATAAGGTTACATAGGTATTTGACTATTTGACTTGGTTATGGCATTTTACGTAAGGTATTCCTAACCATTGATTAAAGTAAATTATATTTAATCAATGTCCTAAACTCCTACCTAGTATAGTAATATTTATGTAACGTAAAACAGCGATACAATGATTATATATCATGTAAGTTTTTGTTTTATTCAATTATATGCCGAAATATTATATTTTCTAATATTATATAGCTCTGTAAAATTAATTATTTACAAAATGGTTTTTATATACCCGTAGTTTATTTTGTTTTGCCTGAAAACAAATCTATAATGATATGACGTGGTTATTTCTTCAGGAATTATGTGAAAAACTAATTTTATTTTAAACTAGTTTGTAGAAAAAAATTGTTTTACAACTTATGCTATTCAATTCAATTAGCAAATTTTTAATTTTGGCTTTTTCAAGTTCATCAACTTTTTATAACGCTTTAAAATTTAAGAAAATTAAACGAATTGACAATAATGAATAATAAATGACAATATTGCCCAAAAAAACCGTACGTAATCGTGTTATTTTCGGGGTCATTTTGACAATGCATTGTTTGATCAAAGTCGAACGGAATCGTGTTTCCAAGAAGATAAATCTTATGGAATCATGCTTAACCGATTTAGCCATCTAAATTGTGTTAATGTACTCCTCCTCCTAAAAAAAACTTTAATACACCGCTGGGTTTAATTTAGGTTAAAAAGATTAAAGGCTACAAATATTACTAATAAACAATATAGTTGGTTAGGTAAGTAATATATAGTTTAATGGATAGAGCGTTAAGTGAATTAGGCAAATGTATAAAAGTTAGGGTCCCATTCTCGATACCCAGCGGTGTATTCAGAAACCGCTAACATTTTGTTTGCCTTTTTATTTCTCGTATTTTATATTTGTTTGTTACATGAGAATATTGTTGAGTTGTTACATTTTCATTTGATATAAACATCTTATTGAAATAGTTAAACAATATTTGCTGAATGACTGCAAGGATGACCATTAGTAATCGTATTTGTATTACAATTACGTTATACGTCAACTTAAAATTCGATGTTCCTAATTCCCATGTAATATCGCTTGCAAACGTGTGGAATATGAAATTTCATACTGGATATAGTTAAAGCCTATGTACTAGTGGTAGATGTTACCTCCCGATAAAAAAACGGTTTGGTGAGAGCCACCCAACGTTCGACGGCCATCATGGTGGCCACGCCACCGGAATTGAGCTCAAAGAACACGGCCAGGCCGCGGATCCGGCACGTCCACATGGGCCACACGGTGTTGGGCCACAACAGTTTCACGCACAGCCTGACCAGCACGTAGACGAGGAGTATGCAATCGTTGGTGGCCAGGCACCGTAACATGAACCCGTGCTTCTGGTTGAAGGTTGACCGGGTCCGGTACAGAATGTACAGGGCCAACAAGTTGCCAAATATCCCCACGATGAAGATGATCAATTTCAACGCGACTATGGCGACTGGTTCCTCGGTGTCGTTGAGCCGTGGGGAGCTCTGTGTCGTGGACGGCGATAAAGCCGTGGTCGCGTTCCGACCGACCGTCTCCATCAAGCCGCGGTCGGGTTCTGTCGTTCTGCGTGGTCAAGCGCGACACCGGGTTTGTTGCGAGGGCCGATGATCGTGACCGAACTCTCCCCCTTACCCCACCCAGCGAATATGTATATCAATGGTGTATATAATGTATACAGGGCGATTATTATATCGCGAACCGCCGACGATTATCTACGATAGTTTTGTGTAAATTTGATTACATTGTGGTTTAGTTCTAGACATTATAGACAGGCACGTACGCAGGAAGGAGTTTTTGGGGTTCAAACCCGCCCCCCTCTCCTAAAATTAATAGTTGTGTAAGTTATTTATATAAATCTAATATTTTTTTGATAAATATTGATAATATTTGTACTTGATATTGATTATTGTAAATTTTGTATGAACCTCCTCTCCCGAATTTTTTTTGTTGTGTACGTCCCTGATTATAGAATATATAATATATAAAGAAGATGAAGTTTGAAGATTTAAATGATAAAAATAAACATTTTTCCATGTAGACGTATGAATATGCAATTTATTAACTTCGCCTAAACTCCTCCGCGATCCAGATTTTCAATTGCTATAAGTTTTATAGCTATGGCTGTTCTTACAGGATTTAGTGATTTCCCAGGCCCAGGGCAAAATGTTAAATATTTGTATGCTATATAATATATATATTATACTACAATTATCAATATTATTATATAATTCATATAATTTTCGAACGCGGGTTTAGGTTAGAGCCCAAGACTTGGGCTCTCTCCTCCCCCCCCAAGGACGGCCCTAATAAAATCTCATAAACAATAAACTGTATACAACTTAGGTATATCCGATATGTGTTGTATACCTATAACTGTATTCAAATTTAAACAAAAGCACATATTCTGCTTTTTTGTGATAAATCAACCACTCTGTACAATATATGCATTGTATATATATATATATATATATGTATATACATATATTTGAATGTATATTAAATTATACTAAAAGCGCCGCCCACACATTTAGTGCTCATTCGGTTGACATTAAAATTAATCAATTAAGTATACCCAATGCAATTATTATTTATTAATTTATTATGTATAATGCCAATGTGCGTATTGTAAGTAATAATTATACAAGGTGTTCCGTGAATATATACATACCCATTGAAAAATCTCCTGAGATAATAAAGATATTCAAATTCTATTTTGTTTTTCCTTTTACTCGTAGGGATAAGGACTACAAATATTTATAATAGAATAAATTGTTTATATTTCAGTAAAAAACTTAAAAAAATAACTTTTTATATTGAAAAATTTGAAGATGGCCATTTTATAGAGTTTACTATTCTTCTGAAAATGTTGACGTTTCAACTTTTAATTTTCATTAGATTCGTGAATTTTGAAAGTTCGGGAAAAAGTACCTATGCAGTAGGCTGTAATCGCATTCGGCAATTGTTTATTGTTTGTATGGGTAATTTAATTTTATGAATTTAATGCAAATAAAAAGTTAATGCGTCGAAATTTTTAGAAGATTAAACTTTATAAAACGGCTATCTTCGATTTTTTCAAAAATAATAAAATAAAAAATTACTTTTTTAAGTTTTTTACGGAAATATAAACAATTAATTCTATTATAAATATTTGCAGTCCTTATCCCTACGAGTAAAAGAAAAAAACAAAACAGAATTTTATTATTTTTATTTCTGGATATATTACTATGGGTATATCTTCGTAAGGCACCCTCCTGTATACTATATTCAATATTGTGATTGATAATAGAAAATATCGAAAATAATCACAACGCAGACGTCTATGCCTTTTTTTGTGCGTGTGTTGTCATCGGCAATACACTTGCCACCTGAAACTACCGTGAAGCAATAGGTACCACAAGTAACAATATAGGTAACTAATAGCCCCGCCACCAGAAGGATACGTCTATACGTCTAATGGGTTCCTACACGTCACATGAAAACTATTCTGTAAAACAAATACATACGTTAGTTCCTACATGATAAAAAAAAAAGTACATACCTTTGTTAGTTCCTACACGAATATAAAAACGAGATGTATTAGTCGGTAAGGCTGACGTTTAAATTAAATTTTTGAACACACAAACATCAGCGACTTTTCATTACCGATAAAACTGAAAAAGTACTTAGGTTAAATAGAAAAATGTTGTAAAATTTTCTAAAACTGCATTTTCGGCGGTAAACCAAAAAGCAATTAAATAACAGTATAATAATAATACAATACACAGTAAGGATAAGGTGTAATAATATAATCGCACTCGTTTCAACCGCTATAATTGATATAATAAATATGAGGATAGCTTGTCGATAAAGCTATGACGTTTAAATTAATTTTTGAACACACAAACATTTGCGACTTTAAATTACCGACAAAACTGATAAAGAAAACTCGTTTTTAGTTTGATAATAATTATACCCAATGTACAGAATAGGTACTGTACATTAAGTAATTTATCTTAAAATTTTATTCCATAATGCTTATTTTTATGTAAATAGGTCAAACGTGTACTTACAAGTTTAATATAAAATATTATAATATTGTTTTTTTTTTTTTTTATACAATTTTACATTCACACAATTTATTACATATATTTTTTATTTTTTTAAAACAGTTTAAAATAAAAATAACTTGTTTTGGTGACATAGGAATAAACTACGTACCTACCTTTTTTTGGTCGTCTAGGAACTAACATATGTATTTTTTTTTTTACCCGATATGTCTCGTGTAGCAACTTACATTCCGCCGCCTCTGGGTATATGATAATCAAACACAGATTGAGGGGGGTGATCACGAGACTCCAAGCACCTGTTTTTGCCGAAGTGTGTTCTTTATCTCTTCACTCAACCGTTTTATGATATCAATATAGGTAGGTAAGCTCTTTATTTTTAAATATTATTCTTTTTGGTGTCCCATTGAAAAGTTTGACCCCGGGGCCTCTAAATGTCTTATTCTGGGATTGATGATAATATTCATAAGTACAGTGGCATATCCAAGGCTTTGGCCTTCCCCCCTGCTCAATTGGCCATGTTACAATAGTTAAAAACGACGGTATAATTTCGGTTCATCATTCTCTCGTGTCAGTGTGCTGTCTACCTAGAGCCCAGTTACATATGAATATACCTGAACCAAATTACTTAAAATTTTTATCTTTGCTTTACCCGATGGCCGATGTACAATTATCATTATTTATTTTATTTTAAATAAATAAATCTATCAACAGTCTACCAAGCGTTCATGGTGTCTTATTGCCCAGTGGATTAACGTGGCAATTATTTGACAAACGATATTTAATGAAAAAAGTTGACGGATTTATTTTAAAACATTACGTACCTACTTACCGAAGTTTTTTATTTGGAAATAAAACGTGTCAAAGGCCATTGATTTGGAATTACCTCGAAATGTACCTATATTAGTTAATGTTCATTGGTCATAGGAGGTAAACAATAATATTATTCACACTAACATATATTTTATTACCAAAGTTCCTGAATAGCTAATAGCAGAATACCTATGTTTAATAGGTATTTTTGTTAAGTTTTGAGTATAACGAAGAAACTAAGTATAAGTTTTACTAGAGATGTAAATTGGTCTCAATTTCTGATGCAGTGAAATACATTTATATTTTCCAACCCATCAATATTCCAAATTTTTTGCTAAATCACTGCTTAATGAACAATTAATTTCTATACCTAACAATTTGTTCACAAAAATTAATATTTATCTTGAACAGTAAACATTTTATTAGTTATTAAATATTATATTATATTTCATTTTTAAAGCGAGCATAGCAGTGGCCAAACAAAGCCAGCGAATCAAATTCACATAATTTGGATGGACGTACCTACTCAGTGATGTCATTTGTACCACGCAAGGTAGGTACTTATATACTTGTGCATTTAAAATCCAATATCAAAATTATTAAAGTAATTTAGCCCATTATAAACTATTTTAATAATGGATAAAGTGGTTTACTGGTTTACATATTTTAGGTATTTTAAAATTAATATTTTCTTCTTTTGATTTGAAACAAAAAAAAAAGCGATTTCATTGTTCTTAATTTTTGCTGTTTTCTACTAGAAATATTGGTACTATGTTTTATCAAAAAATTACTAAAAGCTTTATATTTGTTATATTTTGTATCTACAATTGCTCACAAAATAAGTCATTTTTTGATTTTTCAAATAGTTTTTATAATAATTAGGAAAAACAAAAAATTAACTGGTAAATGACTGGTTCCGTAATAATTCCTTTATTTTAAATGTAGGTATACAATTTGTTTTTTACCAGAAAAATTGATCTAATAAAAAAACAAGTTTTTTTTTTTTGTTAAATTTTTAATCTAGTCAGTAAATATGAAAGTCGTATCTTGATATTCTCATAAGTTTTTTTTTTTAATAATTAAGCCAAACTGAAGAAAAATTTACGAAAATAATGCATTCATTATTTTCAAAATCACAATTTTTTTTAGTTGTTTTAATGTTTACTACCAAGAATATAAATTTAAAATATTTAATAAAACTTTAATAAAACTACTAATTTTCAAAATATTTTAGTGTTGGATTGCACCACCAAAATTATTAAAATGCCAGTTTTACACAGATTTGTTATTTTTCTCTTAAAAACTTTGTTTCAGCAAGTACAAATTTTCTGAATTTTTAATTTTATACATTAAAAATGTATGAATTTCTTGATATTACTTACATTATTTGAAAAATTTCAACAGTTCACCCCTAGGATTTATTTACTATTTATTTCAGAGTTCTAACTCGACTTAAGGTACACAGTACATGCCCCAGATTTATGAGTAAATTTATCAGTAAATGTCAAAAATTATGACTTTTTAATAATCGTTTACTCATTGTATTATATAATTTTTATGTTTGTCATTCATCATTTAATATTATTTTTGTGGTAGTCATTATTGTATAAAAAAAAATTGATACATTAATGTTTTACTCTACGATAATAGTGTTATTTAAAGAATAATAGTTATTATTAATAAACGGTAAAATATAAATGTTACAATAATCAAAATATATAAAAAAATTAATCTCTACAGTGATGGAGTTTTGGAAAATCCTTTCTAAGTGTAAACCAAAATTATTAAATAAAAGTATTCTCTAAATATGCCAAGTCTCTAGCTTAGTTTTAATTTGACTTCTGCATTGATTATGAACTTAAGACATCTTTTATAAACACAAAATACAGATAATACAAAAACTATAAATTATAAAAACATGTATATAACTAAATTATTAATATTATGTATCTAACCATAGTCATATTATATTGTGTACTGTACATAATATTAAAATACTTTTCAAGCCAATTGTCCATAATTTAAATTGCAGCTTGACTACATATTTTATACAATGATCTCACACTGATATATGTCTGCCACATACATTAGGGTATAACCACTTGGTGTTGGATTTTTTTTTCTTTTTTGTGTGTAATGTGATATTTTTTTTATTGCTGGTAGGTAAATAAAATTTATTGTATAGTATTAAAATGCATACTAAACTTTTAAAATAACCTTTCATAATAATATAATATATGCCGATTTACTATAAAAAAAATTTGATTTGGTAACAAATGTGTGGTTATCTTTGTGACTTTCAGCTCCTTCTTATATGATTTATTAAGTTTATACATAATAAAGCAAAGATATATTTCAAGATAAATTTGAATAAAATAAAATCAGTAACATAATAAAATCTTTAAATTTTCAGATTTTAATATAATATTGTTTTAGGCATCAATCATTTAAAAAAAGTAAGTTTTGAAAACTTAAAATATTTAACTAAATAATTTTATTCAAAAAACTTGATTTTTAATAGTATTTTATTAAAGCAAAATTGGCAAAGCTATATAAATAAATAATAATCGATATTACAATAATAAAAACATTTAAATTAATATTATTACTATAACCAATAGTCAAATACTTGTTTTCACATATTCGATTAATAAATATGGCATTTTTAAATAAATAAAATTAAAACCACTGTAAGGCCAATAACGTTTATTTAAATAAAGACTTTGAATAAAACAATACTTAATAATTTTGCAAAGTAAAAAAACTTCCACTAAAATCTTTAGGAATTCAGTTTCCATTTATAAATTTATTATTATTAAACTACTACATATTAAATAAAGATAAGATTTACTACGTTTTCTTAGCCTTCCGTTTCGATTGAGTTTCCTGAAACATTCAATTAAGAAAATTAAATATAGCAAACAGGTTGTTATAAAACACATTTATTGCTTACTTTCGTCTAACATTATACATTCGTTAAAAATTATGTGTTAACATAAAAATCTGGACTCTAATTTTATTATAATCTATAAAAATCATATTTCTTCAAAGTTTTAAAAATATTATTTTATTAAACTATAAGAAATTAATAGTTTGGCTGATGATAAATGTTATTGTATATTTACAAGAATTTAACTTTAAGAAAAGAAATGGACGATATTCAATAACTAGTCTTCATCATGCCACAATAAAATTATTATTACATCTCATATTAAAAAATTAATTTTAAATCTAAAAATAAATAATATGAAGTAAATACCTTTGTTTTTTTAATATCAGGTTTTTTAGGCTCTTCTACATCAACCGGCTTATTTTCAACATTATTTTCAACTACACATTCTACTTTGTCTTCATTGATTGATGAACTACAACTTACACCTGTATCATAAGCTGGTTCATCAGACATATGTGATTGAGATGATGAAGGTGACTCGGGTGACATATCTTCACCATTTACTTGTGGTTGCTGTTCAGTTGAATCGTTGTCTGTTAATTTACATTGGCTTTCGAGGACTGTCTGTAGCGTCTCGTTTATCTGATCAGCTGAAACGAACGGGACCATCACATGAGTAAAAATCAGCCAAAAATGTAGATTTAATTACATTTAAGTTTTATAGTATCTGTGCAAGCAAACCAATCTGCCATTGCACACATATTAGCTTCAGTGAATTGTTCACCTGTTTCTCCTGCTATAACTGGAGCCACATCCGTTGTTTTTTTCCCGTTTTCCAACCTTGACAAAAGCGCTTGCCGTTCAGAATGAAGAGTTCTGCATAATTTTTGCAAGGTACTCAATTGGCGAGTTGCTACAGACAAATCACTTATCATTCTAGTGCGCTCATTTGTCATTTCATCTAATAGTTGCTGACAACGTTCATAGCGCATTTTCCAACTAGCAGATTCTTTTTCTTGTTTAACAATTTTCTTTGACATCTAAATATGAAAATAAAATGAAAGTTTAGTTTCAAAACTTACAGTTTAATAGTCATTTGCACCCACTAATTCCATATCTCCTTTGAACCCAGCAAACACTTTATTGCTTCTTGCTAGAGCATTTTGAAATTCTTCATATTTTTCATCATACAATGATATTTGACTTCGTAAGTCTATTTCAGTATTCTGCATTTGTTCAATTCTTTGTTGATATTGTTGTATTTCCTATTTAAAAGAAAGTTTAATATTATATAATGATATGAAAAATTCAATAATCATTACATACTTTCAATAAATGAGACTTTTCATTTAAAATAGATTCTCGTTCCACACTGATTTCCATATTCGCTTTTGCTAGCTTAGCATCACATAATTGGGTCTCAAGCTCAATTTGCTTGGCTAACTTAACTACTTGCTACAACAATCAACATGTATTCCATACTAAGAATCATTTCCTAATTAAAACTGTATGAAAATAATAATAAATTTGTGTGTGCTTACAGCGCCATTTACCTGTTCTCTAAGCTCATACTGTTCACACACATTCTTAAGCCTAGAAGACATATCCAAATTATCATCTCGAAGCTTATTATTTTTTTCACTATTTTGTTGCATTACTGTAGCTATTTCACTGAGCGTATTTTGAAATTTATTAGTCATTTCCATGCGTTTATCTTCAGATTCTTTTACACGCATTAAACTTTCTTCCTAAAAAAACATACATTTGTTTATCAATAAATAAATATAACAAGAAATAAAATGTTACTCTTATTGCTTTGTTTTGTTTCTGTAGCTCCCTACATAAACTCTCCAATCGACTCCTGGTCATAACTGCCTTATTAATTTCACCTCTAACTATATCACGTTCAGTTAGTGCTTGGGTTACTCTTTTCTCAGTTTGTTTGTAAGCAGTCTAAAATGAGTAGAAAAAAATGTGTTTTTAAAAAGATTAAAAAAAATATAAGTATTTATAATATTTACTTTCAACTTAGTATTTTCTTCCATCAGATCTGCATATTTTATGCATAAAGCGGCTAGTTTTTCTTCTGGTGTATTCAAAGAATTCATACTATTCAAAACAGTTTTTAATGCTTGAGCCAAATGACGATCTTTCTTCTTACGGTTTTTATCATTAGACGGATTATTAGAATCGGATATATCTGATTCAGAAGCTTGTGTGGCCACAGAAGTTGTACACTCTACAGAATCTGAACGTTTGGACAATGGTCCAGTCGTAGTATTAGAACTACTTGACAAGTCTTTTTGATTGCTTGCCTAAAATAGCAATTTTGAATAGGTAAAAACAAAAATTGAATAAAATAAAATACTACTCACTTGAGTGGTCTTATCAGCAGAATGCTCTTGAGACACGGTAGATGTTTCTGTCTCCATGTCAATAAAATATATCAAATATTTTGCAAGTTATTAATCAGCTTCAACAGTGCATCTATTTAAATGATGTCAAACTGAAAACAAAAACTTAAATTAAAAAACGTTATCCGATAAACCTGTACTGTATTAGAGCTAAACCTATTAACAGTTGGTATGGAAAATTAATTATTAATGAGACACGTTTGAACTATTGTCTTGTAAATTAATTGGCATCATGATGGTATAGTAATTGTATATGACAAAACTAAGTTTACATTATATTCGGAATAACACAGTCATTATCTAACACATTCTACAATAATATACAAGTACATAATATTATATTTCTTAAGAAACTGAAATTAAGGATTTATTAATAATAGCAGTATGCAATATGACATTATGGTTACAATAAATGAATATAGACTGCATACCTAGGTATACATTTTTTTTTACAAATAAGAAAGTTTGTAACAGAAATCCACTCACACACAGTGCTCAATACTGTGCAAGAGTAAAATAATTGATTTGGTTGAGTGGATCGCAGCACAGGTATCCACTACAAATAGTGTAAGTAGGCATCCAAATGAATTTAATCGAAAGAGAGTAGGTACTATGAAAACACGGTCAGTAAATAGAAACCTAGAAGTGGACGTATGCTTAACAAACGAGGAACAGCTGTCGGTCAAGTGCCAATCAACCCATCCAAAATTCACGGGGAGGTGTCCTGACAGGGGCTAAAAATGGCTCGCCGGATCTATAGGATAGTGCAGACAAAGCGCGTGCACTGCACCGAGATGGGAACTTACCAGGTTCGGGAATAGTACGACGGGCGGATAATAATGATATCGGCAATGACGACGACGGTATTAATATTATCGCGTGTCCAGGTCAAAAAAACGAGAGCCGGACGGATATTAGATGTCGATCACGGGCGGCGACTGAAGAAAGTGAGCAACGGTGTTCAATTTGTGCTGCACGGTATAATAAACACTGGTAAATGACCTAAAACGGCAATCGGACGGTGCGGGACGACCCGTACACAGCAAAAAACGGGACGGGTTACGTCGTAGCGACGAAATATATTATTATTATACAAATGGATATATAGTAATAGTACATACTCACATATTCACATATATAGATGTATACACATATAAATATAATATATTCCAACCTCAAGGGACCGTAGTGGTGGTGGTAGTAGTAGTAGTAGTAGTAGTAGTAGTAGTAGTAGTAGTAGTAGTCTAAACTGTAATACTGAACAGATAGTGGCAAGTGGTGGTACTGTGCAATAGTGACGGCAGGCAGCCGCGGTGTCGTCGGTCGGCGACAACGACTCGAACTAGCTGCTGCCGCGGCTGGTGCAGCAGCTGGTCGTTCGGGTCCCCGTCAAGTGGCGACACTGTATTGACCGAAGTGGCCCGCTGTTATTCGAATGTGTTGGCCCGTAATAACAATGTTTTCCTTTTTTGTCCAGTCACGGCACAGAGAAGATTTGGAGTCCTAAACTTCCACTTTACAGCTGACTCGATCCCCACATCGTCCTCACATACACCCGTCGTCCTCATGTCAGTCTCAATCGCATAAAACCAATTGTTTTTCGATCTTCCTCTGGGAAAAGATGGAGGTCTTTCTTCCTGTGTTTATTTTCACTACAATTCTTACTGCTTCCGATTTCTCCCTTCTCATGACATGTCCAGAGCATCGCAGTCTATTTTCTCTCATTTTGTCTACTATCGAAGCCAATACGTTTAAGCTAAGTACCTCTTATGTTCTCATGCCTTATCCTATATCTTCTTTCGTCAATTCACTCATCCACCTAAGCATTGTCACCTCTACTACACTCATTCTATATTCTAATTTTTTTCTGTCTACCATCCAACACTCTGAATCATACAACATAGTCAGTCTCATCATTACTAGAACTTACTTGTATGTCTCATTGGATTCTTTTTGTCACATAATACTCACATAAAACACCATTGACGCTCCTTTCCAATTTATCCAATCATACTTAATATCCTATATTTCACATGCTCGTCAAAGCCACCGTTTTTTTTGTACAAAAGATCATAGGCAATTAAAACACTCAACCTCACCTATTACGTCGTCACCGCTTATTGTCATTATCATTACCTAGGTGTATTGTCCAAGCGATCTCTTGACCTGTTCCTCTAAACTCATACTTTATATATTGAGCTACTTTACTTTCATATTTTTTAAAAACTTTTTGGTGCTTTTAATGTAGGTACTATGCTTATCACGAGTCACGACTATTGTGTCAAACTCGTTAAGTAAACTTATTGAGTTATAAGTTAAGTAAGTTTATAGTCGATGCAATTAAGTGGGGCATTAGGTACTTAGCAAATACGTTGCGCTTGTGTTTCATAAATATTGGCCTCGTTAGAGAACATATTACCGCCCGTAATAAAAATGATTATGATAAGCAATTTTGCTTGAAAAAAAAAATTAAATTTATTAATTCATAAAAATTTGAATTGATTAAATAAAGTATAAATCTTCAAGTAATCCCGTGTTCCGTGTCATTATCAGGAGTACCGGTGTATTTGAAATAAACATCAACCGGTTGAGTCACTCGAATGAGACTGGATTACAAAAAATTGAATAGGTACATATTTATACATCACATCTATGCATAGACGTGAGCAGAACTCAGGTACATGTACGGCACAATTTTCCTTATAGGTACCTATATTCAGTTTAGGCAACGATTATATCGTGGCAATCCTATACAGTGAAAGTACAAACTATTTTAACATAGACGCTGAATTATAGAAACAGAACAAATTAATATTAAATATTACCTAATACTTGTAAGTACTGAATACTTATATTGTTTATACATTTGTATAAATACCAAAGTGATACAGAAAATATAAAAACAAAACGCTATGTACAAAAAAAAAAAAAAAAATGTTTTGTCAGTCAATAACAATCCGAATCTTATCAGGTTGTTTTAACATTTTGACGTGAATAACGGACTAATCACTAAGATATCTTAGTCAGTGACGCAAATCACCTTATCAGGATTGAGATATCCATATAAATATTAACTACCTAGTTAATATCTAGAAGTTCGTTTGTACAAACCGGTGTACCATATTGATTCCGATTTATGCCAAAACGGTTCGGTACAGTATACACCGGTACGTAGAAAAAAAATCGGTTAATATGCTGATGCCGATTCGTTCATACCGGTGTGTGATACCGATTCGAATATTATAGTACCGTTTTTACAAGAAATTCGTTGACTTGTAATTGGTAGAAAATATCATTATCCTCTCTATAGCCCATAGTTATTTGTTATCACACAGTGCATTTTTTTATGTTATCACAGTTTTCTCTGAATAATTTAAACATTACTGAATTTTTTTCTGAATGATTATTCTGGTAATACTGGAATGCTGAATAATGAAGTTTAACAACAATTTGGATTACTACTGTAATCCGCGTGACCGCTGAAATGAAATTAAAGTAGGTACCTTTGCAATTAATTTTATATTAACTATATATTCAACACATACTTTCAAAAATATGATCATTTACATTGGATCAATGTATGTTTGATGTCGTTATTATTTTAATTATATATTTATTAAATAATATTTTAAAATTAATTTTAAAAAAATGCGAACGTTACAGACATAGGAAAAAGATAATAACAAGTAAAACCTGTCAGAGTCGGTCGGTTAGTGGTGGTGGTGCGGAGCCGCCACAGAAAAAATGATAAGGTTGGACGAATTTCAGAAGAAATCAGACGTAAAGATAATTAAAAACGAATCGGTAAAACGAACCACCGTATCGTCGGTGTGGTCCGAAATAATAGGATCAGTGTCAATTTTTTGCACGCCGATATGTCCGAAAAAATTTCTCCGATTCGCACTGATTTATTTTAAAAACACCGGTTTGTACCAACGAATTTCCAGTATGTCCATGGAGTTATCAACATATTATTTATAATACAAAAATGTTCAAGACCTCGGGCTTACCAATGAATGAATATAATATTAATAGTGTCTTATTCGCAGATATTTCATTACAAATTTCGTATTGATAAAAAAAAAAAACTTGTTTCGACAATGTTGGAAAACTGAGATTCAAGGAATTAAATATTAATACAGGCACTGATGTACGGCATAAGCCTCATAGGCCGTACCCGTGCGCACGCCTATGCATCTGTGTCTATTTTAGAAAATAACCCGAGTTCTGATTAGATCACGATAACAATTTCATTAGAAAATATATCTTATTGCATATTAATATATTATTAAATTACACACGTGCATACGTGTAGAAATTTATCACGAGTCAATAGTGTATTGTCAATTAGATACCTGCGACTAATTAATATCATTTATGCATGATATCATTCACTATAATAAAAGCACCTGATAATAATAAAAAAAAAAAACCTATGGTAGAAATCTGCTCCCGTCCCAAGTGAGAACGTCTATATAATTAAATTACACAATTTATAAAATTTACCTAATCAGTCTAGTGAAGAACACTTTTATTTTGTGTTCGGAAGGTTACCCATTCGAATGGGTACCTAAACGAGTAGAAAAGTATTCAGGTTACGCATTCAAACAAGTTTTATACAGATATATTTAAAGTGTATATATTTGAATATTTCAAAAAGTACTTGAATACTTTACGAATATTTTTTTTTTCAACTGATTTATGTCAATTTCAGAAGAGCAGTTTTGAAAATAACGTCTTTTCGGGTTTCGCGTTTTTTCGCGGTTTTAGCGGGTTTCGCGCCACACTTCTTCTTCCCGCTGCGCGTCACTCGCGGCGGACGTCGGACACTCCCCTCACCGTCGGCGTACATTAGTCATCGGCCACAGCTCCGCTCGACCGTTCCGCTCGTTCTCTTCGCACCGACGCCGTTCGCGAAACATTGTTTTCCGACTCCAATTAATTATTATGTATAATTGATTTTTACCACTAATGTTGTTTTAAATATTGCGTGCTCGCCTGTTCTCGCGCCACAAGCCGTCAGCTGGCGAGCACTTGTATTATGTTTTTATGTCGTAAAAAAAAAGGTTTCTTTTTACTTTATCATTAAACCTCGTGTTTTGGCGTAACCCGCCAAAGACAATTATATAATCAATGATATAACTAAATAAATATTACCTATGCCATTAATAAGCCAATTCTTAAACTTTGATTAAAATAAAAAACTAAATAGGTAGATACTTTGTTCATAATTTTGGTATTATGTGGCCATAAAAATGTACAATGTAAGATTTAGATTACAAATTTAAAATTATTATTGGTTTCAGAAGAAAATAATTTTTTAATGAAAATAAAAAAAAAATATTCAGAATACTGAAGGATATTTGAATACGAAAAAAAAAATAAATAATTGACACCGGGAAAAGATATTCCCACTGTTGTGAGAAGTCGGGAAGGTAGGATACATTAAGTTACTTATTCAATTTATAGCAGTAAGCAACGAAAAACTATTGCTAACGAAAAGCTAATGAAGTTCGGTTGTACATGTTTTGATATATACCTACGTTTTATGATATGATACTGTTTACAATTTTCGTCAAAATTTGATTTTAAAACTTTTTAATCGCTAAGAACGACTTATAATGAACCACGAATTAAATTTTAGTTTCTGAACGTAGCTGGTCTATTGGTTTTACTGTGTGTTTTTCATTTGTGTCTGTGAGCAATGTTTCTATCAAAAATCATCCTCTAATTTCATCAAATTTTGAAGCATTTCTGTGTAGTCTAATAATTATATCTATTACAACAAAAAAACAAAATTAAAAATAATAAAAAAATTATTTTTGTAAATTATCCGTTATATTAGCACCCCCAATTTGGAATTTCATTAAACAAATTGCACCAAAATTGTTATTCGATTTTACACATTTATAATCGCAAATTACGAATTTGTATTAAACCTTTGGATCTCTTATTGGATTAATCTTCCATCAGAGTTCGTTGTCAATTTTAAAAATAGTGTCCCAAATACCCATTATAATACTTGGTTTGATTACCTTAAATTACCCAGATCCACTATTGTACGTTTCAATCGCTTCCGTAAGTTACACATTATTACCAGCTCACAATCTTTAAATTAAGGCATACCTATAACGATTCCCTACCATGCATTCAGTCGTTCACCTTAAGTTCTTATCAGCCATAGATCCTTTTCGGTCATCAAACAATAAACATTCAACAATCATTCAATATGGGTGCTAGACGGGATTGCTGTATTAAATTTGATGGCAATTTGAAAATTCTAAGTTGCAAGATATCGGTGATTAAATGATAAAAACTAACCTGTAACTTTTTTGATTTAAACAAAAAGTAACTCATTAAGTTACTCTTATATACGCACAAAAAATTACAAGAAAATTAAAGTAACTTACAAGTTATGAAGTTACTGATTTTTGTAACTGTAACTTTTTTGTAACTAGTTATTGCCCAAATTTGCATGGAAGGTACGTAGGTACCTACATAAACCATTAGTTATTATTTATTAAGAAGTTGGCAAGCTTAATAATATGTTATCCATATTGAGATAATAAGATATCCTAACCCATGCTACTAAAATATTAATATATAAACAATAATAACAACTTATATTTTTATACCTACCAACAACGAATTAAGATTACCTATATCTTAATAATTACTATATTCATTTGTGCAGCCGACTAAACAGACTTGAAAGAGACTAGACAATAGATAGACATTGAAAATTTAAAACTATGATAAACTAATATAAATTGTATCAAATAAATCAATTACGAATAAATAAAATAGGTACATAGGTAACAAATGTTATCAGATTTCTAACTGCGGTTGTGATTCGGAGGGGTCACTATCAGCAGGGTGCCAGTACGACCGACGAGTAATGTCTTTACGAGAGACATAACCTCACAATACAATACTAATCGCGATATCTTCACTTAGGGTCATTATACGCTGCTCGTCTAGACGTATCGTACCGCAGGACAAGATACACAATTTATCATCACTCGATGTAAACAAAATAGTTTCAACGAAAATGTTGGTGCGCCGTCCGCCGACGACGCTCGAATAATAATGATCGTGTATAAAGGGTAATTATTTCCTGGTCGTAATAGTTTTAAGTTACTTATACGGTTTTATCATTACTTGTATACATTGTAAATAAAGTTTTTTTTAATAAATATCTAATGAAAATGGAATTGAGTTTAAATTTGCAAACATTAATTTTATTATATTAGTACATAAATTAAAATAATATTTACTTAAAATTTAATTTAATCAAAAAATGTTTTAATTTTACTAATATTGTGTATAATAGACTTAAGTTTAACAAAAAGTATGTATTTAGATTGTTAATTTTTTTAGCACTATACTATGAGTGGCTTATAATTATTATTTTTGTCATCTGTAGGTGATGTGTACATCCTTATGTTGTCATAATGGACACAGAGTCTATAAGATCCACGAGCGAGTACAGTTCCAAATCCAAGTACAAGGGCCACTCATTAAAATCTAGCAGTAATCATAGATCTAACAGTTATATGTATGCATTAGTTTTTATTGTATAGGTATTGTTAAAATTATTAACAGTTTTTAATGTCTTGTTCATGTGTAGAAATAACACTCGAAGTGCTCGCAAATACTCTGATAGCTTAAATAATCCATACGAAACAACTATGGCACCATATCAAACTACTGTTATGTTAGATGACACAAGAGATGGCCAAGATGTTGTTGAAGTACAAATATTGCCTCAAGTAATTATTCAGTTTCTCCTAATGTTATTCTAACCTTGTTTGAGTACCATTTTCTCATTCTTATTATTGTGGATAAAATGATACCTAACACATAGTGTATAAATATTGCTCATTACTATTGATTAAAATTATATTTTATTAAAACATTTAGTCGATCATATTTAGATATCAAGTATATCATATGTTAATCATGGGTATTGATTTTGGATGCTAAGAATATTATTTTTTTTGTAGGATGAAAATTGGGGTGAAAACACTACAGCAGTTACTGGTAATACTTCAGTGCAATCTGGTTCAATGGAAGAAATGGGTGCACTGTGGCCAGATACTGAACAGAAAAGTGCTTTTCCAATATTGTGCCATCGTTATATTGCAACTACATTGACTGGACTATTGTCTCTAGTTGCTTTTCTTAGCCCTTTAGCTATGCTTGTTTTACCAAAATTAGGTAATTTACTTATAATAATATTATTAACACATTATGTTCAGTTCTTTTTTCATAAGCTACCTTTATATCCTAAATATTACCTACAAGAAATAATATATTATCAGGATCAATTTTTTTTTTTCAGTCAAAATGTATGTTTTATATTTTAAAATAATTTTTAAATGTTTGTGTTAATCTATTTCAGTATGGATATCATTTTTACTATTAGTGCTTTGATTTTTTTTTTTTTTTTTTTTAATTAATAAATATTATTTTTCTTTTACCTGTTATAACAGAAGATGTGAGTAAATTTCATATTGTTTTAAAATATATTTACATGCTGAAAATCCAAAATCCTAAAATTTGATTATAATATAAAGTTGTGATTATTATTTTAATTTAAATAACTGCATACAGACACAACATAATATATATTTCTAATATTATTGTTGATGTTTTTTTCTTAGGTGTTTTTAGTCCTGTTGCCACAAATCTTAGCCCTCAACAAAGGGAAACCTTATTAAATTGTGGTGCAGAATGTAAAGGAGTATTAGTTTCACTGGCGTTCAAAATGTTTTTGTTAGCTGTGGCGTCATGGGCAATTTTCCTACGTCCTCATAAAGCAACCATGCCTCGAATACATGTTTTTAGAGCAATCGTCTTAACATTAATATCAATTTGTTGTGGTACTTTTTGGCTATTTTATGTGGTGCAAGTCACAGAAGGTAAATTATATAAGGATATTATACCATACTTTTTTTAAAAATTTTATATAGTATTCTTTGGTGAAAAACATTCATAATATCTTAAATTACCAACTAACTAATCCTTAACTTAGTACTCGTTCAATTCTAATTCTTAAATTAAATTAGATGATTAAATTATCTAATAAAAATATTGTTCATATAATTATTATATTAATGTATTGTTTACAAAATAAATATTTTTATAAATAAAGTATATCTTCTTGGTGACACAATGTACAATAAGTTACAATATGATAGTCAACGACCTAATTCAGAGTCTCGGGAATTTAATTTCCACATGCCGCGTGGATTGCCTTAAACTAAAATAGAATATAACAGGGAAATGTCAGTCAATTAACCATAATAATAATAATCAATTATAGAATGTGATTACAGCCTGCTGCTGCATAATTATAGGTACTTTTATATGAACTTTAAAAAATATTGAAAATCACAAATTTAATGAAAATAAAAAGTTGATACCTACATCAAAATTTTCAAAAAAATTAACTATAAAATGGCCATCTTCAAATATTTCAAAAATAATAAATTAAAAAGCTATTTTTTTTTTTAAGTTTTTATCAAAGCATAAAAATTGTAATATATTTTGATATATTAAGAATTGTAGTATAAATATTTATAGTCCTTATCCTTGTAAATCAGAATTTGATTATCTTTACTATCTCCAGAGATATTAAAATGGTTATACAGTAAAACTTCCATACAATGGTCACCAAAGGGACCGGAAATAATGACCGGTATTTAGAGGTAACTGTCCTTTATAGGTTTCCTGTATAGAGGTATAACACTTGATAGAACCAAAAAAATTACCGTTATACAGAGGTGACCATTAAAGAAAGTTTTACTGTATCGTCGTATAAAATAAATTTATGTAAAGAAATTATTTCATATGACTGCTGTAGTATAGAATTTTGAGTGTACCAAAAATAGAAACAATAAAATTAACTAATTGTTTTTTCATCTCTAGAGGTGCACTTCTAGGTTAAGTAGCCACTTGTATGCTTCATTGTTGCCTTTGTGAAGCCCTTCTATTCTTTTTTCATATTTTGTTAGGGAGCATACCTCAGCAATGTGGTTTGTTTGACTTACACAAGCTCTCATAGTAGTATATATAATATTTTCCATTTATGTAAAAGAAAATCACATTTTCCATGTTTTGTTATATTTTGATTTAGGGCAGTCCACATGCCATATGGAAGTTAAATTCCCAAGACTGAGCCAGGTCGTTGGCTATCATATTTTAACTTATTATGTATTGTACCACCAAGAAGATATACTTTATTTATTGAAACGTTTATTTTGTAAAAATCACATTAATATAATAATTATATGAACAATATTTTTATTAGATGATGGAATAACAATAGTTGTGCTTTTGACTGGTAACTGTTATAAGTGAGAAGTTAGGAAGTTAGGATACATATTCAGGCCTTAGAGTTATTTAGTTTATATACTGTATGAAAAAATTAATTATTTCAAATAAAAAATGGTGAACCATGTATCAAATTGATAAGGCTTGTTATAGTGCTAAATACATTTTATTCACTTAATTAAAAAAAAGTTTGAATTTTAAACATTTATTAAAAAAAAAATAATATAGGATTAAAATTTAAAAAGAGCTGATACTGGGAATGGGAGCTGTCACTGTTGTAGATGAGAAGTTTGGAAGGTAGGATACATAAGGTTATTTCATTTATATCTGCATGCAATGATAAACCATTGCTTGAATAAAGAAAATTCCAAGCGCAGTTTGGTAGTACATAATCTGAAGTGCCATAATTTTTTTTGCGATTTTTGTTTAAATTTGATTTCATAATGCTTATTAAAAAAAAAACTTTTTCCTACTTAAATACTTTTACTTAAAAATAGCATCGAAAATCAAAAAAAAAATTACCCCTTTAAAGTATAATTTAGACAACTTGAGTTTTTAGAAAAGTTGCACACGTAAAAATTGGAGCAAGTTTACTAGGAAAATATTGTATCCACAGATTAGAACAAAAAAAAATAATAATAAACAGCATTGTAAAACCAATAGCTCTCACGCTACTCTCGAAATCTAAAATATTACATTATAATTTGTGTTATTAATTTTATTTATTTATTGAATTTTAGGAGTCCGAGCCACAGCTACAGGTGAAGATTTACTTGAGTACCGTGCCTTGGTATCATATTCTTCTTCTCTATGCGATTGCCTTCTTTGTATACATTATGTTGCTATAGTATTAATGGAAATAAGGCATCTTCAACCAGCTTACTATATCAAGGTATATAAATTCATAACATTTTTTTGACAATTGGATTAGTAACTGCTTTCTCTAATAAATTAATTAATAAACTATTTTTATTTTATATTATTCGATACCAGGGTTGATTTGCTTTCACATTTTAGTGTAGACAATTTGTTAAATGAATGAAAACTATGACAATTAAAAAAATATGTTGAAACTTATACAAATGTTTACGGCTTTACATTATTATTTAACATTGATGTAGTGATACCATACAAATGCTATTATTTTCCTTCTTATAAAATATTTGTATTATCTTAAATTTATTACTTACAAAATAAGACAAATTTAGGTTAGGCTAAATTGTTATTTAATTATACAGAAATCTAATGTTAAAAAAAAAATGTATAAGTGTACTAGTCAAAGGACGGTCCTATCCATAATTATAGTTAATATAGTTGCACATTGACCTAGGATAAAGGGTACTGAATTTAATTCCCTGAATCGGCTGATTTCTAGACTGTTAGCGCTTATGTGATAGAGTTAGAGAATGTCAAGTTTAGAAATCTCATAAATTTGATGAGACGTGTTGAGAAACTTCACATGGCACACTCCATGTAAATTTGTATTAACTAGTGTAATATCAAATGTGCAATATTTCTTAACTTTATGTTCTCTCATACCCTAACATAAGCAATAAAACGGAACATTTTAATAATTTCGGTAATCAACAAATAGTAAAACTTTTATTTACATTGAAGTAGCAAATGATTTTGTTTTGTTTTTTTATTGGGATGTTTTTATTTTGGGTTCAGAAAGTTTACACAAATTTAGTTCATAATACAAATAAATATTTTTTGTTTGTTAATTGTATGCAGGTTCATAATTTATTTAAAAAAAAAAAAACTTATTTAAATGTTTGTTTTTTTTTATTATTTAGCTAAATATTTGTTCAAACCTAAAATATTGCTGTTTTGTAAAAATTGTTAATTTAAATAATTCAAAATTATTTTAAATTATAGGTTGTTAGAAGTCCTGATGGTGAAAGTGGTTCATATCCTATTGGTCAACTAAGTATTCAACAAGCTGCAGTTTGGATTCTTGAGCGATATTATACTGAATTCTCCATATACAATCCATACTTAGAGCGTTTACCAGTTTCAAAGTCTAAAAAGAACGCATCAAGCTTTAAGTTTTACGATATTGAGGGTATTGGAAGTAACACACTTCAAATGAGTCAATCAAGAGGTGCAATGAATGGTCACCCAAGACGTCGTGACTCAAGTCACAATGAACGTTTTTATGAAGAACATGATTATGAACGTAGAGTTAAAAAGCGAAGAGCTAGGCTTCTTACAGCTGCTGAAGAAGCATTCACTCATGTTAAACGATCACATCATGATCCAGGTAATTATTAATTATTATATATGAGGTTCTTACTGTTAAATTAATTATTATAACATTTTTATTTTTAGGCGGTGGTTCTGCCATGGATCCCTATGAAGCTGCTCAAGCTGTATTTCCAACAATTGCACGATCTCTTCAAAAATATTTAAGAGTAACCAGACAACAGCCAAGACATACAGTAGAGTCTATTTTGTCTCACCTAGCTTTATGTTTAACTCATGATGCTTCACCAAAAGCTTTTTTGGAACCTTACTTGAGTGCATCTCCTGTATTACAAGTAATTTATAAATTTGTACTAAATATTTTTTATATTTTTATGTTATTTAATCTAAAATTGTATTATATTTTTTTTAGAATGAGAAGGAACAAAAATCACTTCAGTCCTGGTCATTAATTTGTAATGAGCTATTGACCAGAGGACTCAAAGATGGAACAGTGTTTCAACTACGGCAAAATGATCTATCACTTTTGTGTACAGTCCATACGCTTCCTCATTTTAGTATTTCTGAAGAAGTTATCAATCCAAAATCAAATAGGTTTGTGCTTAAGTTGAATTCTGAGACATCGGTATAATTTTTTTTTTGTCTGTGTAACTATTAGTGACTTGATGAACACAAGTATATTGTACTTTCTAGTCTTCAAATTGAGTTTAAACTACTTACATATTTTGATCAGTGTACATTATTATGATAATTTTGATAAGTTTTCTAGAATATATATTATAATATGCTTATTATTCAACAACTGACAAAGTTAAATAGATAATATTTTAAGTAGCTGCAATAATTCCTCCATTTGTGATTTTAGATCCTATTGAAAAGTAGTATCACATTTTTATTTGTATATTTCTCCGATTTTTGGAATTTTATTTAAAATTTGCGTACTGTTATTTAGTTTTTCTTCCATATTTTATTATAAAATTAATTAAAAGATGTTTAAAAAAAAACCAATTTATATATAAATAATTATATATTATAAATGCATTATTTTTTAACAAAAATACAGATTTTCTAAATTTGATTGAAAAAATATTTATATACATATATTCCAAAAAGACTGTCAAACTATGTTTTTTTTTTTAATTGTAATGCCAAATAAAATATTTTAAAGCTCAATTCATTGGGGCCATATATATTATTTTTTTAAATTACACTAACAATACTTGCACTGTTCAAACACGTATTCCTTGCTATTTGTAATGTGATTTTCATCACAGTTTAATTTTCAGTATTATTTTTTCTTAGAGTTTATTTCTATATTTTGTGTCTTTATTTTATACATCGAATATAGTATAATTAATTTTAACTAGTTATTTTTACCTTTTTATATTTTTATTATTTTATTTTATTGGAAGTGTATTATTGTATTTTATTAGCCTACAACCAGTACCTGTTTTGTAAAATAATTGTGGTACTCAATATTTTTTTTGGGCTAAATGGGTTTCTACGCACAAAAAATATTCTAAATTTAGTTTTAAGTTTTTTTTACCTAATGTATTAATTATTGTAAATCTAGTTGACTAATTTCAGTTAATACTTAGTATAGTGCAATTTTCTTTTATATATATATTTTTTGCAACAAGTGTTATATTTTATTAACCATTTCACTGCTCTAGATGTTCTATTATACTATTATATTCTTATATATAGTAGAAAATAAAAACCACAGCATAATAATTATTATTCAGTGATTACACTGAAAAAAAATCAATTTTTATTTAAAAAAAAATGTTTAACTTCACAATTTGGTTTATGATTTTCTCTTAGTCCACAAATATAAACATATATAAGATAGATTACAGAACTAGTAATGGTCAAATAATTTTGTCATGGCAGGGGATATGGATGATTAATATTTATAAAAAAAAATTGATGATTTTTTGTATTTGCATAATTTTTTTATAATTATGAAGATATAATATAATATATTTGGTAATTTTTTAAACCTACTCACCCCATTTGTATGACTGAAATATATATGAATTTAATTTCTGATTTTTGGAATTTTATGTGCAGTGAACGACAATATTTCCGTATACTTAAATTTATCATAACATTTAAGTAGTATCCTGTGGTGATAACAACTTTGATTTTTCAAATGAGAACCAATATGCTTTGATGCAAATTATCAGTCAGAAAATATTTTTGAAAATGTAGACGTATTGTAATTTAAATTTGAACAAAAAGTTTCTAAGTTATTCTACTTTCAATACTAAGAATAGCATTTCATGGGGATTGGATACCAATTGTTATATGTTTAGAGATAACTCCTTGTTTTGAATTGTACAGTTATTACCCTTTAGTATTTAAAGAAGAATAACTCAGAAATTATTTGTTAAAATTTTGATTAATATACTTCAACATTTTCAGAAAAATCATCCGATTGAAAATTAGAATGAAAACATATAGGTTCTCTTTTGAAAAATTAAAGTTAGTGTTTTCACATGATACTCCTTTAGTGTTATTAAAAATCAAGTATTTGAAAATATTGTCTTTTACTACACCTACAAATTCTAAATATCACAATTTGAATTTATGCATAATTTAACCATAAAAATGAGGTGAGCACTGAATACTCTTAAAAAAATGACTTTTATATTATTATGAATATTTAAGAAAAGTGGGGTATATATATACCCCTCCCCTCATTTGACCACTCCTGTGCACTTCATAAATAGTATAGCAGTGAAAAGGTTAATGACTTGATTTTTATTTGATACCAAATTATATTTTAGATTACTATAAATTCTCAACATAATATGACAATTATTAACTAAATAAGTAAATAAATGTCTATGTCCTATATATTAATGTAACATTATAATATGTTGATATTTGGATATTATTTTACATCAAATAAACAACAAATATTTATTAATATTATTTGATATTTACAATTTGTTCTTGAAAGTTTTTTTTTTTTTAATTATTAGCATTTAAAACAGGACTTGTTTCTGAAAAGTGTGATATTATCAATTACATATTCATGAAATGTTTTTATTGTAATCCGTAAATAATAAAAGTTATAAAATAATTCAAAAATGATATTTTTCATTATTTTTAAACACAGTTACATTAAAAGTTTGTACTGAATTCACCACTAAACATTAGGTTAATAAAAATAAGGATAATGTAACATTTTAGAACTACAAACTGTGTGCATCTTAAGTTTGATAGAAAAAAAAAAAAAAAATCATCTGGCATATTTTATTATTGCCAACAGAATATTATCTGCATCTTGCTTGTTCACTTTCATTAATGTAAGGTAATCATATGGAATTTACAAATTAATTATGATATTCAAGTATCTTTAAAATTACAATAATAATAGCGTATATCTGTTCCGCCAAGAAAAAAAGGCTATTATGTAAAAATTAGTCTACATTGTCAATAAAATCTTAAAAAGGTAGATAAAATTAAATCTCTTAAATACACTGTATTTTCAATTGGTATTTATTTTTTTTCGATTGAAATGAAAATAAACAGATTGAATATTATATTTTGTGTTAGTGATCTCATTTGATTATGTTTGTCTAAAAATTGAATTTGGAATTGATGATTTAAAGAACCTGAATGGCATATTTTGAATATTTTATATTATTATATGAGTGTAAAATAAGAATAACTTGAATAAAGGTGCATTATAGTATTGTTTGTTGTACCCATGCACTAATTAATCATAATTCATAATTAATCATAGTTCATTGTTGTACCATTCAAATTTTCAGGAAAGTTTATTTTTCAAATAATAACAATAATTTCTGTCAAAATAACCTAAATGTAAATATTTAATATATCATTATTTGTACTTATATGTACTATATGTAATTGTTAAGGACAAAACATACACTGTCCAATTCTCATTATACAATGTATGTGTATTATAGGTACAAAATATACTTAACAAGTGCTTGTTACAAAGTATAAATGTACAATTTGGTGCGGAATCTATTTTATCAAATCCGCCAAATTTGTGTGTTTTATAGGTTAGGTTATATAATTTTTGTCCAACCAGCGGAAAAACCGTGTTTCTTGACAAATCGATGATGTATTTACTTCTCTTCCAAGAGATTGTTCAGCAGCTTTAATTGGGAACAATTATACGGATTATGTGATTTGCATATAATTATCCGTGGCCCATTTACAAAAAAATATGGATAATTGTAGATACGACATAATGAATTTAATACTGTGGTAACTAAATTTTGTACGCATTACAATGCTATGTCCAGAGTTTGTATCCACTCCAGTGTTACTGGGGTTACATTAACGATTTATAGCAATGTGCCTACACGTTTTCGTATTGGGCAGTTATAATAAAAAATATGCTCTTTGTATGTGTACATTTCAGCCGAGAACTGAGGAGGTAGATAGGTAATCCTCATTGATCCCATTTGAACATAGTTGCGTTGCACCGTGCGTGACCAGTTCTTGTGCGATGAAGTTCGAGTATTATCTGGCCTTTTCTTTTTGATGGCCGGTGAATACTATTGAGTAGCGAGTAACTACTTAGCCGAAAATAACGAATAGTTGTATTATTCGTAAAAACAAATTAGAACGATCAAGATGTATGATCAAGAATGCATTATCTATAAATAGCCCACAAACTTCGATAATAGATATTAAATAATATCTTTACACTCGAACGCGAACTTCTCTCACGCTGTTTACTGTATGGAGACGGGGTCCATGAGATCTGTCCGAAGTTATCATTTTAAATTTATCAAATTATCATTTACTTTTCAAGAAGCTAATAAATTAAATAAGCTATATTTTGATTTAGACATTTTATGTCCTCGCATTATTAAAAACCAATAACTACTACATTTTATACGTAAACCCGTGTGAAGTGCGTATGCCAAAGTGATAATAGTTTCTGACAATAATTGTGACGAAGGCGCCAGCGGCTGTTACGGATTGCAATACAACGATGTCGGTGTCAGTGAGTAATCTTACTTATTATTAATCGTAATATTATAAAATCGGCAATGGCGTATTAAGAATTTTGTCAAGGAAGTATATATTGAATATGTAGGAAATTGTGTCTTATATAGCATACATATTATAACACGTACCTGGGCTAAAAAATTTATATTTTTATAAGAAATGTATAATTCAATCTGTCCTAAAATTACCATTGAAATCAAACAGCTCTATAGTATATAGGCCTAGAAATTTTCAATGAATAAGAATGTAGCAAATAGTAATTATAATTTAATCTTAGAATCTTCTTTTTTATCCAACTGGACACTGGGATTTTAAAAGCTGGGTCCCTCAAAAAAAAATAAAAAAATAAATATTTAATCAACAAACCAAGCTTTTTCCTGAAACTTGTCAGAAATATATACATTTAAAGAATAAATTACTAAAACACTTATAGTCATCTTAAAAAGTCAATGGGAACCGGGATATGACTCCTAACCTATCATTGCTTGCGTCAGTGTCGTTCTTGAGTGGGTGATGTGGGTGATACATCACTCTCCAAAGGGTCAAGAACCCAGACTTTTTTGTATCTGTTTTGCAACTATTATTTGTTATACCCAATACAAAATGCAAAATAGCAAGTGTGAAACATGCCACATTATCATTATATTTGTTCATTATTTTTAATCAAATTGTGCGATATAATAGTATTTATTTGTTAGGTATGATTTTTTTCTTGACATTTTTAATAAATCGTCCTTAAACGTCCTAGTTAGGTTTCTGCCATGCGTTTAGGTCTATAATTAGTACATACTTAAGTTACTATTTAGGTTTACCTATCCTTTATATTTTAATGGTTATTGGTTCAGTTATTGATTTCATTTTAAGCAATAAGACCAGGTATAAAATGTAAGACATTTTTTTTTTATAGGTAATTGTATGTTTTATATTTAAAGTATGGCATATTTTTATGTAAATGCTACAGTATTTAATTTTAATTCGAAAAACGGTCAAACTCCTCTCTTTTGGCCACTTTATCAACGCTTTTGCGCACGTGAAGAGATTGAGCTATTATCACTAAATTTCACCAAGATTTCTCTTTTATATCGAAGAACAAATGGGGGAGGGGGTGGTTCGATAAAAACTATCTGCCTACATTTTTTTCTTTCATCTATAAAACAAGGACTATCCTAGTATATATTTGTTTTTTTGATTTATGAACTACAGGAGCCAATACATTAGATTGTTGATTTGTCTTACTAAAAAGTCAAGCAATTTGAAAATAGATACTATTTTCTCTCGCATAGGCACCGTTTAACCGGGAGGGGGAACGGCGTTAGCATTGCTTACCCCAGCTCGGCCTTCCAGAGCTAACTTTCAGATGGTGAAACAAAACCAGGTCGGTAAACGGCGTATCCAGCCACCTGCTTTGTGACTTACTTAGCCCTCTCGTTCTCTTCCTTCTTCGCTATTATCGACTTCACCACGGCGAGGATGGCGTCCCGACCCCGGTTTACCGCAAACATGAAAATAGTTACCTAGTCGTATAAATAATAGATACTCATAAAAGATCGAAGAGGAGATATATCCAGAGATTTGTCCTCTTAATTTCCCCTCTCGTAAATACGCCACTAAAAATAAAAAAGGTCGAAATTTATACGTTCTCAGTTGGCGTTGTGGCATATACGACAAATAACAATAATATCGTATAGTCGCCCACGTATGATTTTTTTTTATCCACAGCGGTTTTATAATATTGACAGACCACAGACGACCGATCTATTCACGGACTAGGTTTTCCATTTTCCTGATGAATTACGATTAGACTATGTACTTTCAGGTCCGATTTTTCGTGTTCAACGAAAATATCGTAAAATATTTACTCTCGTTACTGCGGCGACGACGTCGTAAAATATAATTGTCCCCCGATCCACCGTGTATCCATGCCGCTACTTTCGTTGCTGTGGCGACGGCGTCGCCGGACCCTCCGTTACTAGGTTTATATTTAACGACCAGTTTCGAATTCAAAATTACAATGTCAAATAACATCGCGACATTTTTTTTATCAAAAATTGTTGATATCGCACCAAAAACACTTTGTTATAGGGTGTAAACAAAATTAAATTTAGTAACGATTAAATCTTTAAAAGGCGTAATATAATATGGAAACTAAGTAAAATGCCATTTTATAATATTGTAAATATCTATTGACGACAAATACGATAATAATAAAAATATATAAAAAAAAATAAAAATAAATAATTGTAAAGTTAAATATTTAGTCAACATATTGTTTAACTACTTGGCAGGACGTGTAAGTATATTTAAATAAATACAAATAAGTAGCGACTATAATAAATTTCGTAAATAAATTTATAATTTATAAACAATATGTTGACGAAGTATTTAACTTTACTAAGTTCTTTTTTTAAGGAACTCTAGATGAATTCCGGAAATTGGATTTTGCAGGATAAAGGGTTTGGACTTTTGAGTTTATAATCATTTTTATAAGGATTTCGGATTTTCAAAATCTGTTGAAAAGAATCTGGAATTTGAAATTCTTATGGATTTTTTCTGATCTAGCAGCATACAAAATGGAGCATTTCTTTGATTGTCGTCCGTGACTTTCACTCTCGGAGTGAGCTGGATTGTTTTTACGGTTTGTATTTCTGATTCATAATTTTCGGTACCTATAATAGAATTTTAGTAGTACAATGAAAACTCTTCATAACGTATTTTAAGGGACCAAGAGATTTCGTTTGTTAATGAAAATTTTTGCAATAGAAAAGGTTAAACAGCTAATGTATGCGGGTTATATAGCAAACCAACCATTATTAAGTAATTTTTACGTTAGAGTTTCGTTATAAGGAGTTTTCACTTTATAATTTAGGTACCTTTAATGTTAATATTGACTCACGTTTAAAAACTCTCACTATCGCGTACATCGTTTTTTAAAAAATATTCGCGACGAAAATAATAATTAAGCGGTGTACGTTGGTATTATGTATTGTAATAATAGTAATAGTTTTACCGCGCCAGTCGCCGTACTCCGAGCACATTGTCTCAGACCTGCAGCCAATTAGGACATTTTCGACAATAGCCAATTAATCAATTTGACAAGCCGAATTGGATTAAAATTCGTAAAAAAAAAAAAAATTAAAAGCTGTTTCATAACGGCTAGCGGGGAGAGAAAAAAAAATACAAACAAAAATCCATTATAATTGGCCAAACGTTTCACACAATAATTTAATGATGATCGGACGCGTTTTGTTTTTTGTTTTTTTTTTTTTTTTTACGGTCGTTTCTCCATCCCGTCCAAGGATAACTATTGTTTTTTTTTCGTCGGAAAAAAATCGTATAGAATTCGAAATAACAATATTCCGTCGGGCGTTTAACGCATCAGTTAAGTAGGTATATAAGGGTGTAATTTAGATCACACCGAAAAACGGACTGCGGCTTTGAAAAAAAAAAAAAAAAATAATAATAATAATAATACATTCTTACTAGGTAGTTTCGTTATTTTTTTTTACACAATACAACGTCCGCCATTTATCGTTAAATAATAAATAGACAGTGGACCAAAAAAAAAAAATTAAAAATAAACCGGTATGAAAACGCACTTTGTATATATAATACATAATATTATTTTAGTTATATAATATAGTATTAGTGCTTGAGTTTGAAAATAAAAGTAGAGGGACTACGAAACTTAAAAAAAAAAAAAATTTGGCGTCCTATGGATGTAATGATTGAAATCCTTGTGGGACTTAGCCTAACATATCCAAACGCAAACCACTTTTAAAAAATAATTCATAATTTACAAAAAAAAAAAACCTGCAATAATAATACTCTTAGCTAAGTTTTTGTTTTCATTATTGTTTATATTTTATTTTATCATACCTACATATAGAAACCTATAATAAACGATTATTTAATTTGTATTATTTTAATTTTTTTGAAATTGTTTCTTAACCTCATAAAATAATGATAATTTTTAGAGTTTAGTTAAATATCAATTGTAAGGTTATGCTTTACAATTGCTAAGATACAGTACAGAAAAAACAATAACGATATTAATTTAGATTATTTATTAGTTATTACTAGGGTTTTGAACTTATAGAACTTAAAATCAATAAAAAAGCCCTTAAAATTTTTTTATTGTAGTCCTAAATTGCATTTAAAAAAATTGAAAGACCAAAAAACTGTAAGAAGCATTTTTGTCGCATTTTCGATTAAAAATGTTTGCACTGTATTATGTTTGTTGTATACTGTTATATATATGATATTTTCTACGATATCTTTAGACAATTTTAGAGATTCCAACTGGATGAAATAACCTCAAATTCGGAAATTCAAGGTTTTTTTTTATAGGTGAATTGCAGTGATCAAATGTTGGATAGATTTCATTATGAAATCCACCATTTCTTTACGGGAAAAACTACAAATTTCAAAAATCAGAATTTTAATAAATGTAATATTTAACCAAAAAATGGTGTGAGGACGCTTTGTAAATCACTCTATATATAATATATATGGTGTAATTATCAAGAATGAGTCTTTTGGGGATTTCAAATTTTCAAATTTTCAAATCTTTGTAGCTAAATAAAAACAAGAGAATAGTGAATAGGAGGTGTTTAAATATGGAGTGATGTTTTGTAGGAATGTAAGGTGGTTCTCCGGATAACCGCGTATCTATATTGTATTAGTGTTCTTATTATTATTAATATACCTAGTATCGATACGACATTTTATTATCTAAAAAAGTGATAGTAAATACGGATGTTGTGAGTGCGTCAACACAGATTACGGGATCACGCGTCGTTGATGATGTGACGATGTGCATATTATCGAATATAATACCGCTATCGAATGTATCCTTAACTGACCCGTGATGCACAAGTATTATAATAATGTATATAAAAGATTATTAGAATGGTTCTCTGTGTGATTTTAATTATGTGAAAGGTGTAGGTATATTTTGTTTGTATAAACGTGTAGGTATTGTATTTATTGACGACTGACTACTACCTCTACTTATCGCGGCGATTTGTTGTTCCGTTTGTGCTTATATATTCTACTTAATATCTTATTACAAAAATATGATAATGTTACTTACCTCAGGTATTCCGCTTGATGTTCGCTGCTCAAACGTAAGACACGTAGGTCTCGATGAATTGTTACAATAAAATACCACTTTGTTCAAATTTTAAATAGAAACGGGTCCTCTAACACTCCGTCACCGAAATCATTTGGTTTAGTTTAGATACTAGTCGGCTATACTGAGGCTATATCCCTGTGTACTATTTCGGTCTAAATTTTAAACTGTTAAACTGTTAAACTCATAAGCCTTTCTATCTAATATTAGTGTTATGTACATCAAAATGTTTAGACAGATACAATTTTTTCGAACCTGTGTTAAAAGAGGAGGGTGATGGTCATTTGAATAATAAAAGTCCATACTCGTTTGAGGTATAAGAAGTAATGGGTGTGTGTATTTTAAATTGTAATTTAAACGATTTCATAATGTTTGTATAAAAAAAAAAAAATACAGAAATTAGATTCACTTAAAATCCCCAGAGAAAGTCGCTATAGATTACGAAAAAAAAAAATAAAAATAAATCACTCTGTACATATATTACACATATATATATATAATAATAATGTATAATATATTATGTTCATTCAAGTGTGTGGGCGGCCAGCGTTGACGGGTCCATGTTTCTACAGCGATAATATTACATAACAAGTGTGTGCCCTGCCGATAATACCTATACCGAAGTTTGAGAAGTTTGAAGATGAAACTTCTTCGTGGATCAAGGTGGTGGTAATCCCGCAGAATCATTTATTATTATGTTTATATGGGTAGCAGTTAATCGCCATATAACTTATAAGATTCGGTTATTTGAAAAAAAAAAAAAATGTTTTTACATGGCAACATACCTACGTGAAGCTGGCACTACATACATAGCACGACTTTACGAAATCAGTCTACCAAACCCTACCCGAAGTTGTTAGACATTGTTAGACAATTGTTAGAATTTGTTAGAAAAAATTGTAAAAGTTATTACACTTCAAAGATTTGTAGTGCTAAGCACATGTCCAGCACTACATATGAAACAAAAATGTAAAAATAGTATCAAACAATACCTGTAAGACTAGGCTTAGTATTGTTAGACAATTGTTTGAATTTGTTAGACTCAGCACTACAATAATGTAAACATGAAGAGAACCATACCGAAAAAATAAGTTTAAATTCCAATAAGTTCAAAAAAACGTCTAACAAATCTATTTTAATACATCGCAATGAAATCCAACTGTCTAACATTATTATTATTATTGTTATTATTTTAAATTAGAACGGTTTTTTATCCAGCACTACATATTTAACCACCCATTTTTATTACTTATAGACGTAATAATAATATAGATACATAATTTACTTAAGTACGCATAATGTACACTACAATGTTAGGCAGTTTGATTTATTGGAATTCAAAATAAATTTTGTTTAAGTTTATTCAATTATTATGTTATCGCATAACGATAACGGCCGGTTAAATGTGTAGCTTTGGCTAAAAAATCGCTCTAAATTAAAACAAAACAATGTTAAACAGTTGTATTTCATTGCGATGTATTAAAAAGGATTTGTTAGACATGATTTTACATTTATTGGAATTTAAATAAATTTTTTCTAAGGAGTGCTGACTAAAAAACCGCTCTAAATTTAAAAAAAAAACAATGTAATGAAAACAATTTCACTGGTTTTCATTAAAATAGATTTTTTAGACGTGTTTTCAAACTTGTTGGAATTTAAACTTATTTTTTCGGTATGGTTCTTGTCATATTTACATTATTGTAGCGCTAAGTGTGTATCTGGCACTACATATTTAAGGTGAAATATTTCTGAAAATTTTAGCTAATAAATTCTAACAATTGTCTAACAATACTAAGCCTAATTGTATAGATATTGTTTGATACGCTTTTTACATTTTTGTTTCATATGTAGTGCTGGACATGTACTTAGGACTACAAATCTTTGAAGTGTAATGACCAATAACTTATACAATTTTTTCTAAAAAATTTTAACAATATCTAGCAACTCCGAGTAGGGTTTGTAAGACTGATTTCGTAAAGTTGTGCTATATATGTAGTGCCAGCTTCACGTAGGTCACTAGGTAGGTAATTTAAATGCGATGTTTGTTAAGTGATTTTTTAATCGTGATATTATGTCGTCTTTGCGTTCGCTTTAGTTAAATAACTATTTGGGTTTATTTTGTTCAATATTTTATTATTCCAATGAAATATTTGGCACAAGAACAGGCTAATGATAAAACAAATTATATTCAAATCTCCACGTTATTAAATGTAATGAAAAAAATTATTTTATTTCCAAAAATCTAACGTGAAGTCCGTAATTATTGTAATACATTTTTATTTTCGATATTGGCCTTTCTTGCAATATGCTACAGATATATTTATTAACATTTTTAAATGTCCACAATCCGATAATGATGATGTTACGATGGAATGATAATATTATTTTGATAAGCACACGTGGTTGGGTTTTGGCGAAATCCTTTTGCGAAGTTAATATATTACGTGCATATATTATATAATATGTTTAAGGCTAAACAAAGAATACTATAACAATATCGACCACAAAAATTTAATATAATATCGATATTGTATTATATACATACCTATATCTATTGCTATACAATATATATAGTAGTCAGTAGGGCGTTTTATCAAATAAAGTCGACTTTATACAGTAGGTACACAATATAATATATCGAGTTGGAGAAACGTGATTGGAATACATTTTTTGGACAATAAAACGTATAGTCGAGTCTATTGATTACACATATATAAAAATGTGGATATATTTTCCCGAAAAAAAAATATGTGGACATTTAATACTGTGTGGGAAATCATACGGGAGTGCGAAAATACACGAAAGGAGCTTTATGCCCTTTTTTTGTTTGTTTGTTTAATATATAGGTACGAAACGAGATACGAAATCTTTCTCTTTCTCTCTCTCTTTATACATACATATATATATACGACGTGACGGATGGTGGTGAGGTTTTGACGAAACAAAAATCTCATAATTCCAGAACAAAACAATATTAAAATACTTATTATAATCTAAATTAAAACTGTATATTTTATGTACCGACTTATCCAGTCTCATTGGACTGGAGAGGTTGGATCAATATTATAGGGCACTGAAAATCCATACGGGCTTGGATATTCTTTATATATATTATATAGGTATACGCAGAGTGTGTCCCGCGAGAGTTTACTATAATTGCGCGCAGAGGGAGAATATTTCTTCCCCGTAACGTTCCACGACTCTTTTAAACTTTAAATTATTAAAGCTAATAAAATATTTGTTTAGTATGGGTATTGGGTGTATATGGAGTACGATATATCGACATTATCAGAAAAATCAACTGAGTTTGAATTGGAAATAAGCGGTAGCCAAGAGATCTAAAATTATTGCACTAATATGTTGCGTTCCCTTCCCTAATTGCAAGACTCAACGATTCGTTGATAAAAGATTAAGATGTAGGCTGAAATATTAAAAAAACAATAAGAGAAGCACTGATCGTGAACATTCTTCTTATACTTTATAATCACCGTATTTAGATCTTAAAGTTGTATAATATTATATAAAAGTTTATGTTTTTAATTTTCTTTTGCATTTATAATAATGTTCTACTTAACTAAATAATCCCTCTAGGCACTGGTGTATGAATTATTTGAAAACCAAAAAAATAATTTGAATGTAAACTTTATCCACCCCGTGAGTTATTATAATTGCTTTATCCCCGTAAGATACAAGCTATATACGTAATATATATTATATATATTAGGGTGATTACTACACTAGATTTTCTTACCGAAGAATCTCGTTTGGACCACATAATTCTAATTGGACGTTCTTTAAGCAGTGACAGATCGAAGTATTTTTACCTTGAATCACCGATTTATTTTTTCACCCACCCACCCCAACCCAAAAATACCCCTACCCTCCACAAATGTAATGAAATTTGTTAAATTTCAATATTATTCGTCAGGTTTATCAAATTTCTGTAGTCTAAAGTTCGTTTAATGAATTTTATTTTGTAAAAATATAATAACTTTCGTTATATTTCTGAACATCCAGGCACCCACGACCTACTCACTCATTTTTTTGTGAATCAAATATACTTTCTTCGAGTTGCTACTCGCCACTGCCATTAAGTGCATATTTAAGTTCATGGTGTCTAAAACACGTTCAGCTAAAATAAAAATAAGAATTTAACAACGCGTTGAGATATGGAATATTCAATTGAAAACGGTTAATATACTTCTACTAAGAATAATAATAATATTTTTGTCAACCTAATTTTTATAAATAGATTAGGAGGATTACATAGACTAGCGGTTACCAACTTTTTTATTTATCACCGAATACTACTTAATAACAACAAAAATATCTTATCATCAGCCATTGTTTGTTAACTCACCTCAACCTATCCAAGTATGTGTTGTGTTAAATGTGAATCGATAGAACGGCATAGACCGTTTCGAAGAAAATAGCTTCGGTGATGTCCAAAGCCAAATTTCTAATATACAGTGAAACCATTTTCTGTAAGTGGTCAAATTTACGTTAACGAATAGCAAAAGGAAAACGAAAGAAAAACAATATTGTTTAAAATTGCTGATTTTCTGCAAATAAGAAAACGTACTTTTAAAGTTTTAATAGTACGACTGAAAACACGAACACAAAAATGTCAAAAGAAATTCGCAACAAAACTTATTATAGGGATAGGACACAAATAGTCAACAACTATAGTATTCTACACTAAAACACATTTTCAACTTGGTCATATTGGTCAACTTTATATTATCGTTATGGTCTTTGCCACGACAGTAAAATTATTTGAAACAATGATAATAAAGATTGTATATCTGGAGAGCATTTTTGAAACTCGCACATTTTCGTCGTACCTATGTATTTTTCCTCGTAATTTAATTCAAAGTGAACGATGCCGCTAGTCGTACACGAATGTTTATATAGGTATAAAAAAAATACTTCTTCGTAAATATTACGGCATTTCAAAACATGTATAACTGACTTCACTTCGAATTACTATTCGTTAACAATATGGTTTATCGTTGTTTGCAGGTATAAATAAATTTCTGTATCCTACATTCCCAACTTCCCACTTACAACAGTAGCTCAAAGTCTCCAGTATAGGCTCTTTTGTTTTGCTGGTACGACTCGAAAAAAAAAGTCCTGCAGTGGTGTAAGTGTATAATATAATATTACGCTGCATCTGTTGCCCCCGTGCTCTTGTCTACGCATTCTTAATAAAAAATATTAGTTTAGAAATCGGTCCGACGTCTAAATTTGAAATATTATACTACTATAAAGTAATAAAATGTAGTATCTTTATTAAACACGTAGTATACTTATATGCTATTATATTTACTATAAATCATAATATTCAGTGGTAAACAGAGGCATAATTTTTCAAAGTGCAAGCGGTTATCAAAATTATCCACCCGCCGCCTTTTTTTCCTCCAAGTTTTTTAAGCTTTCACCTGACACTGATACATCAGTAATCGACCTCCCCCGAGATGACCACGTGCAATCAAACCACTGCAATACCCTGTAGGCGAAATATCGTGTCGTAAAAAGCGAGGTTTTTGTATGAGGTGAGTAAAATCGTTTCAAAGTTAAACTAACGCGGACCGTAAGGCTGGAAAAAAAAAAAACGAAACGAATCGACAAAAAAAAATAAAAAACCGGTTATTTTACATTTATTACTGTTTCATTTTACCGCATTTTCGGCAGTACAGCAGTATTATAGGTACCTAACCTATAACACGGCGTCGTCGTCGGCGCAATTACGAACCTTTGAAACGGGAGCCCTCCGCGTGAATATTTCTGTCGGCCTAATTAGCGCATCCCGTAAAACAAGGCTCATTCCCCCTGCCCCCTCCCCCTCCCTCGTCTTTTGAACGATATACAGTATACTGCAGGTCCCTCCACGCGGGAAGGAATACGCCAGAGTATCTGCGAGCCCGGGCGTTGGATTTCAAAAAATGATTTAAACGGAATTATATACGACTAATATATATTGGTATACATGTAAATATGTATGTATATATTTTTTTTTATTCCATTCGAGAAATATGTGTGTGTAAACACGCATAGATCATATACATATCGCTCGACATTAATTAAAATTTACGTTGGAAAAACGATATTATACCGTATAATATAGCGACTGCAGCAGTGCGTGTACCGCGCGATAACAACGCGTTGCAGCACTCGCGATAATTCCGGCAAGGGTCCGTCGGTTTGACGTTGTACACGTTGTTTAATTTTTTTTTTTTTTTATACAATATTTATTTACGTGTGTTGTACCGCAGGGTACTCCTATACAGGGTGATTTTTTTTTATCACGATACCCAGAAATTTTCTCGGAAGATTTAAGTAGACGCCGCCACTGTGTCCACGTCACTGTAACGCATCCACTATACGGTCTCGATCTAAAACTGACGGGCCACATTTGCGTTACTTAAAATGTAAATCGTGGCGCTTAGGTTTATATCAGAGAGATTAAACACAATAATGATAACGACATTTAAAGTGTAGAATACTTTAGAGGTTGAATTTTATTTTGTCTAAAAAAGTTATAACCGTGTTAGTTGTTGGTTTTTTTTTTGTTTACAGGGGGCTGTTGTTATTTGCATGACAATTTAATGTTTATGGTTTTTTTTCCAATCAGTATATGGAACTGTTGGAGCTTTCTTTTAATACTATTTTCGAATATTTACTTGCCGTACTATTATTATATACATTGAATGAAAATTTGACATAGTGTATTGATTTTAAAAAGCAATTCCTTCCTCATTTTTAACACAGATTCGAGAAAGAAATATTTTTCTATAAATTTCGGTGTACATAGCACGAATATCGGATATAAAATTTATGAGTTATAAATATGTTATAGATTTCAACAATCTGAAATCAAAACCGGAGGAATATAGAGAAGAACAATATTAATCCGCTTCGAAAAGATTATCATAGAATTTATTGATCGAAATTTAATGTTCATTTTAGAAGTTTGGAATTAGAGTAACCAATATATTGAGTTATAAGAAGGGTAATGAGGGGAAATATTTGTAAATAAAAATAGTATAAGATTATTAATAATAGGATCCTATAATAATAGGATTCTACACAAAAACTATGAAAAAAACCAAAATCAATTTTGTTAGAAAATTCTGTGAATAGTCGTATGTTTTATAGATATTATATTTGATATATGGATCCTTATAAAAAAATTCACCCTGTATATATGTATGTTTTTTTTTTGTATAATAATAATACGCTAACGGTAGTTATTCTCCCCACGGTCGACGCCAAAGTCGATAAGTCGATAATAATAATAATATTTGTCTGGTCGTTTTTTTTTTTTGTTTTTTAATTTTGTTTTATCTCGATGAACAATGACTATAATTAAATATTTAAGTACTCATCGTGATTGCGATTTATTATATTTACGATAGTACTTATATAAATACCCGTCGGACACCACGTGCGGCGCTGCAAGTATACGATCATTATAAACGTCATGTGTGCATATAACATTATATTGTTATGAATTATTCGAGGAACGGTGTATTAAAATTATTATATAGTAATAGGTAGGTAGGTATAATAATAGAATATTGTGTGTGTGAGGTTAGGTAGATAATATGTAGAAAATTATGATAAAATGTATAATATTATTATATTCTGGAGGCCGGAAGACACGACGCTGCCGCTCGTATTATTCGACTCGAACACAATACATGCGCGACGTAAACACATGGCTCGTTAATACAAAAAAAAAATTAAAAAAAAAAAAAAAAAAACCGTATCCGGTTTTAGAGAAAAATTAGTGTACATACTCGGAAAACGGTGGTGAAGACTAATAATGTATAGGCGAGAGTACGGTGGCGAACGACACACTGGTACAGTGTCACACTAGCGCATACAGAATGGCGTGCCCTAGAATTTTCAATGGGAGGTGATGTACCTAGTAAATAATAATCACGATTATTTTATGAATAGATCGTTGAATCTATTTCTGATATAAAAACCCGATCCGACCTAATTCGACGGTGGGAGTTTAAAAGCTGAATAAAAAAAACCAATTTGTATTTATTAATAGAGCTTTTCTTAATTCCCTTGTAACTTGGCCGAAATCTAATAATATGCATTTCAAGATTAAATTACTAAATTCATAGCTATAGTTGTTGTATTTTCGAGTCGATCAATAATGATATATCGCTCCCCCTCCTATAAGCACGCTCCTGGATTAGGGAACCTATTAGTTATTTTACGTTTGTACTAAAATTCTATTAATTAATGTATTGTTACATACTGACCTACCTAGAAACTAATTTTAATAGCATAAAAAGTGGATTTGAACGAAATAACTGAAATTTTTTTTCAATTTGTGCTTATAATTAATAATATTATATTTGCCGGCACCGTCGTAGTAACGTGACGTCACTAAATTCGTGTTGTGTTTATACTATATTATACTATATTTATAATAATTATTAACACAAGTCACTACGATTTATTTACATAATATATAAGTGTAATGTAATGTACAGGGTGATGTTTTTTATTACAACCCAGCAATGATTTATGCGAAGATTTCGATTTTGGGGTTTTTCAGTCATTATAGTCATAATGATATAACATAAATGATCCAAGTTACAATAGTTTCAAAATTTTGTCCTTATTCCACAAATTATAAACACGCATCAAATTTTAGTTTTCAAACCATATTCGAAGAGAGAATATATTTTTCTACAAATTTTGATATACATATATTAAAACTGTGAACTTAACATTGATGAATATTATAACAGTTAAAAATGTAGACATAAATAGTAGGAAAGGGTTATCATCTAAGATGATAACGTATATTAATACAATGTATGAAATACTTACCTATAACTCATCTGTATATCAACTTTTCCAGTCGAAATTTGAAACAGGTTTAACTAGAGTCCGGATTTATATTCTGTTATAACGTTTGAAATATGATGTTTATATGCAGCAAAAATTGATGAAATATTTTCAAAATATTCCTAACATTCATAAAATATTCTTAATGTTCTCAAAATATTAAAAAAAAAAAAAAATCATTGATTGTCATTAAATTCTTAGATAGTAGATAATGTGTACTATTATTATTTATTGGTGTATCGTGGCTTCGTGGGTGAATAAGTATAAAAATATATTTGCTCGTGAGTTTACGAGCAACAATTTATCACAGTAAATTAAATAAACTAAACAAAATCAAAAACTCTAAAATATTTCTATAAAATATAATTCAATATAGCGGAAATAAGCTAAAATATTCCGAAATATTCTCTTAAGTCAAAATATGCACTCATCAAATGCAAACAGATTCTATAGGTTATGAAAAGCAAACATTTTTTACTCCCATCAAACAGCATACGTTTGTGAACATATGTTTTTGCAAACAAATCAGGACACTAATTATAACTCAGATAAACGATACATCTGTTATTGTAGTATTACATCATAATGTTCAAAAAAATATTATATTTTTCGAATTCGTGTTGTAACGGGAAGGAATTATCATTTAAAAATCAAAAGTGAATACTCGTTTAGGGTAGGTACTATACACAGGAAAAGGACGTACAAATTTGAAAATCGTGTTAAACTAAAGCTAATAAATATTACTGGAAATAACAAAATCAAATTTACTCAAAACCCTCTATAAAAATCGTTGGATCGTGATAAAAAAAAAAAAAAAAAAAATCACCCTGTATAAACAAACGGCGGCAACGCTGACCAATAGACGGCGCGGACCGTAAATAAACGGCCGCGAACAAATTGGATTTAATATTTGATGTGTCGTCACGTATATGTGTACGGGAAAACATAGTCGGGGGCAGTCGGGAGGGTTAGAGTTTTCGAGGGATACATATACACACACACACACACACACACACACACATACATACAATATATTATGTATACATATAAAGAGACGGCGATAAATTTTTAAAAAACGATTTTATCCGATTCTGCGTCTTCACACGATGGTGTGCGCGCGAATGTAGGATATAATGCATAATATGTTACGGATAAAATACGAAAACCAGATAATGTATACGTTATCGGAGTAAGGTGAACACTACACCCATACCTAGTGGATAAAGTAAAAATATATTATTTATACATGGTTATTTCGCAAATTACCCGTGTTATTTGTACATTGTTTACCGCCGAGTGGGTAAATTACATACCGACTTTGATAAATTTAACTTACTACAAAACATAACGATTATAGATAATATTGTTTTTGATGAAACGCGCGCAACAATATTTTGTTTGATAAATAATATTATTGTACTTCATTCGTTTTTAAAATTTAAATTGTTTAAATATTTAATAAAATTGTTCAAATATATTATTATAATATTATTACTTAACAATTTAATAGTTAAACCATCGAATATAAATAAATTTTTTTTTTTTCTGGATTATTATACGGTTCGGTTTTCACTACCAAAATGAATCTGTATAGATGTAATTGAACGATTTCATGTACTTGATGCATTGGTGGTGATGTACCGACATTGTCAGTTTACGACAATACGAATACTTTATCTAAAAACCACCGGCTTATGTACAAACTGATTGGATAATGTCTAAATATTTTACTTATTTAAGGTGGATTATATATATATATATATATCAATTACATACTGTTTTTATGGATAAGGTTTGAATTATCCGGGTACAGTGTCGTATTTGACATAGTTTTATGGGGGGGACGACAACACTAAAATTATTGTACACAAGATATATAGTTTATAATATTCTACTCTACATTTATTTATGTAATAGATACATACAAATACATGTATTTATCTTACTAAAAAGACTTAAGTGATCGACTTTAATGATAGAGTTCTGCTCTATCCTCTATCCTTTAAAGAATGTTTTATTTTTTTGCAATTTTCAACTTGAAATTTTTCATTTTCCCCATATTTCCTACACCTTATGGCATACAAATATTTTTTCCTCGGCATTTTGATATTGTTATAGACTTTAGTGTAAGTCATTCGAAATAGAGTTCAAAATATCCGTCCTCGTCATCATATTGTGTTTTTAATTATTGTCTTACTCGACTATCGCGCGCGTATATTCACCCGGCCGTCAATCGAACTGCGCCTGCGAGTACACCGTGGTGTCTTTGAACTGCAGCCGTGTGCACGCCATGTCGTCATAATATTGTATATATACCCTTGAAACCGTAACCACCGGAGTTACCACGGTTACTAATCCGTGTAATCGAAAGCTAATATATATATACTGGTCGCAAGGGAAAAAACCGTTTACGTAACACAATAATATATTGATAACGAATTTTCCTACGAATCTACGATATATTGCGCAGGCCCACCGCCATACATTTATTTAAAAGTTCCGCTTACAAAAAACACAATTTTCAACCAATGGTATTAAGAAAATGCCGATTGCATTTTAGAATCTTAAATGCACCGAATAACTTATAATATAGTTTAACTAAGTTGTCTTTTTTTCTCGAAAAACACTCACGGTTAATAAAAATGATCCAATTTGTTCATACTCTACCTTAAAATAAGATGTTGAATTTTCGCCAGATGATACTTTATTTAAAATGATATTCGACATTTCCAATACTTTTTTGAAAAATTGCTGCCAGTATTTATTTTTCTTTTTTTTATTTTGGTGAGTAAAATGCTACGATTTTTTAACTCGTCGGTATCTATTTTAAAACATGCACAATTATTTACGTCCACTGGTAGGTTTATTTATTAAATCGAAACATTTTTTTGAAATTCTCTATTATACTTTTTAGATTATTTTTTCGATCGGACATAATTATAAAACTATATCTATTTCAATATTTAAATTAACAATAATTATTTTGAATATACCAATTTCCAAAATACCGACTCGAAACGATACAACCTCTAACATCCTCTTTAAATCTAACTCTAACGTCACGTCATCCGCGGGCAAATACGAGCGACGAGTCTCCGAATTTGTAATTATTTTTGTTGGTCAAACAAACCCCACAAACGTGTGGAAATTGACGTTTTATCGTAAGTTAAATATGGGCAATAGATGAAAACAGTATCTCATTTTTGGAGGAAAACGTTTCTGTCCTTTTATAATTGAAACCAAAAATTACAATACATATACAGGGTGTCCCACGAGGATTCGACAAATGCAATAACTTTTGTTCTATTCAATAATTTTGATATACTTTTTTTTAAATAATAAGTATGCCTCAGTGCTACAGTTTATGAACATTTTTTTTTTTTTTAAAGAGGGGGACTTAAAATAAAAGTTTTTAATTTTACTATAATTTTTTTAAAAAAATTCAAAGTAGCCATTTTTTTAACTAAATTTTTAGAAAACGTTTAGTGGTTGAATGTTTTTTTAAAGTATGTGTAAGTATGGTCTTTTATTATAGAAAAATTTTTAATTTAAAAATTTTCTTTTTAGTCTACCTCCCCCTAAAAAAAAAAATGTTCATACATAAACCGTAGCGCTGAGACACAACTAATTATCTGAAAAAAAATGTACATCAAAATTATTGAATAGAACAAAAATTATTGCATTTGTCGAATACTCGTGGGACACTCTGTATATGCGTATAACTGTGGAACCAATATGATATATGATGGTCATAGAAACACTAAAGCATAATATTTTACATAATATAATAGTATTATTGATGATGACATATATACCCGAAAATGTACCCTTTTCAATATTATAAGCTCCAATATTTAATTAAAACCTTGCAATGTATGTTTGTATAGGACAAACGGAGTTATTTTAATTTCATTTTATTTACTTGTATAAATTAATACGTATGAATGTTAGCAACAATTTTGTTTTTGATGTCTATTCTTCATTATATTTACGAATATAGACCACTACTTCAATATCGCACAGTGAGATAAACAAAAATGTACTTAGGTATAAACTAATTAACAAATAAAAATAAAATAAAACTACCTACACATAACTAAAACACTTCGTATTTAAATATTTGGCCTCTTAAATGGTTATAAGTGTTTAAAGACAAATTGTCTAGGTTTTTTGGGAAGTCGGTTTTGAAGACCTCCAAAATTATAGTAGGTATTATATTTCAAATAAAAAAAAAACTTCCAAAGAAACCTAGACAATTTGTGAAAAAAAATCCACGCATACTTTAAAACATAAGATTGACCGTCGGGATGTATGCCTAATTTTAAACCGTTATAAACGACCATAGCCTTCCTCTTAAATGGTTATAGGACAGTAGACAGGCAGAAAAGACTTATGCTTTAATTTGTGTCTTCATAAAATAGGAAAAACTAATTTTAAAATTTAATATAATTGGAGAACACCTGGAAAATTTTTTCCCTTTAAAATAGTTTACAACACTTTTAAGTAGATAAATGACATTAGTATTTGTTTTTATTTGCAAAACGAAACACAGTGTATAATATATAATACTGTATATATTAGCATTGGTTATACAATTAATTAATGATGTATTGACTCCGTAAACAAATACTAACATATATTATTGAACATATTGTAAATACGAAATAATTAAAACGTATTGGTAATGCTAGTATATACTGGACTAATGATGCATATTTAATTGTAAAAATACACTTCCTCTTTTAACTATAATATTCTGTTGGTAAATAAAAACTTACAAAGTACAAAATTATAATTTATTACCATGAAAGATAAATATTCGATATTTAAAGTTATCTTTGCGCTTTACCAATATTTGAGTTAACAAATTTGTTACGTACTTTAAAAGCTTTCAATTCCGTTTTACCATTTTCATAACTGGAATTAGGTATAAAACATTATGCAAATCAAAACCCGTCCAACTAGTCATTAGGTATACATTAGCGTTTTATTCGGATTAATATTAATTTTTACTTACACTGCAGTTTTTGAAAATAATAAAACATTGTTTTAGTTATTAAAACTGAAATTATTGTTAAATCATATCAACTGTTTTATGGGTAACAAATAATAATTTTACACCGCTCTCTTTTTTCCTCGTTTAATTTTCTATCAAACTCTCTTCTCTGTCGTCTTATGCGTACTGTTAATGGAAACCTCGTCTTTAATTATCCGTAAACTCTTCAACTGAGTTTTTTTATTATTATTATTTATTCTTTTATTATGTTTCATACATTTACGCAGTTGATATTATTACTCTTGTTTTTTGTGTCGCGGCATGTAATGTTATATAAATAAAATAATAGGTTATATATTATTTAATTTAACGAGTTGCCGAGGTATATATTGAAATGTAACTCTCTTAGGAATTTAAAATAATAAACTGAACAAAATATTAATAGAGACAACTATGGCGGGGTCTTTGAAAACCGCGTATACAAAAGGGAATAAACTATCTAATTAATTATACTCGTTAAAATCATTACAATGTCATATTAATTACAATTTTTTTTTTTTTTTTTTTTTTAAAAAAATTGTATAATAGATACCTACACAATAGGTACCTGCTACTGTAACACTGGTGTAGTATTAATAAATGTTGACTAATTGAGTACCTACATGTATATTGCAGTATAATCAGTGGACGGCTATATGGATTAAACGATTTATATTTATACGAGTAGCGCATGTAGTGCATGTCGTTTTAGATTTATACATATTATGTATATTCAGAGTTACGATATAATTCGAACACCATGCAGCTTTATAGGGCGGCCCGATAGATAATTGAATCGTAAAATAATCGTTCTTAATTGGCAGTTAGTCACGTTTTCTTCTTGATATTTCATAATGTACGCAATTCAAAAGAACGAACAGAGGACGTTTTCTACGAAACCTCCTAATAAAACGATTTCAATGTTTATTTTCGAGATTAACGTATATTTCCAGGTACCCGTACGCATTCCATTTTTCCATTCACCTGCATATTTTGCGCGTTACCCATTCATACATAATATGGCTTGATGTCATTGGTGTGTTTAAATATTATTTCACCGCGCTCGAAACGACTGCAGAAACTTTTCCCTTAAATACTCAACTAATACTCTACATGTCGGTGTATCAGCGTTGGTATTAACCTCTTGAATTCGCACGAGCATTATTAATCCTTTTTGTACACATTGAAAACATCAATAAAACTGTAAACGTATTTTCGAACCGTACAATCGCATACATATATACCTAGCTATTTCGGGTTTTAAAGTAAAAAAATAAACTTCACGGTTATGATTACATATAAACGACGTAGTCGAACCATTTTAGCATAATAAATACAAATTCTATACATCTGATAGAAAATTATTTTTAAACTAGTATAATATAAATAATTATATTATGTTTTTTTATGCCAATTTAGTAAAATTTCATTTTTTTTTTTTTTTTCATATAATAACACAATATCTTAAATATTTAGAGAATACAAATGTAATATTTACCGCTTATCTTCACAAAGTTAACTTGACTAACGAATTTTTTTTAAATTTTAATATATTTTAATAAAAAAAAAAACCTCAATACCTAGTAGAGAGGAAGAAGCTCCTTAATTTATTTTCTAATTTTATGTGTATGTAAAACGTGTAAGCTTAAGTCTTAGCATAGACTCTGTCAACATGTTTATTTTATTTGAATCATCACAGTTTGAAAAGATTATTAGAAACATGAATAATGACAATCGTAAATTGAAGTCCATGGATATAGGAAGGTTAATGTGAAGTCAGATTTTAATTCTCATTAAAAAACATCGAATAAGATAATATTTTATTAATGCATATTATTTTTCCATCATGGCAACATTTAATTAAACAAATATTTTTATCGCTTGTAGTTTTTAATTTCGGTGTGTGTCATACATAATATGTAGGTGTACAATAAATTATAGTACATATAATTAATTTTGGATAATAGTTTTACAGATATAATAATGTAATATGCAATCATTTATATTCAATCATATACCAATATCAATATTAATATTTATTTATAATTAATTTTTACTCATTACATTTTAAATGAGAATGATAATATGGTGTAATGCATTATGTTTTAAAACAATAAAAAACAAGAATTAAAAGTCTGATACTGAACGTAGCGATTGTACAAAACGACAACAACAACAAAAAAAAAAAATAATAATAATAAAAAACGGACATATTTCGCACGACAGGGCCACTGTTGTATAGGTGAAAAGTCGGGAAGGAAAGATATGGGGGATAATTTAATTTGCATCTATAAGCAACGATAAACCATTACTAACGCAGAACGATTTGGAGCGAAGTTCGGTTATAGGTACATGTTTTGAAAGGTCATAGTATTTACGATTTTCGTCAAAATTTGATATTAAAATTCTTATAAAAAAAATTGTATATATATTACGCTCAATTTTATTTATTGACCACAAAGTACAACTTATAATATTAACCTTCCGTTAGATTTTCACGCATTTCTGTTTGGTCTAGCGATTCTAAAAATCTAATTTTATCCACATAGTCCACCGAACAACGCATAGTTCCTACCGAATAGAAATTGCGTAAAATCTCGCAAAATCAAAATGGGAAAGTGGTAGCGGTAGTCTGGAAAATAATATTAATATATATTTGTACAAACGGTACGGTTTGTAATTTGCATAATGTTAATTATATTGTAGTATGTTAATGTCTTACGCGGCCCTCTTATCGTTTTTAAATAAATGTATAGACATTATGAATGTTTCAATTTTCAGTCATAAGTGATACGCGAAAAAACAAGTTTAAGAACCTGTGGTCTGTACAACGAAACATAAATAAACTATAAATAATAAAATATGCTTTTTGTTACACGGTTTTCTGCAAAACACGACTTGTACACATTGAACGCTCCTCTCTATACCATCTACACCTTCTCAACTTCTCACGTACAACATTGGGCCCACCCGTCGCGCGAATTATGTCCGTCTTTTTTTTCTTTTCTTTTTTTTTCATTTCGCTCACCATGCCAGGTCACCCGTGCAGAGGGTACTTTGATTTCACAGTTTCTCTTTTCTCCGCGCTACGGTGTCGGTGTTTTGCGTATAATATTTATAATAACGCGCAGTTACGACGGTTACGATACTAATATTATGTCCGGAATGTCCTGCGGCGACCTTTAACGGCGTACCGTTATATTTTTATTGAACGGTGTCGGGCGGTCCGAAAATGAAAAAAAAAAAAAAAAAAAAATGATTGTCACGCGCGCCAAAACTACCATGCGTTTTTCTATTATGCACGCAGGTACACACGAGTAGGTAGCTCACTTGTGCAATAATGGCCAACGGACGATCAATAATTGATCGTATTGTGTTATCGGGACGCGCGAAGAACGCAATATTATCATTACGGGTCCTCCGCGGGACGCTTTTACGGACGTTTTGTTATTTGTTCGGGGGAGGAGGTACGGTTTTCTTTTTTTTTTCCCCTCGATATTTATCCGCTACAGACACGCGGGTAGGCACGCCGCAGCGGATATTCTTTTTAACGAAAACCGTCGTCCGGGTAGTTTTTTTTTTTTTTTCTCCGTGTTCGCGCGACGAAAAACGGTAAAACTGTACGCGGAATTCGCGCCGCACCCGACCGAACCCGTAATGCGCCCGCAGCGTCACTATCGCGAACGGCCGCGGCCGGGGCACTCGGAGCCGTTGTTATTATTTATAAAATAAACCGGAATTCATTTTGAACAATAACCGAGTTTCGTAGCCCGGCGCGAGCGCGTCTCCGGAGACGGTTTTAATCACGGCTAAACAAAATAAATATTCCAATTTAAAATTTAAAACAGTTAATTTGCGGGACAGCGGCGGCGGCGACTGCGCGACCCCGCCGGGAAAATTTGTCGCGGCAATAACAAAACAAATAGTTTTTTTTTTCCGTTTTTTTTTTTTTTATTTTTTTCTTCCTACCGGGCCCCCGGTTGTTCGCGTTTTATTACGTTAAAACTGAGAGTTCAGTCGCGTGAGTCGAACGAAATTAATGCGTTTCTATTACAATAAGTTGTTTGACGGTGTTTAGATCCCGATACGGCACCACTGTAGAGCGTAGACGCGTCTCCCATTTTCAGTCTTTTCGTCTCGTCGGTAAACGTTTATTTCTGTTTAATGAGAATGGCCCGCCGTCGTGTACTTACGTTAAAAGACGCGGGTTTTTCGCCCGGCGCGAGGGGGGGTACTTTATTTGATAAAATTACTTTCAAGATTCCCAAACGTTTTCCTATAACATTGTTAAAAAAACTAATCAACTAATCAAAAATGGACAACGATATAACGGAGTCTTTACTGTGGATATCCGGTTACCATTGGCAGTTTATCGAGGTCCGTTCAGGATTGTTTTTCGATTGCAATAAGTTATCGTTGCTCCCGGTATTTAAACTAAACTATCCCGCATCCCATATTATTTCCTAACTTCCCGTCTACAACAACAATGACTTATTACAGCAGTGGTTCCCAATCTTTTTTATTCTACGCGCGCCTTTTAAATTATCAAAAATCCCACACCCCTCCCCACTTCAATTAGATCAGACGGCCTTTTTTTTTTTTTGTTTAGTTGTGAGGCACACAATTAAATTTGACAAAATAACCATATATTATACAGCTAAAGTTAATTGATTGTTTTCAATTTTACTGATTGTAAAATGGCATAATTGTTATTTTAACAACAAAACTTTTGATATTTCATCATCGCTATGTTCCCCTGTTCAGTATCACAGTTTCCCACTGGTTGAAGCGGTACGAAATATTTTCGGTGACTTATGATCGGATACATCATAGCCAATGAAATACGATTCTGAACAAAGTTCGGTTATTCGCGTTTTAATATGCCGGAACACTTAAGATTTTCGTCGAAGTTTCAATTTAATAAGTTCAAAAAAAGAAACCGCCGTTGCGCTCGACTTTTCAATCACCGGGTGCAACTTATAGTGGGTGTACCTCGTGTACGGTTTTCAAGCACTTATGTAAGGCCGAAACGATTTGATCGGCGAAAACCCGAATGAAAACGAAAAAAAAAAAAAAAATTATCGAAAACGTCTGTAATAATAACCGTTGAAAAACCGTTTGGAAAATGTCACCGCAAATTGTAGGCGGACTTGTTTGTTATTTCGCGCGCATTGCACGGCGAGTAATCGCCGGGAAAAATTACAAACATCGCGCACAAAACGCGCGGCGGCGTGAAAAACACTCGGAAATTTTCAGGGGAAAAACGCGTCGCTCTGCTAAACGCAACGCGCGCTCCCCCCTCCCCCCGTGCGTATCGATTCGATTTCGGCACCGGGGGTCCCGTAAAACAACGCGCGCCCGCGCCCGCGTGTATAAACGCGCGTGAACGGTATCGCGCTGTGACAATGGCGAACCGCCGACCGCAATACGGATTTTCGACGTTCCTTCTACGTCCGCGGGATGACGGGGGGGGGAGGGGGGGGAAACGCGGCCCGTCAATACGCGCGCGTACGCCGGCGTTATTGCGCGGACGGTTCGCGGGACAGCTGCGTCCGTGCCGCGCGTTGTAAATGAAACGCTAATAATAACAATACTTATTGTCGGTCCGTTGTTGCAATAACGCGCGTTTCCGATTTCCCCCCCACACCACCCCCGCAGCGCCGGCCGCATATCGCGACATGTGCGCGTACGGCATGACGGGCAGTGCCGCCGCCGCGCAACAATCGCGGGCCCGAAATGAAACGACCGCGTAACGGAGAGAAAACCGCGTCCCGTCTACGGTTCGCGAGCGGCGATTTTTCGCCTTCTTCTCGACCGTTCGTGCCGTTCGCTTTTTTTCTCATTTCTTTTCCAAACCCGCCGGACGACGAAAATACCGCAACAGAAAAACGGACCCGCCGCCCCGCGAATGACGCGCGCGCGCACACACAGACACGATATTATTGAAACCCCGTCCGCCGCGTCCAATACGCGGGGACACGCGTGTCGCATTCGGACTTGCCGTCACGTTGTCGCAACGTTACCCGACCGAATTGCGCGTGCCCGGTCATGCGTGACGGGCCGTAACTTGTTACGGCTGTTGTCCGTGGCCCGGACGTTGTCGGAATTATCGCGCGGCCGGCCCGGCCGGCCGGACGTTTCTCCTAAACAACGGGCGGTTTGAAAACCTGGTCGTTTACAACGCGGCGTTACGATGGTTTTTAGAGAAAAAGCGCACGTGTCGTCGATCGATATGGTTTTTTGACCGATGTATTTTAAACAACATTGAACGTAAAATTAACGCAATATTATTTAACGCGGTCGTTTAATGACCGTCTCGGTTATATTATTAATTTAACGACAAACGTACGATTCGCATTAAATCTTTGTCTTTTTTTTTTTGTGCGTATTAAAAATGACATTGTTTGTTTTTGAATGATAAACTATGAATAATTTTTGCCATATTTATTACATTTTTTTGCACGTTTACAATTTTTTCATGCGTATTTTACTATTTGCTCGTGCGTATTTTGCGTTTTTTAGGCCCTATAACTTCAGAGTCCTACTTACAACTGTCATTGAAATGGTTAAAATGACTATTGTGCTGAAATTAAAACACAGCAAATCTTCACGCCGTTTAATTTTTTTTTTTTTTTTTACATAAAATACGTATTTTAACGAAACCAATCGTATTAACCAAAGTTTTATTTCATTGTTGATATCGAAACAATTTCATTCAGAATCGTATTTCGTTATCGATGATTTATCGTTGCGTACAGATATAAATTAAACAGCTCTTTCTATGTTTCCTACCGACTGTTTTAAAATACCACCTGAAAAAGTAGGACATCACCGTTGTAATTAACTTCAAATTTCAACTGGAACGCCGAATTGTGCGTATTAAGTGTAAAAGAAAAAGCGTTACAGATAGATGAATTTTTTATACAGGTACACGGTGAAATTTCGGACTAAACAAATAATAATAATAAAACAGTATTATGTTAACAGACAGATACCGATAAGCGTACATTGGATTTTTTCGAGGTTGGGTGGGGATGGAATGTATATTTTGTGAAAGGGACGAATTATTACAGTTAGCATTTAATTGGTAATTTTATTAATATTCTATTTTATTGCTTTGTTTTAACAATTCATCATAACATAAATTCAAGTTTTCTTTTTTCTTTTTAAGCAAATCATCAATAACTTGATTTGTAATCATCTCAACTTCTCTGTTGTAAGACAGCAAAGCTATATTAGTCTAGTCTACAAGCATAAAATACACAAGTTCCTAAATAGATTGATTTTTATTTACACAAGTTGAGAATGGTCGCTAAGCAGTTAGTAGCAAAAGTAGCAGAAAAAGTGCACAGAATAACGTTATTCAAATTTATTAAATAATATTAACAATACTCAGATACAGATATTTTTTATCACAAATCTTAAATACCTATAGTACTGAGATAATAATTACGTTATCTGTATGTAACTAATTTTGATATTTTGAATTTAAATTAAGACAATCCATAGCATTGGTCTATTTCTGGTTAAAATAAAAGTCTATACGTTTTAATCAATCCTTCACTATCCTGTTTTTAGCCCATTTATCTTTAATTAGTTACAACCTGTTTCGAATTTTCGAACTCGCTTACCCCAAGTGCAAGCCTTGCATTTCGTAGGTAGTTGTCATTATTATTTGTTTTTTTTTTTTTAAAAAAAACTTATAAACTGTATATTTATTATTTATCTAGTATAATTTTTTTTTACTTATTAATGATGTTTCAATTACGTGATATATTATTATCATCCTTCGATTTAAGTGCAAGTACTTTTGTAAAATTGAAAATTCAGAGGAGGTAGAGAATCTATTACCCATATCTCCTTCCCATAAATGCGGCTACCGACGCACTATACATAAAATATAATAATATACCATTACGGTGTACACCATAATATATTACGAGAGAGACGCTTTACGACCAATTAAACAGTGTTTTTCAATTACTGTCAATTTTTCAACGGGACTACGGTAAAAGTTTGTCGGACTACGGCAGCGGGAGGGCAGTTATAGCCGTTAGTTTCCCGAGTTTTATACGGCGTTCGGGCAATTCGTGCGTGTACGTTTGGTTGCGTGACGGTAAACTGAAAGGGGCCGCACGCGAATTCCTATTATTTACTGAAAATATTAACAACTTAAACATACGTATAATACAACACGCCCTTGTAGCCGTCGCGTCCTATGACAACGAGGGGACCCGTGTGTCGTTGGCATACGAAAAATCACATTAACACGACTACGTTCAAACGAAACCGATAAATAATGTTTATATATAAAAAAAAAAAAAAAAATAATATATGCAATTGAATCGTTAAGTGCCGTAAATATTTGTCGGTTTTTTTTTTCTATACGGTTATTTTTCTCGGGTTTTCCCGATAACCCGTGAAAACCGCTTGAAAAATCAAAAACTACCGGCTAGATTCGAAATACCTCAAAAATGGTATCCCGGTGTTTTTTGATCGGAACGCGATTTTTGTGCAGAAAACTGTTTTTCGACGTCAGTCCATTCTGCGCGCGTCGTAACCGAGACATTCCTCGGTTCGCTCGGAAATTATGAAATACATTCGGCGGCGGAACGAATTCGGCAAAACCGTCGCGCCGGATTTTCGGATTCGTGAGCCGGCGAACAGGGCGGCCGTTGGATTATTAGCCGGCTACTGTCCGGCGTGATTTTATTGTATTTGTACGTACAGGCGTAGGTAGAAACGGTACGAAGAATGCGCCGTACGGCCAACGACGATAATGCGACGTGTAACAGAGAATATAATCCCGAGAGGGGAATAAAAATCGTATAAATGTTTTCCTATCGAAATACAAATGCGAGTACAACACGGGCACAATAAAACCAAAGAAAAACACAATAATATTGCTATTGCGGTGTGCCTATATACCGAGATCAGGTGGTCAATACTCGACACGCAATACGTATACACACACAATAATGTACAATACAACGTTACATAATGTACCCGGCAGGGATCGCGCGGTATCCCGACAGAAAAAAAAAAAAAAAAAAAAGAAACCATAATGTTAACCGAATAAGAGATGTGCCCATTGTGACCCTCCCGACCCGGCTCCGGCGGCGGCCTCCATTGTCGGGCGACACATATTTTCGAACGTGCGAGGAGGGTGGAAAAGACGATGGAAAAAAAAAAAAAATGTACACACATACAGAAAGAATAAAAATAATATCATTCGGCCGACGACGCCGCCGCCGTGTACCACCGCAGTTACTTATACACACAGAAGCCGCGGAGCCCGGTGGGGTGGCCGCCGCCGACAAACAAGTGGTTGCACATCGCGCGCCAGCGCTCGGCGTCCGTGGTGGCGTGCGTGCGGCGCGCGCTCTTGCGGGCCGCGGACGAACCGCGACGCCGGCGACCAGTGACTCGGCGGAACGCGCGACTGCGGCCACGGTAGTTTCTCGCCAACGACCGTGTCGATCGGTCCTCGAACGTTTCGACCGTTTCCGCGCGCGAGTATCGCGACCGTGTGTGCGTCCGTCCGTGTTCGTTTTTGTGCGTTTCCGAGTTATACCTATTTTAATTTTTTTTTTTTGCCGTATACCCCGCGCGGAATACGCCGTCTATATGTGCTCGCGCACAGCAATCGAATATAAATAAATATTACGGGTATAAAAAAAAAAAAAAAAAAAAAAAAAATTTTATTTCGTGTCATGTGCGTCCGGTGACAATTTCGAGAGTGTTTTTTTTTTTTCTCCCCGTTAACTCCGACCGAGTAGTGTTTCGCCGCGCGCTGAAAATCGTAGTACACCCCGACGATGACGTATCGTCGACGACCCGCCGCCGGCTCTTTGCTGTCCGCGGTGCTGCTGCTGCTGCTGCTGTCCGTCACCGCGCGCGCGAACAACGGCGACCCGGTGTGCGACTGGCAGCGCGTATTGGGCGCGGACGAGGCGCAACCGTTGCGCGTAGTGCTCAAATGTTCGCTGCGAACCATCAACAACGCGGACAGCGTTATTTCGAACCTGACGTCCACCCAGATGGACATGATCACCAGTTTGACGCTTAAATGCAGCGATGTGATATTTTTCGAGAGCAGCCTGGAAAACAGTTTTCTGACGCAACTGCGCCGGCTTAACCACCTCGACTTGGAGTACTGTAAAATCAAGTACGTGCCGCCCGCGGTGCTCAGTACGTCCAGGGAATTGAAAAAATTGCGCATCCGAACCCACAACACCGACTGGTCCGCCATGATAATGGAATTGCACTCGGACAGTTTACGCGGGCTCAGCCAGCTCCGGGAACTCGACCTATCCGACAACAATATTTGGAACCTGCCGAAAGAGTTGTTTTGCCCGTTGATCGGCCTCACCCATTTGAATCTCACGAAAAATCGCCTACAAGACGTGTTCGAGCTGGGATTTTCGGATTGGGGAAACGGGCCCACGGCGCCCGGAAAATCGTGTAATACCGTGCTGGAGGATCTGAACCTGGCGAACAATGACATAATATCGATGCCCGACCACGGGCTGACCAGTCTAAGGGCGTTGCGAAATCTCTATCTCCAAGACAACCAAATCAATCAGATCGCGGATCGCGCGTTTGTGGGGCTCACGGCTCTGAACGTGCTGAATATGTCCAGTAACCGATTGTCGGCGTTATCGCCGGAACTCTTCCAGTCCACCCGAAATTTGCGTGAAATATATCTGCACAACAATTCCATCAACGTGCTGGCGCCCGGTCTGCTCGAGGGTCTCGATCAGCTGCTCGTACTCGACATGTCACACAACGAACTGACCAGCACCTGGGTAAACAGGGACACGTTCTCCGGCCTCGTCCGGTTGGTCGTCCTGAACCTCGGCCACAATCAGTTGATGAAAATCGACTCGCACATGTTCCAAGATCTTTACAGCTTACAGATACTCAACCTCGAACACAACAACATCGAAACTCTGGCGAACGAGGCGTTTGTGAAGCTCAGCAATTTGCACGCGCTCACGCTGTCGTTTAACAAACTCAAGCGCATCGAACCGTTGCATTTTTCCGGGCTGTACGTTATCAATCAGTTGTTCTTGGACCGGAATCGCATAGAATTGGTGGACGAGCACGCGTTCCAAAACTGCACGAACTTGCACGATTTGGGCCTGTTCGGTAATGCGCTCCGGCAAGTACCCTCCGCCTTGTCTAAACTACACATGCTTAAAACACTCGACCTGGGCGGCAATGTCATCAGGCAAATAAAAAACTCGTCTTTCGACGGACTCGATTTGCTGTACAATCTGATATTGTCTAATAACGAAATCGGAAATTTAACCGCGTACACGTTCTCCACAATGCCGCTGCTCAAGGTGCTCAATCTCGCTTTCAACCGGTTGACGCACGTCGAGTCGGAGGCGTTCGGCACGTCCACCAATCTGCACGCTATCAGAATGGACGGCAACTCGCTGTCCCACATCAAAGGGATGTTCGACGGATTGTCCAAATTGGTGTGGCTGAACATGTCCGACAATCAGATCGCCAATTTCGATTACTCGCATCTGCCATCAAGCGTCGAGTGGCTGGACTTGCATAAAAACTCCATAGAGGACTTGGGCAATTACTACGCGCAACACGACACCAGCCGGATTAAAATGCTGGACGCGAGTTTCAACCGTCTTACCGAGATCACGGATACTTCGATACCGGACAGCGTGGAAAACGTGTTTCTGAACAACAATCTAATAAACAAAATAAAGACCAATACGTTTTTGCGGAAAGCCAACCTCTCCAGGGTGGTGTTGTACGCCAATAAATTGGAGTACATCGATGTAGCCAGTTTGCGACTGGACCCGGTGCCGGAGCACATGGAGCTGCCGCAGTTTTATATAGGCGACAATCCGCTCAAGTGCGACTGCACCACCGAATGGCTGCAACGCATCAATCAGCTGAGCGTTAAGCGTCAATATCCCAGGGTCATGGACATGGACTCGATGGTATGTCAGTTGGTGCACTCAAAGACGGAAAATTACAAATCGTTGTTGGACCTAAAACCGTCGCAATTTCTGTGCGAATACAAATCGCACTGTTTTTCCGTGTGTGAATGTTGCGATTTCGACGCGTGCGACTGCGAGATGACGTGCCCCGACAACTGTACGTGTTACCACGACCACGTTTGGTCGTCCAACATCGTGGATTGCTCAAACGCCGGGTACAAATCCGTCCCGGCTCGCATTCCCATGGACGCCACCGAGATATATCTGGACGGCAACGACCTTGGCGAATTGCCCAGCCACGTGTTCCTGGGCAAAAAGAAACTGCAAGTGCTGTACATGAACAACAGCAACGTCGTGTCGTTTCACAACAAGACGTTTAACGGCGTGCCCGATTTACGCGTACTGCACGTCGAAAACAATCAATTGGACCGGCTCAACGGCGGCGAATTTGAAACGCTGCCGAAGCTCGCCGAGCTGTATCTTAACGACAACCGGATCACGAGCGTGGCCAACCGGTCGTTCGCGACCCTCAAATCTCTGCAAGTGTTGCACCTGGAGAACAATCACATCAGAGAGTTTCGCCCGTGGCAGGCGCTGAGCGCGGCCAACTCGCTGACGTCCGTGTCGCTGGCGGGCAATACGTGGCTGTGCGATTGCGACGCGATCGTCGGAATGGACAATTGGCTCAAGAACAACGATTTCCCGCCGTCTACGATGGTATGCTCGGACAAGACTACGCCCGTGGCCACGGCCATCCAAAAATGTCAGTCGGATCGTGACACGGGCCCAAGCATCCACCGGCCGTTCTACAACACGTCCGTGCTGGGCACGGACTACGTGCCGTTCGTGGCCGCCAGTGCGGGCCTGTTTATCATCTTGATGGTGCTGGTCGCCCTGACGCTGGTGTTCCGGGAAGACCTGTGCTTGTGGGCGCATTCCCGGTACGGAATGCGCGTGTGCAAGTCGCCGGCGCCCGGCGAGACGGACAAGCTGTACGACGCGTACATGGTGTACAGCATCAAGGACGAGGAATTCGTCAACCATATACTGTCCACGAGTCTGGAGCGGTTCGGGTACAGCCTGTGCCTGCACTACCGGGACATACACGTCATCAGCCCCGTGTACCTGATGGACAGTTTCCTGGGCGCCTCGGACGCATCCAAGCGGATCGTCGTCGTGCTGTCGCTGTCGTTCCTGCAGCACGAATGGGAGAAACCGGTGTTCCGGACCGCGTTCCAGGCGTGCTTGGAACGGGCCAAGACGAAAAAACAGTCGGTGGTCGTTTTGCTGACAACCACCATCACGCTGGACCGGGAGCTGCAGGCGCTGCTCAAGTCGTGCGACGTGGTGACGTGGGGCGAGAAACGGTTTTGGGATCGGCTCCGGTACCTGATGCCCGACCCGAAGCCCATGGCGAGCGCGGGCGGCGAGCTGAAGAAGGTGATATGCGACGGGCGGCCGGTGGCCAGGTACACGGCCGCGCCGACGTCCTTGGAGGCGTGGATCCGCATGAGCCCTGCCTCGGTGACGCAGTCGGCGGCGCCCACGCAGAGCTCGTGCATGTCCGAGGAATCGTCGCAACGGACCACTGACGAGGACGAGGACCCGTCCAACCACAGTTACGTGTCCATCGACTATCAACAGAGGCACAAGCTGCACCACGTGTACAGCAGCATACCCGACCCGATCTACAATCAAACCGGAGGGAGGACTTATTTCGTGTAGACGATACGACCGGTGAGTGATTACGAATGAGCCGTACGGATTGTAAATACTCGACGTTACGGCGATAACCGCGAGGGCGACGACAGACACCCGCGGTCCGTGTTTTCGGACGTTATAATGTAGCGGGGAAACCGCGCGCGGCCGGCCGATAATTTGCGGTCTCCGCAGTCACGTTTTCGATTTTATTTTATTTTATTTTTTTTCCCTCCTACTATACACATAGCCCCGCGGACACGAGAATATAAAATATACATCGTAATAATATTGTTCGCGGTCGACAGAAAAAAAACGGAAAAAAAACAAAACACACACACACGCGCGCGCGCGCACGTAATATTTTGTACACGCCGGCAGTGAGATAAAACCAAACACGCCCGTCTTAATCCGCAATAATAATAATATTTCGTTGTACGTCCCCGCAACGTTAAAATCCGATAATTTACGCGCGGATAAAACAACATTCTAAAAAAAAAAAAAAAAAATATTGTTGCCCGCGATCCGTATTTCAGATATCATTATTTCTCCTTTCGCGGTATTTGTACTGGTGATATTGTTACACGCGGTCAATACAATGATAACGATAATAATTCTTGCGTCGCCCGTTCCGTCCGGTCCGATTAAACCGATCGGCCCGGGGGGACCGGATCGAGCCCCCCCTACACTCGCGTTATTTGCTATCCGTACGCGACTACTCGACGGTGGTGCGTAACGGATGCGTGGAAAACGCGTAAAAACATTTTTAGACGGACACAACGCTGCGAACCCCGCGGACACCCCGCGTTCTCGGGTTTTGCATTTTTCTCTTTGCGCGAACGCCGAAGAAAACCGCGCACGGATTTGCCGCCGATTCGTTTTCGGTTTTTTTATTTCGTCTTTTCTCTTACCGTTTTCGTGTTCGTTTTCTTTGAACGGATCCTCGGGGGCGAGGGCGCGGGTACCGGGTCCGCGTTTTCCCGGCACACCGTCTCGCGAGACGCGTGACAAAATCGATAAAAAAAAAAAAAAAAAAAAAAAAAAAAAAAAAAAAAAAAAAAAACCAACACGGTTCTTAATCCCGAATGTCTACAATACGCACGCGCAAACGTTTTATATAATATTATAATGTACGCGTATACCTGCAATATATATAATGCCTCGTCCTATAATATATCGACGGGCATCGCATAGTTCGGAAATTATTGGTTTTACGTCGGACCGGTTTCTCCGTCTCTTCGCCGTCTTTCACACTGTCTCTCTCTCTCTCGTACTCGTATATATTTAGGTGTGTATTTTTTTTTTTTTTCCCCCCGTCCGTTCGGAAATTTCGCTCCTGCCCCGGCCCGTAGATCGTTATTTTATTATTATTTTATTTTATTCTTTTTTTTCTAACGATATACGCCCAACGTTAATTGCCCCGATCCTGTTTTTTCTCTCTCTCTTCTTATACCCGATTACTTACAGGTTATAATGTTCTGTCTGATCAAATATTAATTTAAAAACATATCCACGTACGCGCATGATACGCGTATGTTACGCGCGGCCCGGCGATCCCCCCGCGCGCGCAATTATAATACACGCGTATACCAATTATGTTGAAATTGCGCGCGCGTACGACGATAACAGTCAAATAAAACGGGAAATCGGCACTCGAAAGGGAAAAACATTTTTAAAAAATAAACCGACGCGTCGAGTGGCCGAAAAAAAAAAACGAAGAAACGGTCGTCGGCCCGAGTCGTCCGAAACGGCGCGCAGGAAACGCGGGGTCCCGTCCGACGTCGGTTAGCCGACATTTTTGTTATTATTAATTTTCCGTTTCTGTTTTTTTTTTTTCCCCCGAAAAATCTGTCCGAGACTGTCGTCCGGTCGTTTTCGAATAATTTTTTGTCCGTCTCTTGTTTTCGCGATCCGGCCGAAAAATCCCGTCCGGAGCGGACGTTCCCCGCGGCGAACACGGTAATCCCGTAATTGTACGGCGCTATTGTATTGTTTAAGACCGGCGTGGTGACGGCAACGCTTTTCGGACGGCCCGTGCGTATTGGTCACGTGTAGCGAACGGCGACCGGCAGGGGGTGAAAGAAAAACGCGCGCAATATTATAATAACAGCGCGCGATACGGTCGGTTTTATCGCCCGTAAAATCGCGTGATATTTGCGACGCGCCCCTATCGGTGTCCGCCGACATTGCAATGGCCTTCCGCGGCCCCGGACCCGTAACGTTTCAGCCGTCCGGCCGACGACGCGGCGGATTTCGGCTGACGATATTGTCGCGATAGTATTGTCGCGATAGTATTGTCGGCCAGTCGTACGTTACACGGGGCGTTTTCCGCGTGTACACCCGCGTGTACCGGATACCCGGTAACCGTCGTAATTTATAGTTTTTTTTGGGCAATACGCCGTCGCTTTCTGACGCTAAACGCAACGTTACTATCGGAAACGCGTCGAGAACAACAGTATTGCGGTGTATCGAGCCCGCGAGCCCGCGGGCCGGTTCCCGTTTCGCCGCGCGATTCTCGAATTGTTTTCATTTCGAAACGCCGTCGAGAATTTTGTACGGCCCGCAATACGGACCCGAGCACTGTAATATTGTACCGTCCGAAGTTGTCGATTGTCGAAATCTCCACTGTTCATAGTTACCGGAAAATCACCTGTCATTTGTTTTATTGTTATTTATCGTGTGCAGTAATTTCCCGATACTCTAGTCGACAATGTAATCATTTTGTCGAACACATAATACACAAACGTAATTCGCGCGTAACTTGTGAGCGATAGCCGATTACTCTGTATACGCGAGCGACCCGTAACGATAATTTCACAATGTCGCGCGGCGGCGTGCAAGTAAACACTGCCGTACAGCAAAACGGACGATTATTTTTCGGTCATCGGTGGGCCGCGTGCAATCGGCTTCGCGCGCGTTTGCGAAAATTCGTCACGACATTATTAGGTCGTCCGGAGCGTAAATTCGGCGAGATGGGACGGGGCGGCGGCCGCGGTAAACGGGTTTACCGCCTCTCGTGGAACATCGCCGTCGCCAGCCGTTTTACCGTTTCGACGCGACCGACAAAACGTTCGACGAGAACTCGCGACATAATATTTTGTTTTATCGTAATGCGTACAAACGGTTTGCCGTTGCGATTGCACTGCGCGTCCGCGACGATTGAATTAATTATTTTTTTAACGATCCGGCGAACGGAAAGAAAAACGAAACGACAGGCACGCCGGTAACGTAACTTGCGTGTTATCGCCGTTTTGTCGCTACGCGATTGTCGTCGCCGCCGGACGTGTTATCGCGTCGTTATCGGGTGATCGTTCCCCGTCGATTCCTTTAGTTTGAAAAACCGACAAAAAAAACACGTCCCGATGGGGACGTACGAGCGGGGCCGCATTAAAACCCGACGGAGAACGTCGCCAGGCGCATTATTTCGTTTGGTAGCTGGTCGTATACGCGCCGCGCGGCCGAAGCGTTCGCTCTCTAAGACTTAAGCATTTTATTTGCGACTGTTTGAAAACGCTGTACGCGTGGGTGGATCGTATTTTATTTTCCGCGGCGTTCGCGGAAAATGTCGAAAGCGATTCGAGGTACGCACGTCGGTTTAATCCGTGACCGCGGGGACGGGTCGCTGGTTTTCCACCGCGTTTTTTCGACGACACCGGATTTCGCGTAGTAAAAATCGAATCACGCGGGTTCGCTCGCGATGTACAAAAACGGTTATAATATTATTATGTGACGTTCGAAACGTTTCCCGCGATTCCGGAACGGAACGCCGTCCGCGTTCTGCCTTTTAACAGAGAGTAAGAAAAAAAAAAAAAATAAAAATTATCGTACACGTCGTTCCGACGAGGCCGCGCGGTCGTCGGACCTTTGACGCACGGACCCCTTGCGCCCGCGGGCCGTTACCGTCGACGGTCGCCCGCGTTTGTTTTCGTTCCGGTCGTGCGCGTCTCGTTAGCGGCCGCAGTGTACGTACATTTTTTTCCCGGTTTTTTTTTCCTCCTTACGCACGCTCCGGTAAAAATCGTACGGACGTCCGCGGTTTTATTCAGTCTTTTCTCTCTCTCCTTTTCCTCCTCCCGTTTCCCCGTTCCCGAGCGAATTCGACGGCGGCGTGTGCGCGTGCTGCTCGCTCGGGACCGCGTCCTGGCGGCCGTAGCGGTTTCCAATACCGTGTACGGGTTGCACACGATAATATTATTTCGAATCCTCTTATTCCCCGTCGCAAATTACCGTTATTACGACGGACGGACCGATTAGCAACGGTCCGGGGCCGCGGCGCGCGGCCACCTGTACGGGGGTGCGGGCGACTCGCGCGGCGACGCGTATTTACACAGCGCGCCGTAAAACCTCGGAAAAAAACCGAATCAAACGGTTAAAAACGCTAGGAGAGAAAAAAAAAATGGAAAAAAGCGGCGCCGTATAACGCGTCGAAAACGACCTAACCGTTCGCGGATCGCGTAATGAAAAAACAGCGCTCATCCGCGTGTGTATTCACGCGCGTGTCCACGCGAGTAGTATAGTTAAATGACGAACGTTTGCGAACGAACAGAAAGAAAAAAAAAAAACACGTGATTCTAAGCCTATATAAGGTGTTTATCGTCCGCGGCCGCCGCCGGAATGTGACCCGAAAATTCCCGTTCTATACGTTCGCGCGGTGTGCGGGGTGGGAGGTGAGGAGAGGGTGAGGAAGGGGGTGTAGATTTCGGTTTCGTTCTTCGCGGATCGTGTGATTATATACCTATGTTATTTGTGTGTACGCGCCTCGGGCCCTCGGATATACGATGTGTACTTTGTAAGTGGGCTCGTCTACAGCAGTATACCCGTACCAAATAAAATTAAAATAATAATAATAAAAACACCGGATTTCCACGCTACTTTCTCGACCGTGTAATTTTTATTACCTTCCCCTCCCCGGGGGCAATTCTCGACGGTAATCGCCGCCGCCGCTGCAGCAGCAGTTGTTAACCTGCTGCACATCAGCTTCTTCTTTGTAATTTCGTGTACACACACAGGTAGTAAGTATCTATAAGCATAATGTTTTATTACGGGCACTCGACGCGACGATATCGGATGGCCGAACACTCCCGAATAATAATATGTCAATTACTTATTATTTTAATCGGGAGTTTATTTTTTTTTTTTTTTTTTTTTTTTTACATAACTAGTTCGGATTTACGATATTTACTATAATAATACGGTTCTAACACGAGCCGGTGCCGTTAAATGTATAAATACGTATTACAGGTATACCCTGTATATATGTATACACTGTGGCAGTGTGTATATTACGACGTTATTTTAACGAACCCGATGAAATTAATTGAGCGTAACGATAATATAATATAATATAATGCGCGCCTGTATAATATACACTTAGAAACCGGCTAAAATTCGTACGGGGAGGATGATGGGAGGGGGAGAAGGAGGACAATCGTTGTTTGTTTTTTACGCGCGCAGTTTGCGAATCGATCCGATTCGTGTCCTCGTAGTCGTACTGTTGGGCGCACTGCAGTGTATAAAGAGGGGCTTACTCGTCGGGGACGATTATTACCGTTAGCCCGTAAATCATAAAAATTAATATTAATATTACCTACCGTAAACGGTATCGCAAGTGGACTTTTTTTTTTTCTTTACGTTTGTTTTTATACGTCACACGGTCAGGAACGTCTAGGGGGGCATTGGCCAACAGCCGTTTGTTTTTTAACCGTCAACCCCGTCCCACAGCGTACGCCCGGTCAGCGGGGTCCGCGATAATGTACGGTACAAAATGACAAAATGTGAAGCGTGCAGCTCGAAATTGTAGGGGCGACAAGGGGGGGAGGGGAAAAAGGCGTTCTTATGCGAAAGGACGTTAAAAGAAAGAAGCGTCCCGGGGTACCGAAACGAGTAAATGCGTTTCGGTGCAGTTTTATTTGTCGGTGCAATTACGTATATTTACTCGCCCGGTGAGATTGCAGCCGAGTGAGAATACGGTCGAGAATGGTTTTTTTTTTTTTTTTATAATTGTTCACAACGAAACCGTCCGGACCTCCCGAAACGATGGTGTGCGACGTCGTACGCGGGCCGTCTAGACGAAACGCACGTAAGCGAGGCGCACGCGTGTACACATGCCTAACGTAATGTATTATGTGGGTCCGGCGAATTGGATTGTGTTCGTTAATTGAAATTTCCGCGGGTAGGCGGACGATTCGATTACGACGCTGCCGCCGTGGCACGGGAAAAATTAAGCCGGACGAATGTGCGCGGCCCGTAGAAATGGTACGGGGGGGGGNGGGGGGGGGGGGGGAAAGCGACTGTGTGTACACGTATACGGCGCGCAATAACGGAAAAAACCGAAGGAAAAAAGGAGGAAAAAAAAAAAAACGACTCGCGCACAACGCGCAATAGAGGTCGGCTCGGCCTCGCCGTCGTACGTCGTCTCGCGTACCTAACGCCTATAATGATAATAATACGGTATCCACCCCGCTGCAATTAGCGGCGGTGCAGCACTGCCGGGTCTCCGGCGAAAACAAAACAAACAGACGAAAAAGAAAAAAAAAAAAAAAAA